>JAOWBP010004015.1:22355830-22444045 GCA_028571105.1 Tragopan temminckii
ATGCATCCTGCAGCCTCATGGCCAGACGAAGCTGCTGGGCCATCGCCCTCAAGGTTCTTTTCCACATTGCTAAGTCAGCTTCACCTCTCCCCTCAGAGCTTACTGGTTCCGGTGCCATGCTGCACACTGACTACTAAAGCCTGCTGCTGCCTGTGTGACGGGGCAGAGCTCAGCACTCCATCTCTTCCTGGCAAAGGAGCAGACACTGGTGGCTGTGCCCATCATGCAGTGGCCAAATTGATGGGAGGCTTTGTATCCATGGAACCCTGAATTGCCTGAGCGTCCTTCTTCACATAGCTCAGATGCTGGGCTCTTAAGAAATGTATTTTCCTTTGCAGTGCTAAATAATTCTCTTTTGGTAGGCTGACAGCAAGAGCGGTGCAGGAGATTTACTTTTTCAGTGTGGTACTGTTTACATACGGATAAAAATAACAGTTGGTTGAAGTATTGTTTGCTTTTATGTATATGTGCACCATGTGTTCCACTCTTTCTGCCTGGAATTCTTTCTATTTACTTTGTGTGGCTCATCGATCAGAGCATAGGCATGGAGATGCTGAGGATGCCATGGTGATAGGGGTAGCGTAGGAGCCTGCGTACGTGGTGTCGTCAGGGAGGAATAAGCAAAGGTTTTCAAAATTGTTGTTTAATTCCAGTGACTCTGTAGATGGTAAAGTATTTACGCTTGCTGGAATGGCCTGTGCTGCCCTGTGCTGCCTTTTGTCTTTGAATGCCTTGAAGCCTTTTCCTGGTTGCCAGTAATTGCAGTAATTAAACACACCTGGTAATGACAACAGCCCCAGTGCACCCTCTGCTTCTGAGGATGCTGATGTCCTGAGTTTGGGAGCACCCATTGCCCTTGCATGCATCCCTTGATTTAAATCTAGGCTCAAGGTGACAGCTGCAGCTTGTAGATGGGCAGGAGGGGAGAGCTCTGTGCCTTGGGTGCATCGTGGCTTCCTCCTGGGAAGTGGAAGGAAGGACAACCAAGGTCATGCTGAACTCAGAGGGTGTTTATTGTTTCACCTTTATCTTTCACTTTGTGCTACTGAAGTAGGGCTGGTTCTTCACAAGGTGACCCAAAGGTGCTGTCTCTTCTTTCTGGTAGAAAAAGTGAGTGAAGAGGTTATTAAAATAACGTAAAATGGATGGATTTAGTGATGCTGTGGTCCCAGATTGGCCAGAGCTTTGGTGGCCAAATACCCTGAGTGCTGATAATGGATGAGCAGTGCCTGTGGATTTCAGCCGCAACAATGGAGCTCCAGTCCTGTATGTTTAATAAACAACAGCATTAGCAATGTTGCTGAGGTTCTGGAGAACAAAATGATTTGCATTAATGGCTAAGTTTTTCTTTTATTTCTTTTTCTTTTCTCTGGGAAAGCCTGATTCAGAGTTCAGTTTAATGGGTGGGAAAAGTCAAGTGACAAACCAAACAACAACAAAAAAAACAACAACCAAACATCTGGAATACCCCTTACCTGATTTTTAAGGGCTGAAAGACTGAAATGGATCATTATCCATCAATTCCCCAAAGACTAATTTGTGGGGAAGGTGGTGCCAGAGCAGAGGCTTTTGCAGGGAAAGTGTGGGAGAGGCCATCTGTCAATATTGTTCTTGCTGCTTTTCCACTGCTTTTACAAATTGGTAGGCTGGGAGTTGTCTGTGCTGCAGGTAAAGCCTGTTTCAAGCCCTTGTGTGCTGATATTTTATTGAAGTGAGACACGAGCGCTCCAGGGAAAATGGCACTGTGAGATAAAGCACTCTGATACATTGCATATAGCTTAAATGTCATCTTACCAAAAAAAAAAAAAAAAGATAAAGCAGATGTTAATTGTAAAACTGTACTTCATGTACATTTTTCTTATTAAAGCATTTAATCTAATTCAGCATATCTGAACACATATGACTGCTGTTTATCCATCCTAAAAATGTTTCTTTGAAACAGTTCTGTGATTATGCAAATACATAGTTTTAATAGAAGGGAGAGTAGATTTAGCAGTCTCTGATTAGAGAGAATATTTTCTACCAAGATTAGGAGTCTGAAGTAAGTTGATGTTATCATTTGTTTTGAAGGAGAGAATTGTAGGTCCACGTTTTCTTCTACCTTTAGATAAGCAGTTTGACTGGAATAGCAGTTTTAATCTGTTTTAATGATGTTTTTCCAATATGAAAGGGGCCAGGAGATGCATAAGTCTAAAGGTCTGCTGGTAATTGTTGAAGTGATGGGAGCTGTTTACAGAACATACGGTGACTGGGTTGTTGCCTCTCGCTGCGAGTGTGCGCATGACCTTCGTTCGTGGTTTAAAGTGTAATTAAGGAATACATGCCTCTGTGTATTTAAAAACAATAAAACCATCCCATCTGCAGACTGTGAGGTATTTAGGGATGGCAGGCACAAATGAAGCATTTCGGTGAGCGCTGGTGTTAACTGTTAAGTTACTTAGTGATGTTCTGATGCCTTTCTGCAATGCAGCTGTAATGGTGTCACGTTAAATCTTTTCCTGAGCATTACCTCATACTGGTGAGGTCATGGCTGGTTATCTTACCTATGTAAGTAAAACTGTCATCTTTTCCAGGTGACCCCAAAGAAAAGGAACTAAGAAATCCTGACCTGCCATGTCTTCTGTCTATGGTGCGTTCCAGGCCTTGTGCAGGCTTGGTGCAGAGTTACTAAATAAGCTTTGCTTTTTGTCTTTTTCTCTTGGCACAGTTGTGTGCCTTCAACGTGTATCCAGTTGTGGAAACCTCAGAGAGAGGGGCAATCATAGGCAGTTCTCTTCTGAAATCCTTTGAGGCTGGCTTTGTAAACTTACTGCGTTGTTTCTGTGTGGAGCCAGAGGTGGGACCCAATGGTCCTTCTGGGTCCCTTCCAACTCAGGATATTCTGTGGTTCTGTGATAAATGCCGAATATTTCTGGGAATATCAGGTTTTACAGTGGTCGCTTTGCAGTAGTGTGTGTCAGGGGGCACTCACCAGGCAGGGGCATTGCTGCCAAAATGTCCCTGGCCACGTCCCAGGGCTCTGTAGTGCACTGGCAGTTCTCTGGGTCAAATCGAGTATTTGTTTGGCACACTGAAATAATGTAAATATTTCTAATAAGGTGTTGGTGTGTATGTCTAGAAATATGTATTTATTTAGCAGCTGCAGTATTTGAACGACAAACTGTGAAGAGGATAATGTAACACCTTTTAAATAGAGGAGGCGAGGAAGGGAAATTCCTGAATTGAGCCTCTGTTGGGTTGTGGAACTTGATAACCAGCCGTCGTAGAATGTGGAATGAGAAAGGCATCACTAAATGGGGAGTAATGGCCTGAAGACAAACACTTTCAGTCTTTTTATAGCAGAATATTGGACTAGTTGGAAAGAAACTGAAGCTCTGTAAAAAAAAAAAAAAAAAAAAATAAAAAAAAAAAAAAAAAAAAAAAAAGTTGAGCAATAAAATTATCAAGAGTGGGTGTTGTTGTTCTTCCCATCACTACCACTATGGTTAGCTGACTGCATGAGACAAGGGCTCTGGTATGCGATTGGTTTTTGTTGGCTTTTTTTTTTTCCTGAAGAAGGGAGGAATTCAAGGTCTTTTGTCAGTGCTGCACGCTAACTGTGTTGCAAACTTTCCTTTCTAAGGGTTGGTAATAAATACAAAATTGACAACTTCAGGAGAATTGATTAAAGAGAGATTTTTGTTTCATTACCTTTTTTTCTCCGCCCACTTGGAGAGATGACAATCTGGCCGGGGATCTTTCTCATCTCTCTTCGCTGCCTGAGATTAATGCCTGGACCGTTTTAAAGGCCGAAAGCAGGAACAAAAGTTAAAAGAAAACAAAGTCTCGTTTTCAGTTTCTTTCCCAGTTATTCATTTTGGATTCAGCACATGAACGACTTGTAGTTCCCTCTGTGGCTGAGTCGCAGGATCAAGCCTACAATGGAGGCATTGTCATCACCTTTTCCTCCCTGCTTCTCTGTGCAATGAAGTTGAAATCCTGCTTTTGGCATCCAAGCTGTTGCTTTGGTGACCAATTTTGACTGCACAAGCATACATTGTGGTCTCGGTGAGTAGTTGAAAGAGTGTAAGGGAAAAGATAAATGTGTTCAAACACAACTCTGTTTTGCAAGTCTTCGAGGTGATTCAGAATAGAGTTGTTTGCGTGTTTTATTTAACGTGGGATATCAGTTTGGTGTTAGGAATTCAAATGTCAGTGTTACAAATCCAGAAAATATAATTAAAGGTGATTTAACATGCAGAATGCTGTGCCCTTTGCGTATGCATTATAATTACCTTTAATTTTTGATAGAGTTCTCAGTTTCACTGAATAGCACTGTTTGTCTGCAGTTATTTAATTTTAGAAATAATTATGCTAGTTGCTTAAAACTGTTCTTCTGGAAGCCTAAAATGGAATCCATCATTCGGGCTGTAGTGTGGATGCCTCTTGGTCTGCTGATGTTCCTGGAAGTCTTTCCGTGCACCTAACAAGTTGTTAGGTGTTTGTGGAGTGGAGGGAGCTTTATGCCCATGACATTGCAGAGGTGAAAGAAGGAGAAAAATGGCAAATTCCACAAGCACTTGGACAGAGCAACTGCTTCCCAGGTAAAGCAAAAAAGAAACAGCAGCCAATTTGGAGTGTGCAGATGGGTAGTTTCAGGGAGAAGAGTGACTTGTGGTGGTCCAGCAGAGTTTTCACACTGTCTTTGAGTGCTTCCAGCAGTGATGTTGCAGGATCCTTACACTGCTTGCCATTGCATTAATCCCCTCCGCTCTGCTTTGTGTGGTTTGTGGGGTCCTTGGGTTGGTGATGTCTCAGTGTGCAGACAGCCAGGCTGTGCAGCACGCACTCAGTAAATGACAGCTGTAATGATTTAATGACGCCTCTCCCATAACGTGCTGATGCCGCAAGTTACTAATGCTCTCCGTGGGCTAACAAGCCTGTCCATTCGCCACGCCGGGCAGGCTGTGTTGTTTGTCCTTTCCAAAGATTAGTGTTTATGTTCCCTTGATAAAAGAAAAAGCACTCCAAGCATGTGTTCAAAGGGAGACCTCTCCTAGATCTGGCAGGCAATACAATATCGCTAATAGCTGCAGATACTTAAGTAGCCTATTTTCATAATCCCACAGGTAGTTGTTAAGAGCGTTTTCTCCTACTGGGAGAATATCTGTCCCTCTCTTGAACTTGTTGTCAGCTCTCACTGTATTTATGACCTTAATGGAGCTTCCAGCAATCATGCAAAGATAGAGTGGACTCTAAGCACGTCCCTGTTTCAGCATTATGTTTTATACCTTGCAGCACCTCACGCTGGTGTAGGTGAGTTCTTTGGGTCACATCTGTACCGGGAGCACAGACCTGTCGCATGTCCTCGTAATGTTCCTTCTTCGGTGGCTGAGCTGTACTAAATTTGGTCTAGCTTTGTAGTTGCATTTTGCTCATTTAAATGAGACTATTCTCTTGGGCTAGATCGCATCTGCTCCTGAAATAGTACTGAGGGCAGAATTAGTAAATCAACCATTCTGGTGCATTTTCCTGAAATCTGGTGTGTGAAAGAGAATAGATTGACAACCCAGTAACTTCTCACTGAGGTTTGTGGGAATTACTGAGTCAAAGGTACAGTGCAGGAAAGCTGCACAGCACAACTTGTTTTTTATGTACAGTTTGCAAGCACTCTGCAATGGTTTAGAATTGGGAATATGTTTTAAGAGGAAAGGCTTTGGTGCTGCTCTGGGCTTTGGAGCTCAAGTCACATGGAGCTAAACCAGATTGTATAAAGAGGATTTCAGAAACTGAAAATGAAGGTGATAAAAGAATAACAAGTATATTGAAACTAAAGATTATTGTCTCTATTTCAAAACAGAAGTTACCTGGGATATGTATTCTAAAGTTTGGTCAATAAGCCAATATGTAGAAAAGTTGAAGATTTGGCCAGGAAGGACTAAGCCTTCAGATTCGGAATAAAAAAGCACCTGTTGCTGAAATTTGAGTCTCTGATCATTACTAAATAAAGAAAGAGAGAAGGAAAGTAGTTTCATATTACTTATTTACTAAATATCTTGTTCTGTAGTTGTATGTTGATGTGTAATTTGTAAGCTTTAAGAAGGAGGGAGGAGGAGAACCTGATTACGGTGACATTGTACTATTCTATTAGAGCTGTATAAAAATAAGTATTTTGGTAAATTAGAACTGCCTGGAGCATCTGGGGCTTCCTGGTGGTTCAGGAAGCATAGGAAGTTGTCTAAGGACTGAATGCAAAGCATTTGCCACCGAATGTTCTTGTCTGAGGTTGCTGGTGACCACGTGAATGGGGAAGTAGTTGGAAGAATATAGGGCACCATCCATGGGCTGTTCTCCGTTGTTTGTTGATAAGAAGTTACGTGTCCCATCTCATCTCTGCGCTGCAATCAGCTGCGATTCCCAGATCAAACAGCAAGGTAGAGACACAATCCTGGACTGCTGAGAAAGGAGACAAATCCTCGATGGCACCTTTTCAAAGAGTGGCTGTCTTCATTAATAGATCTTTATCAGATGTAGTTCTGATACTGGGAGGAACTTGGTCTGGGTGGGTTGTAAGTCCTGAGATCTTCAGTCTCGTTCATTAAATCTCTTCTAAAAAGTGAGGAAGCGTGTGGCAGTTGCTCTGATCAGAAAAAGAAGTGGAAATGCACGAGTGCTGTGCTGAAACATAGCATTTACTAGAAGATTCCCCTCTGAAGAGGCTGCGAAGGATTTAACCTCTTGAAAATGTTGAAAATGAAGGAGGAGCACTGCTCTGGCTGTGGAAGCATGCTAGCACTTTCCTTAGGGATTGTTTACTGCAGAGGACATAAGCTTTAGCAAATTTTTCTGATGTTATTGAAATATAACTGTATTCCCTGGTTGGGAGATTATTTTGCAAAAGAAAATCAATCTAAATACTGCCTCGAAATCTCTTTTAGAGGTTGGTAAGTACTTTGCAGTGTGCAGTAATTGGGTCACTGAGTGTAGTTAGAACACTTCTTCTGGAGGCAGTCTGGGCTTCAGCAGTCTTTACCTCGCTGCTAACCTGCTTTTATCACTGGCAGCTGCCCAGTGTATCAGACCAAGAGCCCACTTCAGGTTAAAGAGAACTGTATTCTTTTTGCCTCCCCTCTGCCTTTACTTTTGACTCATTATCTGTCCCCTGATCCAACCCTCTTCACGAAACTGTACTGATGTGTGTGAGGAAGGGACTGGGCTTGGATGCTCTGACTGCTTAAGCCATCACCACTGCTGAAGGATGTGCTTCTCAAATTGCAGCCACAGTTACAGGAGGTGGATATATTACGTTGCGCTGGTGACTGGCAGCTTACCCTGACTGCTGGTTGTTTCTGTTCACGTGCAAGATTCCAACTCTTTTCAGAGAACCTGCTATAGTTTTCGAAGGACTGGGTTCAAATAAAATTAGAAGTTTTCTACTATCATATGCATATGATTACATCATTAGAGGCAAATAATTCTTTTATATTAACTAGAAGTTTTGGGACAATGAAATCGGGTATTAAAAAAATAATTCCTCATTTTCTTCTGTAGATACCTGGCAGTTGGCTTTCAATCAGGTTCACAATGACTTACTAGTTGTTTTATTACTTAAAGCTTTAGGGGTAAACCGTATATTGCTCTTCAAAATGTTTACAGTGTAAATAGGAATAACCTCAAAACAGGTGGGTAAACTGGCCCCGCAGTGGAGACTTGTGGGTGATAAATGTAAAGAAGTCTTAGTTCCTTTTAACAGAAAATGCATTCACCAACGTCTGTATATGGATTTTATTGTCAGTATTATCCTAGGATACAACAGCTCATTCTGGGAACAGTGATTTGTTGGTTTCAGACAGGCTTTGAAGAATCTTTTCTCCTCCATTAAATCTTTTGCAGGACATCAACTTAATTTCTTCTAGTGGGCTGGAAGATGAAGGGAGGTAGTTAAACTTTTACACTTTTTAGTTTGAGGAATACTTTTCTTTTCATTATTGAACTTGGAGTGATTGATATTGCTGAAATCATGTATTTGTCCATATTAAATGAAAGCTGGCTGATCGCTTTCCTCCCGTGAAGAAGTGGGGGCCAGGCTTTCTTAACTTCAAGAACAGATGTATGCTGAATCTCAAATAACTAAACTCATAAACACATAAAGCCCTTGGATATAGCAATAGCGAGCATTTCCTAGCAAAAATAAACTTGGTCTCATAACTACCTTTTTATTAAAGATTTCAAGGGAGAAGAACACCTTGCCTTCACCGGGTCCACATTCCCTCACAGTCACGCTATGTTTAATGCTCCTGATGGTGAGATTTATCATTAAAAGGTGATTTTTTTTGTCATTTATACTGGCAGTATCCTGCTGTATTCTCTAATATAATTTTGTTTTTTTCCTTACCATCTCCTATCCAGAGATCTTAATGTACATTGCAAAGTACCCAATGTTTGCCTCGTGTGCTGATGCGCCGTCCACATTTGTCAGTCCTGACTCTTGTTTACAGATAGTGGGGCTCAGGAATGTGCAGGTGGAGCAGGGTGTTTGGTGTTAAGGCATGTCTTAAAAGAGCAGAAATAAAATACCTGCCTTGTTTGATGCTGAAGGATTGGGAGGGTGCTTGGTGCAAAGTGAAGTCCATCTCACTTGGGAGGAGGCTGGGGCTTTATTTCCACTGCAACTCCATCATCTTTGTGGTATTGCTTCATCCCCCTGAAAACAGAGGTGGGCCTCCTGCCTTTGAGAGGGACAGCAGAGGCTGTTCCTTTGGCTTTGTCTGCGTGCAGCAGCCAAGCGCTGAGCTCTGGTGTCCAGGCAGTGTTCAAACTGGAGGGTTTGCAAGATGATAAAGGTAGGCAATTTTTTTCTTATACATAAGAGGCTGTTGTGATTCCACATGAGACATGTGGGAGGATGGGGGAGAATCAACATTTGCCAAATAGCAGGGGATGAAATCTGGTGGAATGATAGAAAGTTTCTGTCAACATTAGAGAATGGCGATAAATAAAAAATGAGAACCTGAACCCCCAAGAAACTGCTGGGGGGGGAGGAGGGAGAGGAGAAGGGTTGCCCCAGCATCCATTGCATCTGAAGTCGGTTCACCCAGATCAAGAAGTGTTCCTCGAGGCCATGTAAGAGCTGCTGAATAATACCTCTAAATATTCTGACTATTAAATTGCTCTTTTTGTGTGTGTGGGTATGTCAGGCATTTTGTGCAAATGCTGGGCCACCGGGCCTGCTGGCAGCACAGCAGCTCAGCAGTATGTGTGTTGGGAAACCAGTGGGTGAGAACTACTGAGCAGCCATAACTACTTCTCCCTAAGTGCACTTAGTTGTGGGGCCCAGGCTGCATGACGGTGTCTGCAAAGCATTGTATGATGTCTGCTCATAGCGTGGTTGGTGTTGGTGCACGTCAGTGCTGCTCATTGCAGTGGGACGAGGTGACAGCAGCCACTCGGAGCTGTAGGGTGGTGAGATAACAAGTGGGGCTGGTTCTGACAGTCTGAGGGGAAGCTGAGCAGCAGTGGAATAAAACCAGCTCTAAGGATGGTTTTCTTTTGTGTCTCGTTGGAGGAGCTGTTAAAAGTCTGAATTCCCTCTTCCTGGTGGCTGTTTGAGGCAGGCTGTACCTGTCGGCATCAGCCTGCCTGTGAGAGCTCTGAGGGCTGCTGGTGCTGCTCCTCTTCCATCAGCCACTGAAGCAAAACGAGTGGGAGGTCTGTGAAGCCAGATCGGTGCTGAGAAGGGAAAGCACAGATCCCACTGCAAGGATTTAAAAATATGCTTTAGTGTAGCATGGAAAGGCAGAGCAGGAAGGTGTGACTGCATGCCGCAGCCATAAATACCGGAGTTGGAAGCACAGCACGCGACTCTCGGGGCACAGGGAGGAGCAGCAGTGCGGCCCCTTCCTGTCCTGGTGCCTGGCCCAGCTTTGGTGTGGCTCCTCCTGCCCCAGATCAGCAGATGTGCTTCAGTCGGCCTGGAGGAAGTGTAATTTCTCTGGGGTTGACTGAGGCCAGGCTACTGACCTAAATTTGACTCCTGACCTGCAGTACTGTGCATTTGAGTCTGAGGGCTGGGTGGCTGTGTGGATCACAGGGTCTCCTTCCCCACAGCCGAACAGACAGCTCCAGGGTCACATCTCAGTGTTTTGGGCTGAGACTGCCAGCATTTGCTGGAGGGATGCGGGTGTTTTTGGGTTGGTGGTTGCAGAGGAGATGCTGGGCGTCTCTAAAGAGAGAGTAGCATGCAGTGATGCTGTGGCTGGCGCGTGGCTCGCCATGCACTTGTCCCCCCTCCAAGGGATCCCTTCTGCTGATTAGCATTCTGTGCACTCACACATTCTGTGTGAGGACCTGGGCCTTGTTTAATCCATTTGGTTCTGATTGCTTCCATGTATCCATGGGCCGTGTCTTGAATTCAGCGCTTTGCATTACAAATCCACTCTCTAGAGATGGGCAGGATATATAGCTCCATCTGCCACGCTTAGTTAGAGCCCTTTTTTGTGGAGCCCTGCTAACAGGTGACAAGTGCAGCCCACCGGGATTCCAGCTAATTGTTAGTGTGTAATTATGGAAATGAGCACCAACATGACCCTCTTCTGCAAAGTGGCGGAGGGCAGCAGGGCAGGAGGAGTGCACCTGAGCTGCAGTGCTGGTCCCGTGCTTGTGCCAGCCCCTGAATACCAGAGGAGGTGCAGGGAGCTGGATGTCTCACAGGGAGAGGATCGTTTGTTCTTTTGTTTCATGACATTTGGATGACAGCATTTTTGAAGTGGTCATTTCTGCGATTGCTATTAGGAGACAGCAGTTAGTCTAAAACCAGTATGTGAAAGTGCTGGTAAATACAGTGTTTATGCACCATCAGCAGGGAGGTGACCATTCTGATTTCTTATCTCATTGTTCTTCTGCTGAAGCTGAACCTCTGTTGTCACAGGGTTACAGGAGATAACCTATGCATTTTTAGGCTTTTTTTAAGGTGGAAAATCTAGAATCCAAATGTTTTGCAACTTTTTTCCAGCATGATATGATGAGTTGTCAAACTAAAATGAAACAATTAGTGGGATTTTAGAAAACGGAAGAATAAAATCCAAAAAACTTTTGCGAAGTATATTTTTGTGTATTTTTGTAGAAGCCTAATGACAATTGTCAGCTTCTGGTGTTTTCAGCATAGTGGTTTTTACTCTTTCACAGTTTCATAGCTCTTTAAAATCTGTTCTCACAGTAGTGTCCAGGAGGGAGATGAGTGCTCTCACTGGCTTTTAGAATTGGGAGTAGAAGGTGCCAATGTAGGCATGTGGCAAGACCACCAGTGTCCTTGGGTTGGGTTGGGATGGGAGCTCCATACTGCCCTGCTGCTGGAAGGGCATCCTCTTGCTGTGCTGCGTGCAGCTTGAAAGCAAAGCAAATAGGGGTGGTGGAGCTGCGCAGAGGGAAATTACAATGCCTTGATGATAAAATATGTGCATGGAAGCATTTTTACATAAATATAGGTACATAAATATAAAATATGCACAAATAATGTGTGAATATGAGGTGTATACATCATGTGTGAAAGTCTTTTGGAAAGAACCTCTTAGCAGTTCTATGCTGAAGTCAGATAAAAACAAAGAGAGCTGCTGGCAAAGTAAAACCTGGAGAGGCAGAGTGGTTGAGGCTGGCGGGGGTTGCATGTTGTGGAGAGGGAGGTGTCCAACAAGGGCTCTGCCTGACCCACCGCTGTCTTTAGGGAACCTTCTCTTGGGGTTTTTCACTTGCAGCACTGTCCTATAGCACATGCAAAACCTGGTCATCCAGTCTGGGAAGCTTCAGGAAAGAAGACTGAATCTTATTCAGAAAGCAGCAGGGAGGCTTATCATCCACCTTCAAGTATGCATTTTGTTCTGTGTTCCTGATGACTTGGACAGCTGAATCTAAAAGCTGCTCTTGAAAACAATACATTGAGAGATGAAAGTTTTGAACAAGGGCTCTGGCAGGTAGCTCTGAAATATGACTGTAGTTTAAAACTGTTCAGAAACAGCTGTAATGACTGTAACATCATCTGTTGCTGTCAGAGTGAAACACAATTTCTTCCTCTCTGAGAAGAGGGAAAGTAGCTGGTTAACAGCCAGAACCTTACCTCTCAAGATCCACTTTTTAGATGAATACGCTGAGGAAAAAAGTATGGCTTTCTTAAAAATACAGATATTTGAGCCTTCTTTATGTTAGTTGCTTTTCTGCTAGGGTTAATGAGGTGACTGGCAGCCTGGTAAACTTGGAGTATCCTTAGGTAATTTTATTAAGAGTGAAGTCTGAAAGGGCTGGGGTGGCTGGTAACCCCTCTGTGGTCCTCTTTTCTCACTGCTCAACTGTGAAAAATGGGAGAGGAGACAAAAATGCTGTAGGTTGGTGTTTACCTCCCAACTTCCACCAGATGTGCTGATGCCCCCTTGGTTGTTCACTAGAGAAGGTGATGCCAACACAGATTGCTGAGTACGGGCAGCCAGAGGTGTCAGGGCTGCAGTTCTTGCCTTAATGGAAACTGGTCTCTATCTTGACCCTGTATTTCTGCTGGTCCTGAAAATTGTTCATAATGCTTTTCAGAGGAAAAAAAAAAATCTGTCATGAAATTGGATATGGATTGGTATATGGAGACCTGATGGGAAAAAAATACACTGGATAAATTTCATTAGTGTTTGTACTCGTAAAAGTTCATTTCAGAGACTGTAAAGGATGAGAATCACATTGTTGGAGGTTTATGGTATTACATGAAAAAAGTGCCTGCCTCTCCATTTCTGGGAAGCTTGATGTTCAAGCATGTAGCTTCCAGATTATTACTGAGGCTATATTGCCACCCTCCTCATTTCTGAGGTGATGTTTTGTGTTTCTAATGTATGTTTTCATTTTGATTCATTCTAGTTTCACAGCTATGGCCTTAAGTAATCACTCTGAATAAAGCAAATCCGTTTTGGTTGCATCAACAGGGCATTTAATGTCCACACAACTGCTAATCATTCTTCAATTTGTGCAATTAGAATAAAGCTCAGGTCGTAAGTGGTAGAAATATGGGGGAGTCTGAAGCTGCTGTGCCGTCATCTGTTCTTGGCTTGCGTGCTGCAGAGGGGATTTCTGCCTGCTCTGGAGCCTTAATTAAGTACCAGAGCTATCTGTGCTTCGCTGGCGGTCCTGATTCATCGGTTGGTCTGGAAGAAGATGCAGCCGTGGCACGAAGGACTGGGGTTTGTTTCTTGCTAGTATGTACTCATCATGCTAAGTGCTCCCATTGATTAGAGCAGCGTGCACACAGCTGCAAACAACACGGTTGGTGGTTTCTAGGAACGCTCGCTCTGCCATTCAGGAAGCCCTCGTCTTGTTGCTTGGGGACTTGATTTTACAACAGAAGTGGAAATGTCAGGCGCACACATGCAGGTGCTTGGAGGGGCTGCCCCTGTGGCTGTGCTGCTGCTGTGCCCACGTCCCCGCAGCGCGGATGGGCCCTGGGGCTGTGGGTGGTGAGGGCTGTGCTGGCGGTGTGTGTGTCCTGTCATTTATCCCTGACTTGTAAATGGCAGGTGAAAAGCTTCAGCTAATGCGCCTTTAATAATTAATTGGTGTGTACAGGCACATCTTAGAGCCATTTTCATTTTATGTGGCATGATAGACTTTTGATTAATTACCCTGGCTTGTAGAGTTGTAATAGATTAGTGCCTTACTTAAGGGGAGGAAAGGCTGTACTTCTCTTGTCATTGACCAAATGCTAATGGATCAGTAAGGTGATGCAGTTGGCCATGGTGCATGCTGCCCTGCTAATGCTGCTCCTCCAGCATGCAGCCTGTTGTGAGTACATGCTTCTCTCCCCCTGGGCTGGGGGTTGGACTGGGCACACCGCTGAAGGCACTGGTGGCATAGAAATGAATTATGCTTGCAGCAAACTAACCTGTAAAAGTTAAGTTTCTTCTTTGGAAACCGTCTCAGCTACCGAGTGCTGTGCTGAGCTGAGATTGCAAACCGTATTTAAACACTGGAAAATGAGGAAAAACAGCAAGGGGATGGGATCTTCAGCCCCAGGCAGTGAGGTATGAGGGCCAGCCCACAGGCCGGTCAGACCCCTATCAGTGCTAGGAACGGCTGGGGCTGGGTTTTGGCAGGGGCAGGGCATGCTGTAACGGAGTCTGTACCATCCTAAACTCTGCAACAAAGCCCTTGGATGCTGCAGCTTTTCAGTCTGAATGGTGTGTGTGTGTTTTCATTGAGTTCAGTAAGGAAACGAACAACAGTGGAAAAGTCTGTAAGGCACTCTTTTGGTGTAATTTTATTTATATAAATGACTCTCTCTCTCTCTCTCTCTCTCTCTCTTTCTTTTTTGTGAATGGGCAGGGTATAAATGGCTCCTGTCAAATAACACTGACCTGGGACAGTTTGTATCTTCTTCTTGTTACTCTGTCCATCTCCTCTAGGTAACATGTATCTGAGACAGCTTTGATTCTGCTTGGCAGCCTTTAATCTACAGCTGGGGAATAGCCTGTCCTGAAATACCATGGAGCTGGAAGAAAGCTTAAAAGTGCACTTGAAATTGGGTCTGTGATTGTTGTGCAACTGTGTTCCATGCACAGTGGACAGAGCCTGGCTGTGCTGCTGTGTGACTGCTGGTTGGGCAGATGGGCACAGTAGCACAGCAGAGTCACAGTGATGCCAGCACCTGGGCTGTCTGCTAAAGTTTGGGGTGAGGAGGAAGATGGAGAAAGAGAGCAGCTACAAAGTAATGCCATAAAAAGAAGTGCCCTTCTTGTCCTTGCTGTGAAACGCTTGTGGGCCTTCTGACTGAATGCAGTGAGCAAAGAACAGCCTGTGGTGAAATACCCATAGCAGTGGTCGTGCTCTCCTTGCTTCCTGTCACCTCTTTAACTAGGGTTGAAAGAGAGGACCTGCCACATCCATAAAAAGGTCAGCCTGCCCCGGCTGTGACACTGCTTAGGAGAGGGCATCTTCTGAAATGATGCAGTTACATCAGTAACTTCCCAGGCAGTGTGAGCTCATCTGCTCTCTGATGTCAGACATGTAAAACTTGAGTATATTTAGTTCTGCAGGAGGAGATAGTTATAAAAGTCAGTGCATTAGGAGAGCCTTGTGTCCAGGAAGACTTTTTGTGAGGGTCGTGCCACACTCATGAAGTGCCCGATAGCCGTAGCAGTGCTGGTTCTGCTCACTGTTGCCCTCACTGTTCTTAGGCTGCGTGAGTGGAGATGAAAGGGTTTGCGGTCTGACACTTTCCCTGCGAGTTAATAAAGTTAAGGGACTGTTTTGATTCTCTCTGCCCCCCGTTATCAGCAGCTGATCACAGAGTGGCTCGGAAGACTTTGAACAGCTCAGGATTCAAAGCTACTTGGATAAACTCAGGGTTTAACAAACAAAAGACTGATGAGATGGTTTGCTGCTTTTCTCTGCGTATCTGCCTAAGGCTTTTAGCTGTCCAGGAAAATGACATACTACATCAAACTAGTTATTGGTGGCAGGGTTTTTTTAATATTTCATTTCAAGAAAGTTGCTGCTAAGGTTTTTCCTAGCTTCTGTTACACTTGAGTAGTTTAAGTCCTGTATAAAAAAGCTTTAACAGTCTGTGGTGGTAATAATGAATTTACCAACTCCCTCGAGACAGAAATCTTTGTGTTGATACTAACTGGAAAAGTCTTAAAGGTAACATTAAATAACATTTTAACACTCTCTGCTGTAATAGGACTTTGACCTTTTCATTGTCCCCTCGAGCCTGGGATGCTAATGGGGGAATTGCACATGAGACATGTGGAATGTCTGAGATAATTTACCAGATTCTGCAGGTCCTTTCTTGTGGACAAAAATACCTAAAACTTGGACTTCTTCAACTTGTAGAGGAGCTCAAATTACAGTACTTACACCCAGTGTACGACTTAACTCTCAGCTTGCTAATGTTGTTGAGATTGACTGCCCTGAAAGCTTTAGAGGATGTGGGAATGTGCGTTTACAAACTCAGAGGGGTTAAGAAGGCTTGTAGTTAATCCAAAATACAAAAATGCTGCAGCAGCAGAATTGCTTCAAGCTCTTTTAAAAGTCCTTTCAAGTTAAGATGACATTGCTTTTGGTTTAATATAATGAATTCAGCAAAGCAAGAAGACACTAGCTGTTCTCCTTGTTCCCACTCTCCGATGAGGAAAGAGGGGCTTATAGGATTCTCATTCGGCTAAAGTAAGTTTGGCTTCCATGTAGTGGGATAAATCGAAGCAGAATGCTTTCAGAAATAAAGAGCCAAGTGGATGCAGTTTTCTACCTCCAGTAACTTGCTGGAAACTCTCTTGGTACAGCTGTTGGAAAAGGGTTCAGGGATGGTGGGGTTTTCTGGGTCAGTTTAAAAAGAAGTAATCAACTTTTCCTGGTTTGTTCAGCTGTCTGCTGAGTGGTTGGGCTGGTCTGCATGGCAGTGGCTGCCTGTGAGTCTGCTCTGCTGCTAACTTGGATTGTCCTTCCTCGTGTGTCTGTGTGCAGGTGGGACTGAGTGTAGGAAGGCAGAAGCATGGAGCAGTGTCTGGGGGCTCATGGTGAACTGCAGGAGCTGCTGGGTTCCTGCAACTGTGTTGTGTGATCTGATGGCGTGGTTTGCTACCTTCACTGGTGGAAGAGGTGTGTCAGGTCCTGGCTGCCCATTTTAACCCTTGTGGTTTTCTGCTGCCTTTGCTTTGGAAGGATTTCCTTTTTCTGGATGTGACCAGCTCTGTTCAGCTAGCCAACATGGAGGGTACGTGCTTTTTTAAAGTTTACTTTTCATTTGTGGAAGTTCTGTCAGCACTCAACACTGAAGAGTCCCTTGAGAGACATAGCAGGTGGAGGGCACTTCCATCTGGAAAGAGCAGGGTGGCTGCACTGCCGGGTGCTCTGAAGCCATTCCTGATTGAAATGAGGTGGTTCCTATGCAAGAGGGATATTGTAGCTCCAGGCTCAGCTGAAGGGCAGCCCAGAACATCTCTGCACTGAGCTCTGTACCGCTGAGGCCCCAGACACTGAGCTCTGTACCACTGAGGCTCTGCTGGTGCAGGGCTGCGATGCCTCAAGCTGCCCTTGGTGCAGTGCAGAGGTCAGTCTGCCAAGTGCCCTCTCCCCAGGCTTGGCGTGCCTCATGAGGAGCAGCTTGTTAGCTTCCTTCGTGTTCTCCTTAAAAGGGCTGTAAACAAATTGACCCTCATAAAGCACCAGCGTGCATAAAACCTGTGTTTTCTATTGCTAACATTTCCCAGAGCTGGATTGCTGCTTTAGCCCTGACGGTACCCTGGGTAGTTTGTTCTTCCATTTACAAGGCTGATCACGGATACTTTTCCAAATGTCTTTAATGTTAGTTCAAAATATGGTTGTTTTGTTCCTGCAGGCAGAAAAGATGCCAGCTGTGTGTGGTGAGTGCCTGCTCTGCTACCTGCTGCAGCAGGGCCCCTGTTCTCCCGGTGCTGTTTCCTGGGAGCCTGAAGATTCAGTTTCACTAAAAGACAGGGAACACGTAGTAAAGGGAAAAACAGAAGGCAGATACACAAGTCAGTCACAAAGCCCTTTTCAGGAGCCTTCTTTTTACTCCGAGAAGAGGAAATCACCTTGTGTGCTGCGTGTGATTTAGATTTGATATTTTTTCTCCTCACGTTTCGACTCAAAGAACTTCACTTTTGAAATAATGTAATGTAGAAATAAAATTTAAGCCTCTTCTGTCACTAAAAGTAAAGCAAACGCTCTGGGCTTTGGACCTTTGCTAATTGACCTGTAAAATGCTGTTGATGGGGCATCTTTCTTATATAACGACTTTTAAAACCTTCTGTAGATGCTAACCAGGCAGAGGGATTTAATTTACTAGCCAGGGCGTGAAGGAGCTGACATCTTCTAAGAAATTTCTGGGACAGCATCCAAGTCAGCGGGACATGTCCTGGAATTTCTGGCCTGAGATTGGTGGCTGTCTTCAATTCAGCCTTCCTCCTTAGCGTTGAGTAGATTCAAAATATGAAGATGAACTCATTTTTTCGAACAGTAAGTGTTGCTGGCTTCTGCATGAAGGAGAGACTCCTTCATTCCCCTGGCTTCAACCCATCCCACTTTTGAATCTTTGCTTCCTGGTGGGTGAGGGTATTTTCTCGCACTGGGGCTGCTGTTACCTTCCCCAGCAGCACTGTAATGTTGGCATGTCTCACTTCCAGCAAGGCTCCTGCAGTACTGCAAGCCCTGTACTTGGTGGATGATGCTATCTATAGTTTCCAGAATGGAATGCTCTGATACAGAGGGAGGGGAATGAGTGCATCCCAAAGGCACAGTAGCAGCTCCTTTTGCAGGACTGTCTTGACCTTGTTTATTTTGGACTTAGGCACCATAAAATAGCTTGTTAATTGCTGCTCATTTAGAATTATAATTAGGTGGTGCCAGATGAATTCTGTAATATTACAATTTAAATGTTATAAAAAATTGTGGGTTTTAATACTTTATAAATTGGTTAAAATTTAATTTAAAGTACACTGATTGCAAGCTCTTTGTGTATCTGCATAATTATTAAAAACCACAAGGATAAAAGCAAAGAGCTCTCAAGAAGAGAGTGTGCCTTGCATTGTGTCGCTGGGAGGATTTGAGTGATGCAGCATCCATGTACTTAATGAAGGTCAACAGCAAAGGCTGTGAGCTCCGGCACCAGGTTTGTTCAGTAGGAAGGGAAATGCAGGGATCTGCACACTAGGGTTCTATAATGGGAAAAGGGTATTGGGAAGAGTGAGGTGCATCTGGGTTTGCTTACTGGCCCTTGGCAATGCAGGGTGCCTTGCATTGAGAAAAGCTCTTAAGCAAGTAGGCAACCAATCATAAAATCGTAGAATCCTTAGAGTTGGAAGGTACCTTTAAAGGACATTCAGTCCAACTCCCCTGCAATGAACAGGGACGTGCACAGCTTGATCAAGTTGCCCAAGGCCTGATTCCGCCTTGCCTTGAAAGCCTCCAGGGATGGAGCATGTACCACATCACTGGGCTACCCATTCCACTGCCTCACCACCCTCACTGTAAAAGGCATTTTTATTATATTCAACCTAAATCTACCCTCTTTGAGCTTGGAGCCATTTCCCCTTGTTCTGTCACCACAGACCCCACTAAAGAGTCTGTCCCCTTCTTTCCTGTGGCTCCCCTTTGGATGCTGAAGGGCTGCTGTCAGATCACCTTGCAGCCTTTTCTTCTCTGGGCTGAACAGCCCCAGCTCTCTCAGCCTGTCCTCATAGAAGAGTTGTTCCTGGCCGTGCTTCTTTTGATGCAGCCCAGGATGTGGCTGGCTTTGTAGGCTTGTCTAGGATCTCTCTGGAGGGCATCTTGTCCCTCTGGTGTGTTGACTACACCCCACAGCTTGGTGTCATCAGCAAACTTGCTGAGGGTGCACTCAACCCCACTGTCAGTGTCGCTGATGAAGATAGGAAAGAATACCGGTCCCAGCACTGACCCCTGTGGGACACCACTCATCACTGATCTCCATCCGGATATTGAGCCATTGATCACCTCTCCCTGGACTTGATCCTGCAGCCAGTTCTTTGTCCGTGGTTGTCTTGGGACTTAGAAAATCTGTTACACTGTAGATTGTTATTACTAGATTGCAGCTACCATGGTTAATAGAATGCTGAGTACTGTACAAGCGCAAGCGTGGTTTGGCAGTTCAAGTTGATGAACTTGAGCAGATGAACTTCCAGAAGGAACGTAATCAAAACTCTTTTGAGGCACTGGTCTGCAGGTAAGAAAAACCCTGGACATCTGGTGACACTGCATATCCTAAAGTAAATGCCTAAAACTTGGAGCACACTCGTTGTATGTTGCTGAGGGCCTTGGAGCACTTGCTCGTTGGCAGCTGAAGAGTTGTTCTGGCTGCTGTTGGTGTGCCGTGTTTGGATGTAGTGAGCAAGGTGCTGTGTCTCATGCCGACTGCCTAGCAGCTGTGTGTGAACCAAGGGCTGCCTCCTTGCCATGGAATTGTGCTTAACCAGGTCACACTTAACCTTTCCTTTGTTTTAAATTGAGCTGGGTAATGTCTTTCCCCTTGAAGACCTGTTCTGCTTTTTCTGTTGAAAGCTTTTGCCTTCAGGATTTTACATTCTGGCAACTAACAAAATTAAAATAGCTTTCCTCCTAAGTACTGTAAATTGTACATTGAATCAGATTTCATTGGCTCCAAGTATGCTCTTCAGCACACTAATGTACGAATGGATTAAAAAAACAACTAGTGGTGATTTTCTTTCCTTAGATTTTACTGAATGTTATTCCAAGTGGCTGCACTTTAGATAGATCCACTCACTTCTACCGAAGGGCATGTATGGATGATGACCTGGAAGGAGAGGGGATAATTTCCATAGCAAAGCTGTGAGGTTCCTGGATGTGGCATATGGGTTGTCTTATTTTCTAAAGGTCTTTCCATCTGCTATTGGCAGAAGACTCTGTTGCAAAAGGGCAGGTTTTCTGTGAGGTACGTCGCTTTTTTTCAGGTGGATCTTTTATTAGAATTCAGCTTAATCTTGACTCCAGCTATCTGCATGATACCATTCCACTGGTACAGAGCATATGTATATAAAATATATATATGTTTTAAGGCTACCTTCTTAAAGAAGCAGGGGTGATTTTGTTTGTTTTCTTTTCAGTACCAAAGCTATGGTTGAACCAAAAACAATGCATGGTGTCTAAATAAAAAGCCCATATACGTTTATATCAGATGATGTGGTGCATGGGGTCCATAGGAGGTACGTAAGAGGGAGCAGTGAGAAGTGTGCGCGGGTGGCCGTGTGCCCTGCTTACCTGACAGGTAATGCTGTTTACTTTGAATGCTGCGTGGTTGGGATTTCTTTGAGGCTGAGAGAGGCAATTGCACAGGCTCATTAAAATGTACAGAATATTTTTAGCCTCCCACCTTTTCTCATCTCTTCAGTCTGCCGGAGATGAGGTTGTGCATCCCTGATAAGGTGCAGGCCCTGTGAATCTGCAGCACCTGGTGCATCACTGCCTGCAGCCACGTGCATGCTGCAGGGTGTGCTCCATGCCTGTGGGCTCACTGCAGTGTGTGCAGAAATGGGAGCAGGGAAATATTTTTACTTGCTTGACTGTGCAGAGTTCTGGGATTTGCTGCGTAGCATGAAAGCCTGGTCTGGCCTGGGATGCTGCTAGGAGACTGGCTTTGTACTATCAGTGCAGGATTTCTTAATTTACAGACCTCTTGTTTCTTTATCTAAAATATGCATTATGTTATGCCTGGGCCTTGATGTTTATTTGCATGCCTTTAATATGTCTTGGACACGGTATAGTGGGGGGGCTGCTCTGAAGGTAATGCCTCCTATTTTGTTTTGTTGGCCACGATGTCATAGCTGGGTCCATGGAGAGGCGACATGTCAATTCCTCATAGAAGGAAGAGTTCAAGATTTGGCCTTCAGTGGGTAGAGTGATGTGCACTGTCCTTTGGGATAAGAAAAGGCTGATCCTTCTGGATTTCTGGGGACCCAGACAAACCAATGACTCTGACCACTACCTCACAATTCTGACTGAGCTGAAGGCTTTAAACATACAGCGTCCAGCCATAGTGAAAGACAGCCTTTCTCTTGCAACAGTATAAGGCCAGGTCCCATGCCAGTTTGAAGACTGTGGAGCATGCTGCCAGCCTTGGCTGGACTCTCCTCCCACACCTACTCTATAGTTGGTATTGGGCACCTTCTGTCATCTGTCTGTTTGGGCCGATGAATGATGGACTGTGTGAGCAACATTTTCATAGCAACAGTGCTGTCATAACAGCTGTGAAAAGCTCGGTCACTTCTGCTGGTGCAGATTTCTGTGAGCGTTGTGTGCAGGCTCTTGTTTATTGCTAGCAGAAATGCACAGCTAATGGTGGCCACTGTGTTGAAAAATAGTGTTTTGTAGTTGAGAATTTGCTCTATCAAGTAGAGTAATAGTGCTGTTTGTATCTGTTTTAGTTTCCATGGAAATAAATAGGAGGCATTACTTCTGGAGCGATCTATGTATATGCTACCTCAGAGGGTATTTTATTCTCACACAGGAAAGTGAGGGAGTTTGAGTAGGGAGGAAAAAAAGAGTAATCACAAATTTAGCATCTTATTGTAATAAGCTTGATTGCGTCTCTGTTTCTTTATAGGTTACAGAAACAGCTTTCATTTTTCATACAGAATGCAATTGCATGAGACTTGTGCTTTCATAGTTGTTGCTTATTAGTTGCAGAGGGAATTTCTGGGTGCTGTCTTCCATGGTAACAGCCACATGCCTCCAGAGCCAGAGGACTGCAGGATGCTGGGGGCGTTCTGCACAGAGAGAATTCAGTTTAATAAATCTAATAAGCCCATTTACCCTACTGGGCTACATTAACTACCTGCATATAAACTGAGCACACAGAATGTTTGGGCAAAGGTTAGAGAAGCAGTTTCTTGGAAAGGCTAGCTTTGGAGCACACCAAAGCAACAGCTTTTCTTATTTTAGCCCTCAGTAATACACACAATAATAGGGTTCAAGCAGTATCTGTGGTTGAGGCAGTAATAGCAACTAAGATATAATTAACTTCAAAACCCTTTAGGAGGGAACAATTCCAAAATGTAGCACTGAAAATGTTCATAGTTTCACAAAATGAGAATTACAGAAAGTATAATTGGATACATAAACCCTCCAGTATGGCATAAGATGTCTGCTGTGATGGTGTTAGGGAGAATCCTGCCTTGTGGCAGCCTGCTGCTGTGCCGCCTCCTGTGTTTTGGAGCTGCAGGACGTGGGCTTGGGGGGGCTCTGGCTGGGGCTTAGTGGGAACTGGCTGGGGCTTGGGTCCAATCTAATGCAACGATGCCACCAGCTGTTCTAGTGGTAGCTATGTCTACCAAGGATGGCTACTGAGATGTGTCTGGGAACTTGCTGGGAGCTTGGTGGACCTGTGGAGAAGGGTTATTATCTGCATTAGCAGAATCAGAGCAGTAAGTCCTTTCTACGCTGTCACAAATGGCGGTGGCTGAGAGGTGGTGGATGGAGGCTTTGTTGTGCGTGCTTCCTGTAGCCTGGTTTCAGATAGCTGCAGACACATGCAGGTGCTCAGAGTTAACGTTTATCAAGCTGCTGGTGTCCAAATCAGTGAAGTTGAAGTTGCTGATGGAATCCTTGTGCACATCTTCATGAGCAACCATGACCACGGTGCACATAGTGCACTGAGTGCTGTCAGTGGCTTGGAGATCAAAATGTGGGAATGACTGAGCTTCAGAATGGAGAACTTAAAGAAAGTGAGCAAGTTACTCAAAGAACCCCTAAATTAAAGTGTTAAGAGCAGAAAACAAGTGGAGAGAATAGTGCAGTAGTTCATTGATGTGGTTTGAGACCATAATGGAACATGAGAAAGCAAAGCTGGAAAAAGAAGTTAGCAAGGCTGGGAAAAGTTGGCATTAGCTCAATGGCAGGTTTGAGGAGCTGCTCAAGCAGCAGTGCTTCAAAATGTGGATATATAGCTCCTATGTATCGTTAGTAGAGTGTAGAAGGCATAATGAGCATAAAAGGGCTGAAAGATCCAAGGTGGATTTTGAAGAACTAACATCTATAAGTAGAAGATAAATAATTTAAGCAAATCAGCAGCCATTGTCTTGCGTGAAAAGTGGGCTTACCAGATGATGGGAGGTTAAAGGCGGCAATTAAGGAAGAAAAGGTACTGCTAAAAAGGGAAATGACTTCTTTGCATCAATTTTTAACTGCTAAAAATGTAATGGAGGACTTAGCACTAGTACCGTGCCCGGCCTTTCTAAATATAAAAGATAAGCAAATTTCAGAAATTGAGGTCTTGGCAAAAGCAGCTTTGGAATAAGCTATTAATCTGAAAGCATTAACTGAGCAGACCCTAGTTAGTAGTATGTTACATTATATAAAACATAGCTGAACTTACAGCAAAAGTAAGGGATTTTTCGTTGAAAAGAGACACTTTTTCAGATGAAAGTTCTTTATGTACCTTTTACTGTAGTTGAAGCAAAAATAGAGAAAATAACAAAACGCTTGAAAGATCATGTTCTTGTAGGGGCTGCCTTTCATGGATTCTGTGAAGGAAAACCATTCCAGTAGTTGCTTGAAATGTAAATGCTTGAGATGCAGAGAGCAGGCTACAATTTGTTCATTATCCGGAAGAACCCTGGAAAATTTCTGCACTGAGGCCACTAAAGGGGCTGAGTAGATGTGTGAATAGAGCAAAAGCATTGTTATAAAGTGATTGAGTTTGAATTACGATTGGTTTAGAACTTAGTTTCATCTGAAGCCAGCATGCACCGTACAAACGCTTGAAGGACAGATTATCCCTCATCTGATTCATCATTCGCGTTCTTGCCATTTGGGTTGGAGTCGTGTTGGTGCTTGCAGGATCTGTCTGATCAGCTTTGCCTGTTCCTGTCAGTCTGAGATGTGGAACTGATGGGTTCAACATTGCTAAAGCCAGATGCAAGAGCAGCAGTGCCCCAGCTGTACAGTAAATAGCAGTCAGCTTGCAGTGCCTCCTAAGCAGCAAGCCCAGGAAGATAGTTTTCCTCTGCTCTCCCTCCCTGTTATAGTTCAAAACCTTCTGCTGTGCATCGTGGGTGTGTGAAACTTGATGCTAAGGAGTTGGGATTTAGAGGAGAGGACTTGGTACCTGGTGATTTTAATCATTTCATTGTGCTGAATATAAGCCTATAATTACATGGTCATTTATATTAAGAATGTATTGTTGTGTTTGTAGTCGTTGGTAGAAAAAGTGCAGGGATTCTTGCTTTGTGGGAGTGGCTGATACAGAAGCATGTTCCTCCCCGTGTGGAGTTGCCAGTGGTGAAGGAATAGCTGAATTTATTTGTAATTTCTGCAGGATTTCACGCTGCCGCGAACATTCCATGCACCTGGTTGGGTGATTGTGTCTTTCCATAAACACAGTCAGAGCTCTGTTGAAAGGGTGATATGCGTGCAACAGTTAGCTTCTTTTAAGGAGACTTTACAGCAGGCATTAAGAACCTATACACACAGATAGGGTGATCTACAGCGATCTGTACTTAGCGCTCAGCGTGAATGATGGCTGGGCTCGCGAGACTCAAGGCTGATCTATCTTTTAAGTGGACGTTTTGACTTATCGCTGTGGTTATTTAACAGGGCCCTTCATAATCCTTGTTTCAGTTGAAGAAATCCTCCTTTTTATCTGGGATTGTCTGCAGGCAGCAATGCCTTTAGAAAGGAGTATCTTTGGAAGCAGATGTGGCCAGGAGCTGGGTGTGCATCCTCAGCCTACGCATTCCAGCTGCTCTCACCGTGGGTCAGCATTTGGGCTCAGGGTCACAGAGGTCTGCAGCCAGGCCAGCGAGCAGCTCAAGTCTTCACACTGTCTCTAATATTTTGCCAAAACAGGGGAGGAAAAGCTTTTTCAGGTATCACTGGATTGTTCATTGCTGTTGGGTATATCCCCATGCCCCAACACCACACCAACCTGTCAGCATTCAGGATATTTTTTTCTGACATTATGGAACATATATATATATATATTTTGCCCCATTTTTGATTTCCATCCAAAGAGATGATGAAAGATTTTCCTGCTGGGGTTTGTTCTCTCTTTTGTCTTCTGCTTTGTAGGGTTTACTGAGGATATTCAGCACAGTTTCTTTTGCTCTGTCTCATTCCATTACTCACAGTTGTATGCCCGTGGCTAATTACACTCCTCCACTCCTTTCTTGGTGTTTGTATCCTTCGTGTACTTACAGATGGTTATCAAATCCCCATCTTGCTTAGCCAGTCTGTCTAGCACTTGTGACTTGACAGAGATTTTTATCCTTCCTGGTTCTTGAATTGCTTTGCTCATCTCTTCTCTCCAGATGGTTGGGAGTTTTGGATCTGATGTTCCAGCCCTGTTCACACCTGGGGCCTGGAGGTGTGATGCCTTTGCTGGTGTAGCAGTTGCTTTAACTTTTGGCCACGTTACTGTACTGCAAGTTCATATGAAGTTCTTCCCCAAATCTGTGTTAGTATTACAGTCTTCCCTGTAACTCTCCAATGAATTTCTCTAATGCTTTCCCTGCATGTGGGAGGTTGGAGTGAATGAGACTCATTTTGTCTATTTTGGCCATATTGCTCTACTCCCCAGGTTTCTTTGTATTGTATTTCTTGCAGAAAACCACAAAGAAGTCTATGCTAAAGGAATACTAATGCAGTGAAGTGAAATGTTCAGAAGTCATCAACTCTCATGTAACCATGTTCCTACAACTTGTAATGTGTGCAATATGATGACCTGGAATTATACAGTGCCTCATGGTTTTCATCCTCCTCATTCAGAGCACAGCTGAGAAGTTGTATACAGAATGGAGCAGTTGAGCTGTAGCCAATGATTGTTCTCATTTTTAATGCAGTAAATATCTGCCTCGTAGCTCTGTGCAGCACGTGGCCTCTCCTTGCATGGTCAGTTCCTGATCACCATCGGTTGTGTGACTCTGGAGTACTGCATTGATCAGGTCCCTTGAATTGCACACAGATCACCTGGGTTATTGTGTAAAAGGCAAAGCTGCCCCTACATGTTCTTGAAGTCAGCGGGTTTTCTTTTTTTAATTTGTGCATGTGGTATAGTTGGGAGAAGCAGATAGGTGTAGCCCCTTTTTCGCAAGCAGCTGGGTGGCACCCATCTCACGTCTTCTGATATTCCATTCTTGGTCTAGAGAAGGTATAAGAAGTTTCCCCCTTGAAAAGCAAATGCAATTGTTTCAAGCTTCTTTATGAAAAGATACTGTTCCGTCTCCAGGTCAGACAAGGACACTGCTTATGCGCTGGCCTTACCTTCCTGGAGAATCTCTTACCGTGTCTCCAGCAAATATAGTTTCAGTAGTTGTACTCAAAACTGAACCTGGCAGTTCTGTGGATGTACTGCAGGGATTCCTACAGAGAACGTTTTTTGTGCTGACTTGTTAGATACGTAAGGTTGCAAGTAGCTTCAGTGTGCAAAGCCACTCCAGTGCATTGGTCCCTCTTTTTGGAATGGGCCTGCTTATTTTGGGGATGCTTTTCTTCCCTATGCCATTCATGACTAGTGACCCACACAACACTTGCTTCAGTTCAGTTTATTTTCCAGAAGAGTTCATAGAGGACATGAGCTATTCAGCACTGCTTTGCAATTCTTCTTGACTCTTTAAAGTTGACTGCTTTTTCTAATCTCTTTGCAGTTTCCTGTGGGACGTGCTCATTGCCAGCATTTCCAAGTACCATATGAGCCATTGGTATTCTTGGCTCTGTTTTAAATGAGTCCAGCTTTTTCTGCTTGTCTGAAAGAATCAAACCATGCAGGTTTCAAAAATGTTCTCGAGACCTCCTCTTTTCCATCCACCTGCCCTAGGGCAAAATCAGCTATATTTAAATTGAGTTGGCTATTTCTTTTTGTTGCTTTCCAGCTTTCTAGTTCTCTGCCAAACTAGCGCTTGGTAGTTCTAACATTTGAGTTTGGAGCAGAGAATGGAGTTTAGCAAGCTAAACTCAGAGAGGATTTTACAAAGCCATCTGGAATGTTTAGCTGCAGCCTCCTTTTGCCTTACATGGTGTCGGGTTTATGATACTGCCAGGACCAGATGCAGAAGTAGCAATGAGAATGTACATCTATGTTTGAGAGATCTTTTTCTACATTGCCCAAGCTCCCACATGCAGGCTCGGTTGTGAGATGCTCAAAGCAGTGAGGTTAAAGGGGCCTTCAGAAGGAGGGGTGGGAGGTCATCTGGGACACAGGAGGTAGCTCCAGGTGCAAGACAGAGCAGCTTGAGGAGGCGTGGCGTTGTCAAGGCAAAGAAGACAGTAGGGGTCTAAGAGCATTGGCTGATTGCTTGCTGTTGGACTTCGTTCTACCAAAGCAGCTCTGATTCTATAAAATCTGTTTTGCTGATTACCAGTGTCTACCAACATTACTTGGTCTTATAGCTTTTTTCTTGTAACATATATTTTCCTTATAATGTCTTTCTGCTTTAAACAAAAGAAGCCTGTAGCTTTGGTTCAAGGTTACTGTTCAAAATTATCAGCATCATGTTGGCTTTTGAAGGGTGAATTGGGCTTCAGCTCACACCCTGTCACCTTGCTTTGAATACTGGGCTGTCCTCCAGGGAGAGAGCACCTCACTCCTAAAAATAAGAGAGCTGAACCCCTTGGAGAAACTTTTCTCATATTTTCAATTTCAAAAAAGAATGACAGCCACTCAGATTCATAAAATTTTAAAACATACCAATTTTAAGGGCTTTAAATATTGTATGTAGACAAGTTTCTCATAGATAGCAACTCTGGAGAGAGGAAGTCGAGAAGATTATTCGTGTTAAGAAGCAAAGGTGCTGTATTAACTTTGGAGGGACAGACAGCAGTCTTGCATAAGGACAATCTGGCTTATTTTACCAGATGGTAAATTATTATAAAGCACTAAACAGTTGCAAAAAGATCAAATCTATAAAGCATCTGGTTAGAGTAACCGGCAATTCATCAGTTTTGCATGATGCACGTTGCATGTATCTTATGGGCTTCAGAGGAAAGTTATAAATCCATCAAGCTGAAGATGGGAGCGAACTTGATCTTATTTGCTGAAAGAAGACAGAAATCAAGAGACCCATTCTTTAGCTGAGGTTTTTGTGTTCCTGAGAGTTATTCCTGAATGAGGGTAGTGGCGGTGCCATTCACATGACTTCTGAGTAATCTGTGCTCAAGATACACCATTAGGTCGGGCACTTTTATTGTTAATGGAAGTGAATGAAAGAGGAAAAGCTCTCTGAAAGCTATTCATCCCCAGTCTGGTCTGATACATACCGAAGATGTTTTCAGCACCACCTGTAAAACGTTCTCTGTCCTAATCTGAAAGAGTTTAATACACATTGTTTGTTTTGACACAGTAATTTTAGCCCTCTGTTTTTTTTTTTTTTCCCCAAGAAGAGCAGTAGCTTAAGATTCTGGTGCCTTTGAGCCAGACGTAATGCTGCTCAACGTGTGCTTCAGTGAGTTCGTGTCTCCAGACTGCACAAATTAGCACCGCGTATACAGAATTTAGAGCTGTAATCTTCACTCTTAGTCCGGACACTTCTTCCCATTCCCCTGTGAGCCTTATCTGGAGGGCTGGCTGACACTGGGCAGCCCGCCTGGGGGCTGAACTGGGTTTCCTGTTGAAAATAGAGCTGATGTTGTTATAAAGACACAGCTGCCTGTCTCCGTTGTGTAAGACGTGTCACTGGCGCTCTTAGTAATTCTTTGGCAAGAGAGAGAGGAGAATATGGAGGCTGAAGAGCAATGGAGAACCCAGTGTGGCTGATATGAAGAGCCTCTTTTTCTGTATTCAGAATCTTGCTGCTGAGCTCACTTGGATTTATTTTTTTCGTTGAGATAATAAAAGCGGGATGAGATGATCAGTATTCGCTCTGCATCTAGGTTAGAACTAGGTTATTTTGTAAAGTATTTTCAGATGTCTTGGCTGGAGAAGACATTGCATAAATAAAGATTTCTTTGTATTGTGTGATATTATAACGTGTGAAAAGATTTACTGTGCAAATACAGTAACAGAATGAAGAAGAATCATGATCTGCTGTTTGTTAGTACGATGCAATGTAAATATTTGCCTAGGTAGATTCTCTTGAGATTTTGTGTGGATTTCCCTGAACGCTGTGGTTGCTGGCATTCTTTGAACGCTGTTTTTGTCAGAAGTAAACGTGTTCATAACATGTAATACACACCTCCATCAAAAGCAGTGTGGTTATAAAAAAAAAAAAAAAAAAAAAAGCTGCTGCTCTTTTAAAAAAATCCTGCAAAACATAAATTTGTCTATTTTATTTTTAGCATATTTAACATATTTTTCAAAACCTCTTCCAACACTAAGATGTATGTCATTCCATGTACAGGCTGTGCACTCAGATACTTTGCTTGAAGAACACTTACGGAGTCCAAAATCATGATAATCACGTGTACACCTCCAGGTGACTTCACCAAGGCACTACTGGTTGTGGTCCTAGAAAGCCTTCAGGTCTGAAGTCATTGCCCCTTTGCCCTGTTGCATGCTGCTGAATCACAGGCTAACCTGTGCCAGCGTGAGATTTATTTTGCTATTAGTGCCCTACTGGTAACTTTCTGTAGTTCTTGCAGCTTAGCAAAGGAGAGACACATAGACTTATTTTAATGGCTTTTAAGCCTCTGGTGTGATGCCTAGTGCTGAAAGAGTGAGCCACTGTCCCTGCAAGATGTTGTCACTTTGAGTGAATGGGGCTTGCTAGCTCCTTTAACGTCTGATTTAACAGGCGAACCTTAGTCTCTTGTCTTTAAAGTAAATAGAGTACATTCTCATGAAAAGATAAAGGACATAGACACACAGAAATACTTTTTTTTTTTTTAATACCTGTTTTTCTGGTTAGGTTTCAAGGCATTTTTTGCATTTCTGTATCAAGCAGATCTTCAGGTTGAGCCAATTACTGAGACTTTTTGCTTTGTTTTGGAGATGGGTTATTCTGTCCTTTCAGATGGCCCCTCCTATCCCTTTTGGAGAGTATGAAGGTTAGCTTTTTACTTTAGGTAAACCTTCTCTTTAAAGGCGTTTCACCGTTATTTTCTACTGGCATCCTCATTTGCTCTGTGAAGTGGGAGCTGACTGTTCAGCTACTCTGTCTCCTGTTTAGACCCAACTGAGGTGCAGGTGCAGTTGATGCTACAAAAGGATGTCCTTTTCTATACCAGTTGTTCACCAGTCCAGCTACGCTGAACATAGCTGACCACAAACCACCATATGTATGCAACCAAGCATGTCTCTCTTGGGCGCACAAGGAGAGTTATATGAACTTGAGACACTGTTTCTGGTAATGTGCATCTTCAGAACTATTTGTTGTACAAACATAGTGACAACAGCTAAAGGATATATTATTAGGCTGTAATAGAGGCAGGACCTGAAGGCAATCTTGAAGATGGTGATGCTTTTATGGCTCGTGCCCCTTATAAACAGCTTACTGGATTGTGAAGTATTAGTGTGATGCTATGCTGCTCAAGCAGGGAAGATAGTCAAATTTCATTTGTATTTGTGTCTTAATTGTGTCTTTACAGTTTAGTTTGGCATGTCAGAAGTTAATGCGTGCATTGTATTTAAACACTTCATCTCTTGGTTTGCAGGAGTAAGTCTGTGTCTGTAACGCTGGATGTGCTGACCGCTTGCCTCAGACTGAAGAGGACTTGCTCTGCTTTGGAATATGGTGCCTAACTTCTGCGTCTCAGTACTCACTGTGCTAGCAGTCATCCTGTGCTGCTTGATGCTGCCTGATCCTGCTAAAGCAGGAGCCGAAAGTAAGTAACATTCATTTTTTAAAGGCTTGAATGTCTTGCAAGTTTTCCTTCAACAAATTCTGAAACTTCTGGGTGTGTACTGGCAACACTGAGGACGAAGGGATAACCCTCCAAATCTTGTTTTCCAATGTGTGCAGTGAAGATAAACATTATGTGTGTGAAGGGGCACAAATAGAACTAAAAAGGCTGGCAACATTTATTCAAGCACAGGACGAGCTTCTGTAGTAGCTTCAGTAGTAGCTGCAAGATAAAAACCTGACAATTTGATTGCTAACGTGTATAGATGAGTAAAGAAAATTGGGGGCGGAGGAAGAGAGATGTACTGGGGTTGAAGTAATTCCTGTTACTTCATTTTGTTCTTTTACCAGCTCTTACAGTTTCTGTAGAACTGAAACATCTCTCCTGAGTCAGTGGGTGATTGAAAACTACTGGGAAAGCATTCAAGTCTTTACTTTCTGGTGTAGCTGCCCTCCACCTGTAGAAGAATTGGAGTCAAATGTTTCCTGTGGTGGTACTTAAGGTGCTCTGCTCATGTCTGGTACCTGAGGAGAGATGCATGTTGTTATGAAGTCAGCCTTTGTAGCTCTCTGCTGGCAGCATGGAGCGGGACAGGCTGCTGTGAGCTGCCATGGTGCTTTGGTTGTGCAACAACACACGTACCTGTGTGTTGTTGAGCACTTCTGTGCTCCAGCACGTAATGATTTTGGAGGATTCATTTTTCAGAGTGGTCATACATTCACATGTTCATTGCAGGCTCTAAGGCAGCTGTGAATACTTAGTATCTTTGCAAACAGCCTGGGCCTTGTGGGATGGTTCAGAAGGAGCAGGGAGGTGACTGTGATGCACCTCCTGAACTGCCACCAGCCTCTCACTCCAGCTTTAGTTGGTCACCAGGCTTTGTAATTAAGCTGTAATTTTGTGAAAGCTGAAAGAGATCTCCATACCATTAAGAGCCTGGCTGAGTGGAGAAAATGGACTGGAGTTCTTCAGTGTCCTTGACTAAAGGGGGAGGAGTAAATTTGGAGAAGCTGGAGAGGGGATTGAAGATTGATGTGAAGAAAGATGAAAATTCACTATTTCTACCGTCACTAGAGGTGCTAGGAGATGTTTACTTAGATTATTTTAAGTCTAAGTATTATATCCCATTTCGGAGTCTGGCACAGACAAGCGTATATTTAATATTTTGAGGTATGAAAAAATTTTCATTATCATCATTCTGGTCCCTGCAAAGAATAAAAGCATTCCTTCATCAGCTGTGCACAAGCTGGTGGAGTTTGAGACATCCTAGGACAGTTCTTGGTCTAAGGATAATCTGTAGTGGATATGGTTTGCCAGTTTTGTGGAATGCTTCCACATGCTTAAAGTGAAGAAACTTGGCCCTGTTTCACAGGCCCAGATCCAAATATTGATGTCTCAGATGTGCAACACTTCTGTCTTGAGAAGCAAACATATCAGTATGTATGCCTTTTTCTCTGGTGCAGACTGACTCTGAATTACTTTATCCTAATCTGCAAGGCAAATCTGGAGGACAGTGACCTTTTAACTGCTACAGCTACTGTAGATTAACTGAGGTCTTCCTGGATGGAAAGTGTTGTTCTGTGTGTTTTGGCAATTGATAGGTTCTCTTGCCCCACTGACTTTTAACACCGATGCTCCCCGTGGCAGGGAGCTGTGTGAAGGGCAGGCGACTGAGGGAAGCTTTGCATTTATACAGTTTCAGGATGAATTTCTTATTATTTTGTATACTGCTGTCAATGGTGGAGGTGGGCAAAATATGGTAGTGGAGATGGCGTTTGGGAATTCTGGTAGAACTCTCTGGTGGGGAGAATGTACGGTGGACCTTACTGCAAAAGGTAGAAAGGGATGTTGATAAAGAAGCACCTCATATGTCCTCTCCTCATTTTTATTGTCCCCTAAGCATCTTGATGGCCCCAATCAAAGGCAGTTCACTCGTCTGGATGGATTTCCGATGGAATTTGGCTGTGCCTGGTATATCACCGTGATTCTTTCTTTTTCTCATTGTGGTGCTGCTGGGAGGCAGCAGAAGGATGGCAAGGCTCTGGATCATGAATTACTCTTCTGTTTCTCCAATTAAAAGTAATGCAATAAGGGGAGCACGATTATCTCTGCATTCCTGGAGTCAGTCTGCAGCATTGCTTTGGTACTGGTAGGAAGGGTCGGGGCAGGGGCTGCTTCTGCCAGCAGCCGGCTGCTGTAGAACCTGGGCGTCCCTACCTTCCCAGCCTGTGCTTTGTAGCTGTTGTTGTCACAACACATTCAGCCTGGCTGTTCGAGCTTGCTGACAATTAGGCAGCTGGCAGACAGCGAGACGTTAACGCCTGAGATAAAACAGATTGAATATGTATTGCGTAGCGGAATTAGCGGTGGGTGCGCTGCAATGCTGCTCCTGGAGCTGAGTTCACAGGGACTGAATAACGTCAGCACTGAGGAATCGAAGGGGCATCCAGAGGTTAAACACATGGCTCCCTGGGTTCCTCCCTGCAAACAGGATGGGGCTAGTGCTTTCGGGGCCTCTCCGGTGAGAGGTTTGGAGGAGAAGGTGAGCAGGAGGGGGAACGTGTGGGGAATGGTCGATAGAGAAGTGCTAATTTGGTAGAAAGCACTTTCAAATCCTCCCCTGCTTTTACAGACTGCGGTAAGAAATTATTAAATTTTCTCTGTGATCTGAGTGTGTTTCTGTCAGTGTGACCCTAATTCCATTAGAGTGGCTCAGAGCTGATTCAGGATGACTGTTTTACACTTTCTCTCTCAGCTTGCTTGTGTTTTTTATGCACTCTGTGCATCCCTGTCTGTCAGCTTTTGATTGTGCATGGGAAAAACGGCTTTGCAGATTTCAGTTAATGTTCAGTTCAATTGTCAGCTAAAAGATGCTCTTTTCAATCCTTTGGAAATGTGTCATTTACTCTACTAAAATAAATAAATAACAAACAACAACAAAAAACTCCTCTCAAAACAAAACGCTGAGAAACCAGGGGGAAAAAAAAATCAATACCATCATCAGCGATGTGTTTTGTTGTTGGTCTGTTTTCTTAAAACTAGGCTTTGCATTTGATGTCCTGAGTGAGGCTTCCATTAGCCAAAGGAACAGATTAGGTGACCCATCCCCAGTATTTTCTAACCAAAATCACAGAATTTCAAAGGTCTTAAGGAGGAAATGCTCTTCAAAAGTGACCTTGTAGAAGGAAGGAACCAGGGCAGCACTTCGGGCAAGTAGGTGTGAAGTGAGACATGGTAAGCAAACAATTTGCATCTGATTTCTAAGGATGGAGAAACTTGACTTTTGTTTGAGTGTGTGAGGGCAGCTTGCAGCAGTGGGCTGGCACCTGTAGGACAGGTCCTTGCCCTCCTACATCCTCCTATGAGTGAGGACCCCAAATCCGAAGCAGCTCAAACCTAGCCTTGGTCCTTTCTATCAGATAGTTGTGTATGTCATGCAAATTCTTCCCATTAACCGTATTTCTTGGGTGCAAATTGTACTGAGGAGACACCTCAAAACAAATAGGAAGCTGAGGTGTTGAAATTTGCAAAGGCTGAGAAATGGGAGAGTGCCACATGCTTCCTAGACACGTGATTCCAGGTGAGCTCTGTTTTGCCAGGGATTTTGCCCTGCAAGTGAAGTACTGTCCAGAGGTTTTGAACGGAAGAGCACTGGAGCTTTTGCTATCACTCACTTGTCTTGTGCCTAGCTGTGTGTCTACATGTACTGCTCTGCTCCTGCGACCCAGGTGAGGCTTTGTTCCCCAGTTCAGCTCTGCCTCCTGGCTTCACATCCCAAACGGTGGCCAAGTGGCAGGTGCTTTGGTCCTGGACCTTTGAAGTTGTGCTTTGCAGAGCTGGATGGCAGGGTCCCATCCAGAAGGCTGGACCTGAGGTTTTTCCACTGCTGCCTTACATCTGTTTCCGCTTCCTCGTTTTTGTTTGCGTGCCCATCCCCAAACACTGAATGTAGTGATTAGGTGTAATTGGTATGATCAGATCCAGGTATTACAACACAGGTAAATACTAATTTTCTGCAATTCTGCCTTGACTAGCTTGACAAATTCAATCAGTGAAAAGAACATGTAAAAAATTGTTTAGGAAAGCCCCTGTAACTGAGGCACTGGGGTTGCATCGTTAAGGGGCAGGCAGAAATATTAACCACAGTCATTGTGCAGCTTATTTTTGCTGTCCTTACTCATCATATATATTTTTAGGCATAAATGGTTCCTCACTTTTCTGTAAAATATCTAGGTGCTGCTGGCTTGTAGCCGAACATTGCAGATGTAAAAGATAGGAAGGATGCTGTAAAAGCAAATGCTCTGTTGAGAGTAGACAGCAGATATTTCTGCGTTTATAGCCATGTCCCTTTTTGTTCCAGCACTTGCAGCACTCCTGTGAATTTGTTTGGATAGCTACCTATAACAGGTCACAGCATTGCAATTTGTCTTTTTTATTTATTCTTAAAGCCACCATCACTCATCAGTCAACATCAGGTGCTGGGTCAAAGGTCTGCCTTAGCTCCATAGCTCTTATCCAGCAGTGGTCATGACAAAGACCTATGGAGGATGTAGGAACAGCATAAATATTTAGAGATCCCTTCCTGGCGCCATCTTCCAGCCCCCACTGATGGGTGGCTCCTGAGCCCAGGGCTGTGATGCAATTTCAGGCAGAATCTTGCTTTTGAAGAGCTCTGGACATGTCGTCATTCATCAGTGGTGTTGTGGGGCTACTGGTTTGCAGGAGATCTGACTGTAGGCTCTGACTTGTGCCTCTGCACCAGGCTCCTCATGTCACACACCTGCCTGCCATCCATGGCATTGAGATGGGGCTGGGTGGCCAGAGCTGCTCTGCTGCCTTCACATCTATGCAAGCTGTTGGCACGGTGACAGGAGCTGGAGGCAGATATACTGAATACACTTTTTTGAGAGAGAGAGTATGTTCTATAAATGTGCTTATTGGTTAGGTGATATAGAAAAACAGTAAAGCGACCTGCTTAAAATTTTATCTCCAGTGTAGATTCATAGATTGTAGGGCCAGAAATCAGATCAGTGTAGACTTGTACTGTGACCTGCACAATGGAGGCTGTGTAATTTCAGAGAGTAATTTTTGCATCTGCTTTTAACAGCTGCAAATGATCTAGCATGTAGCTTTTAGGAGACTATCAAATCATGATTTGAAGACTAAATGGTGGAGAATTTACCCATCTCCTGTGTGATCTGGGAAAATGGCAAGTAATCATTACTTCTACAAATCTGTATTTATTTTAAGCTTGGTTTGTGTGTTTTTGGGTTCAGATACTGGATGCTGTAACCTGTGTCAGCTAGGCTAGAAGTTCATGCCGCTTCATGCAGTCTGCCTGAGAAGCAACTTAGAATGTAAGAGTTAGGCAGTCTGAAAGTTTATCCTTTTTATTGTGGAAAAATGGATTGGTCTTGATTTTTCTGATCAGGTATCATATTTACAGGTCTCCACAAATCGTCCAGGCTTCTAGAAGTGTTTTTTAAAGTCAAGAGACCAGCACTGAGAAAAGATGTGCCACCTCGTGTCATGCAACAGCAGCAGTTTTTACTCCTTTGCCCATAGCTTTGAGGTGGAAACATGGTCCTCTATGATGATCTTGGAATCCCTTCTGAAGTCTCCGATTGCCATTTTGTTGGTGTGTCTTGGGTTCTTGTCCTCAACTTCATAAAAAGATCAGACTGGATGGGACTCTAAGTGCCTGGTCGAGCTGTAGGCATCCCAGCTCATTGCAGAGGAGTTTAAGCCCATTCCAACTCCAAGGATTCTGTGAAAATACATTTTGCTGGATCACAACTCATCCAATTACCCAAGAAATTTTGTCCAAGTAATCGACCCTTGCTGTTATTTACTGACTACCACCCTCGCAAAGCTCATCCTTCAGTTTCCAAACGTAGTTGCAGGCTGGTTGTGTGTATTCCCAGATGTTAGTTAGTTGTGACTGCACAAGCTGCTGTGAATACTTCAGGGAGATGCTTTAAAATATTCTGTAGTAGTGATGGTGGCATCCTTTGAGATGAAAAGGAGTGCTGGAAAATACTGATTAAGTAATACTATTTGTCATGCTGTCATTCCTCAGGTGAGGAAAAAGTATGAGGCCTGCTGGAGCTTGCACTGTTTTAGCTGAGCAGTTGTAAAAAAAGCAATAAAGTAGTAATATGGGTGCCTTTTTTTTTCTTTTTTAGTTCTTTGATTATCTGTTCATTGTGTTGGCACTTCAGAATGATATTGTAATACAAGATAAAGAAGCATGATTTGGTGAACAACTAGAAGCATGAAGTTTGCTCAAAATGTTGTATCTTTTTTTTTTTTTTGATGGTGTGTTATGTATTTTGTTTTTCTTTAAGTAAATCCTTTGTTCATGGATGTTTTTTCTCTGGTAAGATGTCTGTCTTTATGTAGAAGTAACTGGAAAGCAGTGGTGTATTTTTAATTGAATGCTGTATTTATCCCTGTGTGTGAATCAGTGCTTTGTCTATGCTGAAGACAAATCTCATTTATTTTGTTGATCTGAAAACACCAGAGGGTGCTTGCTGGAAGCTCTAAGTCGTAGCAGTGTCTTTTGCCTCGCACGCTTTATTGACATGTGATTAGTGGATTAAACCAAAGCACATCTGATGTATGACAGATTTACATTGGTGTGTGAACTGCAGGCTGCGATGCCAGACTTTGTCCTGAATGTTGGTTCAATCTGGGCTTTTTCAGGTGCATTATAGCATGAGGTCTTTATAATCGGGGCACTCCACGCAGTGTTAAAGAAATAATTACAAAATATTTTCCACTTCATGCTATACATGCTGGAATGAGCCCTGCTGTGCTTTTCAGGTTGTCCTTCATTAGATGCGTTACCGTTGTTGCCTTTTTTTTCATTAATTAACACTACGTTTTCCATGAATGTATTTTGAAAATTGGGCTGAGTCTTATGAATAGCATCTGGTCAAAACATAAAGCAAGTGGAAAGGCCACTGCAAGCTGGTGGCACCAGGGTGGCTGCTGTGTGTTGGCGTGCTGGGTGCTGTCAGCATGGCAGGTTCCTCTTCTGTGCGGGGCTGCTGTGCTCCAGTTGATGCTGGCTTCTCTGGGAATTTGGTCCCATAGAGAGGACAGTAATCACCCACATTTGACACTGGTTAATGCTGCACATTTAAAAGGGAGATTGTACCCTGGGGTACAATCCTCCTTGTCTACTTTTGATGCTTTTCTCATTTTTTTAAATTCTCAATAATTTCTACCTGTGATGACTGTCCTGGTTCACTCCAAAGGTGAATGATAAAAGCCCTTGCAAGTTAATTGCAACACAGGAGGAGGAGACGATGGCTCTTGAGCCTCAGTACTTGGATATTGGAGTGCAGAACACCTACGTGTTTTCTTTCTGTTTATATTTAGACAAGTTCACTTCAACTATTAACGTATGTGTTGTTACTTCTGATAAAGGTTGCTTGGAGAAATGGGATCCAGAAAGACCAGGAAACATGCAGCAGCTTTAGCTTTACTCACCCGGGTCTGTTTGCCCCTGAAAAACTCCATTTGTAATAACCAGTTTGAGTCCTGGCACCAGCACAAGTGTGCCTGGCAGACAGGATGGTACATTGTCACCAGCTTGTCAACTCCAGTTCGTGGCTTGTGAGGGTGGTAGACGTGCACACATTGCCAAGTTGTAGCTTTCAGTGCGGAGCTCTACATAAGGCAGAGATAGTACTCTGCTGGTTTTTGAGCTAAAAACTGAAGTCCTCTGTTTGGTGGTAAATGTGAGAGTTGCCATGAATGGATTTCAATCCTTATATTTGACAAAAGCCAGCTTGGAAGCAAGGGAAGGCTGTAAGTATATTTAGTTATGTAGTGTTTAATTACATGAGGGAAGATTCATTGAAGAACTGAGTGATGAGCGGTGAAAATCCTGTGAAATGCCTAAGATGATTAAAATACCTATGTGACGGGCATGGCTACCTGTTTTCATCTTATTTAGCATCAAACAGATAAGCTTTCTGTGGTTTCAGAATGCAAGAAAACCCTGACAGAAGCGGGCTTCTCTCATTCATCTACCACTCTTTGATTTAAGGGGCATTTAATAAGTGATGGGGCCATGGCAGCAGGGGGAGGGAAGCGAGAGGGAAAATAGAGAAAATACTTTCATATTCCCTTGTAAAGCTCTGGGATGCCTTGTCCTGGCACAGTGTGCTCATTCTTGGCATGCTGAGCACAACGAATTGCCTGGGGCTCTCAGGAGGGTGGTAAGGGCTGTCCAAGAGCTGGAAGGGCTCCCTGTGCTCCTGTTCCCTGTAAGGGGAGGTAATGGTCCTGGCTGTTGTCTTGCCATTTGTGTGTGCTGTGCAGACTTCCAGGGTACTTCTGTACGCTCTGTTGCACGCGTTATAGTAGGGGTTATGCAAAGTTCTTTATTATGAGCTGTTTGGTTTAGCTTTCTGAGTTTCTTTCATGGCTGAAATGCGCCTTGCTTGGTTTTCTGCCAAAGCTGAAGTTGGGGGGCTGTGGTTTATGAGTTGGGCGCTTGCTTTTTGGCTCTTCCTGCAGAAACTGTTCGGATGCTTTTGGAACCAGAGAGGATTTTTGCTTCTGTACCCTGTAATACAAGCAGTAGTGTTGTTCGTAAATAAAATGTCTATGAAAATGTTTGACATTACCACAGGCTCACTTTAGCAGTTGAGGGGAAGGGAACTTTGTGGAAGGGAGTGACCCATAGAGAAGTGTGCTGTTGAATAATATAAAGAAAGGGGATTTCACGCAAAATGTTAAGTGCATGTGACTAACGAGTGCTGAGCTTGTAGGCACCTAAATCTCCTGTATATTCATTCTGTGAATGAAGGCAGAGCTGTTCTAATCTCAGCCTTTTGGAGACCCAGAGTTGATCCTCCAGCTCCAGCAGCACACAGTGTGACGTGGTCAGGAAGGGTGAGTTCACATGCACTGTGACGTTTGTTTCCCAGTACATCCCTCCAGTTGAGACAATTGTGTAAATACAGAGTTATCTTTGTTGAGCTTGTGCTGCACTTCTGTACTGTGTGCTGTAATCACTGCTGGAGCGCATCAAACTCGAGGCCCACGTAGCTCAGAATTGCCCCTCCATGGCCTCCAGCAATGGTCAAAAAATGTCTTTAAGGGAGGTGTGAAAAGGAAAACATTCTCTTCTCTTTTCATCCTGTTTAATTTAATTCCAATTTCATATCTAAAATTAGGTATGCTTATTATTGCTTCTCTAAAGTGTTATTAATTGCAACAACTTTAAATATTGTTACATCCACATAGGTAAAGGAACAATACCCAACGTAGATTTGTCAAGGTCAGATCAATCTAATTTTCTTTAATGACAGGATAACAGACCTTGTGAATGGAGAAGCAGTAGATGTCATTTATCTTTAGTAAAGCTTTCAATACTCCCTCATGAGACTTTTTCTCATGAAACATCTGCTCGTAGGGGTGGGTATTTGGCAGTTTGGTAGCATTCAGCATTTGCAGTAATGATCTCTCTGATAGAATAGAGAACATGCTTATTAAATTTGCAGGCAGCAACAAGCTGGGAAGAGCAGCAAGCATGTTGGAGGACACCAATAGAATTCAAAATGATCTTTACAAATTGGAGAAACTGTCTGGAAGGAAGTGTGTCAATAAGGGGAAATGCAGATAGATGTTTGAAAATAGGAGTAATCAGCTACATAAATACAGAATGAGACACAACTGCCTAAACAGCTGGTAGACATCAAAGTTGGGCAGTTCTAATAGATCAGAAGCTGTACAGGAGTCAACCGAGTCAACAGTGCTGTGCTCTTCTGGGAGATGCAACATCACTGCCATGTAGAAATGAGGAGTACTGTCCCAAAGACCTACTAGGTGATAGCCTTTCTGCTCTGCTCATGTTGATGACATCTCCAATGAACGAATCAGTCTTAAGAACCTACAGAACGAGGAGAATGTGCAGACCCGCCTGGTGCTAGGAGAAGGTTCTTAAATGGGAGGTTCAGGTCAGATGCCAAGCAGAGCTTGTGAACATCAAGGAAAAAGTGGAAATACCTATTTTTTTTCTTCCTATAAACAACTGCACGTCAATCTCTGGACATTTATGTAGTGAGTGAAGTCCAAAGACTTTGAAAGGAGAGTGCCTCGTGCTAAAAGATAACTTATTTCATGGCTTAGTTGTTTTGGTTAAGAAACAAGCTGTTTGCTCACTGGTGCTTCTCCTGTCCTGTGTTTTGTGTAAGAGCCATGTGCTTCTTGGAAAGCTTTCTCAAGAACAGATCAGAGGACATTTCTTTATCTTGCTTTTTTTTTTTTTTTTTAAAATTAGTTGATTTAAATCAAGATGCAGGCTGTTACAGGAGCTCCTGCATTCTTAAAACTCTGGCCATTCTGTTGGGATGTTTTTGCCTTCAGACTTTGGCTTCGAACTGCAATTATTTTTCACAAGACCGAGAATGAAGTCTGTTGCCTGTTATGAATAATAGAGTATGGTAATATTACAGCTCTATATGCAAACTCGGCAGACTGGTGGCACAGCTGCTAAGCATTACGTTTTTAAAATATGTACAATCTTTTGTCAACAGAATTAAAAACAGGAACATTACACGGTTTGTTTCTGCACGAGGGTGTTTTGTAAGGAAATTTAATGATGAACTGTTCTACATTTTGACCTTTAAAAATTTTCTGAGCTTTTGCGCTTTCTAGTGAACAGGGGAGATTCTCAAATTAAGACGTGGAATCCTGATGGTGCCTCTGACATTTCCTGGGCCTGGCTGGGTACCTGTGCTTGATTAGGTTTGTAATGGCCCCGCTCTGCCAAGCTGGAGCCCCTTGTCTGCTCTGCAGCTGAGCTTTCTCTAACACGATTGCACTGTAAACCTCGTTCCAATTAAAAGGTGATGCTGTTCTGGTAATGGAAAGTTGTTTTATTGTTCCTCTCGTCTGATATGCATGCGACTGGAAGTGGTGTAGGGAAGTGTTATCGCTGTTGTTTTTGTCGTTCTTCCCTATCTTCTATCAGTCTTCATATAAAAAAAAAAAGTGAGGAATGCAGCATGCCCAGCTGTCTGAGGGTGAATGTGAATCAGAGAGATAAACCTTCAGAGGGGGTAATGGGCCTGACTACAGATGATCCTTCAGCACTCCGCTCCCATCCTGCAGCCTCTGCTGCCTATGGAACCACAGGCAATGGGAAATGTTTGCAGATACAGCAAGGAATGCGAGGCAGCCCATCTCCTTGGTGCTGAGAGGGGACTGATGCTCATTCAGGCAATCTGCTGCTGCTGCTCTCCTACCCATGGAGCAGGGAAATGGTGGAAACAGCCATGAAAGTGGGAGTGCAAGAAATAATGAGTACATGTGAAGAATAGAGCGCGCTTAAGTTTTCCGGCCTTTCCAAGGAAAGTGCCAGAATGGGCTTTGCTGCCTTGCTGCAGAGCGCTGAGCTCTGCTCTCTGGGGACAGAACAGGGCTTGAGGGAACGGTGTGGAGCTGCATCAGGGGAGGGTCAGGGAAAAGCTCTGCACCGGAGGGCAGTGAGCATGGAACAGGCTGCACAGGGCAGTGGGCGCAGCCCCAAGCTGCCGGAGCCCAGGAAGCACTGGGACACTGCTCTCAGCCATAGGGTTTGGGTGGTACAGAGTGGAGCGAGGAGCTGGACTCCATGATCCTTGGGAGTCCCTCCTAACTCAGGATACTTTGTGACTCTGTGACCAGCCGTGGTGCCACACTGCCCAGTGGCTCCTCGAGTGCTTCACGCTGTTCCCACCGCAGCCTGCAACCTGCAGCAGATCAGTGATTGCCTCCGCGCTGGCAGAGGGTCCTAGAACTGATTTATTGCTCTTGTTCAGCTTTCAGTGAGCAGCAAATGCGTTGCTTAATTATTCATGGCAGATGTATTATTGCAGGAAATTAAGGCATCAAGGAAACAAGTAAAAACTATTACAGGATAGAGCTGTAAACAAGGTAAGGTGGAAGGAGTTGCAGGGGGCCAGTGCTGAGCTGTTATCAGATCGTGCTCAGGAGTGTGTCATGCGTTCTGAGAATAACTGGTTAAATTCCCAAATCTTTTAAGTGATAATTCATTGCACATAATTAAATATTCTATTAGCTAACAAGCTGGATTTAATTTGTTACATTTGTCATTTAAATTATCACATTTGCAAATGTGTGAAACCTTCCTGTTGCTCCTTTCAGCGTCTCCTTTTACATACAGCTCTTTACGTCTTCAGCCTTCCTGGAGGGATTTGCATGTACCTTGTGCGGGTCGGTGAGGGCAGCCTTTGCACCAAACAAAGGGGCTGTAGGTCTCTGGGCTGCTGTTCTGCTGCAGCGCTGGGTGGGATGGAGCTGTCACAGAGTGGGATTTCTTCTGAAACTGCTCTGTGTGAAGTCATGTGTGTGCCCAGCCCCTTCCAGGTGGTACCAGGAATACGTTCACAGATTTGTTTCCTAACCTGGTGACTCTAGCCGTGAACCCATTCCCTATTACTGCCCAGTACCCTACAGTCACACAGGGGATGGACCTGTTGGCTTTGGGAAGGACCAGCACCTGGGTGGCAGGTGGTACTGAAGGTGACTGATGGCTCTCATGCCACCAGGAGGGAGTTTCTTTAGTTAGAATTGTGCTGCGTTCCTGTCAGCCCTTCACCTCATGGCTTTTGTGGCAGGTGTTAAATATGCACTCAGTTCTGCTCCCCACCACAAAAAGAAAGCATAATTGAGAAGGAAGTGGTTTAAATAATAATAAAAAAATTTTAAAATATATATATATATATAAAATAAACCCTTTCAATTTCTCTTGTTGATGTAGAATTATTAGCTTTATTGAAAAGAAACGACAGGGAGCACCTCTGAATGTGTGTACCCTCAGGCTTCCAGACTTTCCATTTCATTATCGCTCATAAGCTCACCATTTTGGTGCATCTGTTGTAATTTTGGAGCCCTTCACCTTATAATTTCAATTATGTGGTTGAAAAGTTATAATGTGAAAAAGTGCTGCTATGGAGGACTAGGATGAATGTGAAGGCAAGCAAAGAGGTGGTTCAGCACCGTATCACAGGGCGTCTGCAGACAGGGTTGTGCTTCAAAATACCTTCTCTGTGGCGCAGGTATACATACACAAACTGGCAAAAGTTCAGAAGTTGTCATTATACACAGTCTTTCAAAAGCAGTGACAAAGTAGCCTTGTGTGGTTGCATTCCTGCGATGGGAGTTGTTGGAGTCTGTTTGCAAACTGAGACTCTTTGGAGACTGTGAGTATGGGAGATGAAAGGAAAGTATTCTCTTTGTCCCGTAGGGTTAATTTTCTTGATTCTTGAAGCACGGTGCACGCACAGCCCATATACAAGTGGTGTGGGTATACGCACAGTGCGTAGACTAATGCCGCGATAATGGGGTAGGAGTGGAGCAGAGAAGAGATCTTGCAGGGATCTGACACTAAGTGATAAATGTTCAAGAATGTGTTGTGAAAATTTGCTGTTCTGTACACGTGCATCTTAATATTGCCCAAACAGAGCTTGCAGACCTAATCAATTGGTTCCCGAGCTGTTTAGCTTTTTTAATTACTCTTGTCAAAGTGAAAATGATGTGAAAGGACTTGACTGTGCAATTAGCTGCTAAACATTTTCTGCAGCATTGAGGGAAAACAATACAGAGTCCCAGAATAGCAGCAGATACAGCTGAGGAAAAAATCTGCTTCAAGAAGAAAAAGATATTCTAATCACTAATCTGAATGAAAGAGATCTCCCTGATAATTTATTTCTTAAATATGCATATGTTAAGGACCGCGAGCAAGAATCTGTCCGGCTTAGCAGCTGTGACCGAGTGCAAGGTTTGTTCTGAGCTGGTGGCTCCCGCAGCCTGAGGGTGCAGCCCTGTAGCAGAAGTGGCCGTGCTGGGAGATGCCCCACTGCTGCCCATGGGCTGCTGAAGTCTGGGGAGAAGGGAAGGTCTGTTGATCCCCACACCGCAGCCGGGCACTGTGCAGCAGACTGTTTCTGCGGGCTGTGCGAGCCTGATTAGCACTCATTCAATCATCTATAGATCATCTCCTCAGACAAATTGTTTCTCTCAACAGCTTTGCACTAAACTAATCTAAGCATTTAAAAAATAAAGAAATGAGGCAGTGTCTATAAAGAGCTACCACCTGGTGAAGTGGAGCAGTCGGAGCCTGATTAATGAATCCCATTTAGCAGCCCACGCGTGGCTCTGTGTGCAGGATGGCCCCATCCCTGCTGCAGCATCCCGGGGTCGGTCTTCACCCAAAGAGCTTTTGGGAGCAGGTAAAATACAGTTCAGATTGACTGACAGTGCCACGAATGGCTGGGCTGAGCAAAGGCTCATTCCCCAAGAGCAGCATGGGGAGGGCAGCCCGGCAATCCTCTGTTCCCTGTGCTGGGAAACACTTTAAATAGATTTGAATGTTCAGAATTTCAGTGCGGCTTTTTCCTGTATTGATAGAGGTCTTTGAAGTCACTTGAACATTTTGCTAAGCATCCATGCCAGGCTTTCAGTTATCTGCAGCGGGAACTTGATGATTTCTGATCTTCATTAGCTGCGCACTGGAAGGTCAGTCCTTACGCAGACGCACATGCCCACAGTCATTTATCCTGCTGCACCGGGACGTGCTGCTGGAGAAGGAAATGGCTTCTTCAGGACAGTGAATAATTTCCCTCAAGATACAACATATTTACAGGGATTTGATTTCCAGCATCATACACAGGTGGGAACAGGGAAGAGCCTGGGAAGCAGGAGTGGTAGGGCTCAGACAGCTGAGGAGTGTTGCTGTTGGGGCTGAAAGGGCACGTTGACTTCTGGTATGGGGTTATAGCTAGAAGCAGTGAGGCATTGTGAGTGTAGCAGGTTATTTTTAATGACATGGAGTACGTAGCCTGGGTCTGTGTATAAGCTGGCTGTGCTGAAATCACAGAAAGCCCCACATTTCAGCTTAGCTGCATTTCTAGAGAGAGCACTGGGAGAACACTAAGTGTGCAATAGCTCTTTTTTGTGTATGATACCTTCTTGGTTCAGTGCATGTGATGTAAGGGCTCTGGGAGTCAGTGGTCCGTGTGCAGCGAAGGGAACCAATGGTGTGACTTGCTGCTTTCTTTCCCTGCAGAAGCAGGGAAGCATAATGAATGGGATGGGGAGAGCAGCTCTTTGTGTCCCAGAGCTCGAGTTCCAGAAGCCATGGAGATGCCCATGATTTTGAAAAGGGAGCAAATCTATAGAGGAAGAGGCTTTTTTAAAGGAAAGCAATACAGCGCACCCAGAACACAGAAGATGGTGCTGCTTCAGCTGTGTTCTGAGAGCTTTCACTGCAGGGACACGTTACATTACTTTACAGACCGTGAAAAGTTTCGGATTGTTTCCAGTGTGTAAGTGCCATGTTGTGAATGTTGGTGCTGAGACAGGTCCGACAGGTGCAGCGAAGAACTGCTTTCTGTTCTGAGACTTGATTAAAAATTGAGGTTGGGCTGTTAGTGTGAAGATTCCAAGCTGCCAAAATGGTGACTGGGAGGGGAAAAGGTGCTTCTGCCTGGGGAGATTTCAATAGTGCTTCTCAGGACGTTGGCAGATGGATCACTGTACCTGTATGTGAGAAATGTTTGCAGTTGTTAAGGTACGAGAGGTGCTGCAGACACACTGGCCTTCACCTCCCTTCTCTCCTTTGCTGCTTGTGATTTAGCAGTTTGGAAGTTCTTTGGGGAGTTAGATTTTGTCCCTGCAATCCTTTTTAAATGATGAATGATTTTATAAGCGAGTCCTCTTGACTGTGGATTGGCAATCTCAGTAAATTATTTGGTGGGATACTTAATTTGAAGTTTCTTCATTGCTTATGACAAGATGTTTCTGCTGCTGTCACTGCTGATGATTCATAGCTCGAATGAAGTGCTTAGCTCTTCACAAAACATGTAACAGAGGCAGTCCTACTCATACAGTGCATCCATCCTGGGGAAAAAAAATACACAAACCTTACGAAAGCTGTGTTGGGTGGTGCTGGGGCTGCACGTGAGGTGTTCTCCAGGAGTGATGCTAAAATGAGGCAGGGGGTCATCCTGATAATGAGTAGAGGGGAATGTAAGCTGTCACATTAGTAATTCCTTTATCTTCTCTGGAGCCACATGTGCAAGCAGTCAGCAGCCTGAGATTTGTAGGTGTGCACACCACGGGGATGGGATGCTCGTGGCAGTCTGCTGTGACTTGGGGCATTGTGCTGGCACAGCTGGGTGCAGCACTGCCTGAGCTGTGCGGTATCGGGGTGGGAGAATAGGAAGTGGGGAATTGAGAGCCCTTGCTCTGCTCAGATAAAGAACATAAAATGGAGTATGGAAGTACTGGCACCATCCAGATGTGACTGATACTGTGCTTGGTGTCTGTGTTACAGCAGAAGGCGATCCCTGTTAATGCAACACAGACACAAACCTTTTAAGGGCAGAAGGAAGGAGTGGCTGTCTGCCTAAATTCCTGCTGTTTTGCTGTTACTGATGTTTTCTCTGTAAGAGCTTCAATGAGGAAGCCTGACAGATGGCAACAAAAGGAGCCATGCAAACAAGGGCACTCCTGTAAAATAAACGCCGAGCTTTAACTGTTTCAGCAAAGCGTTCGAAATACATACAAGAATTTGGGCAGAACTACACAGGCATAGTACGGTGGTTATGTGAAATTTCAGAAAAAGCAGCAGAGGTTGTTTTTTCCCCCGCCAAGCTGAATTCCAGGGATACCACTGCCAGCCGCCTTCCCCACGAGCAGCTGCGTGCCCTGAATGCTGATGGGCAGCTGGGACTGGCCGAGCTCTGCCAGCAGCTTCCTTTGCTTTTTGTTCTTTTTAAAGAAAATTCTCATATTCTTGGATCAGGCTTTGCATTGTAGGAGTGTGTTTACAGCTGTACAAGGAACAAGATTGTGAATGGGCCGGAAGGGCTTAAGTGGGGGGGGACGTCTGGCTGGGTGGGACAAGCAGTGTTCAAGGGTTATGTGCTGGCAGCCAGCTGGGGGCAGAGCAAATTCAAGAAATTACTCCAAAGTTTGGTTGGGGTTGAGCCCTTGGTGCTCTTGGACTGGTGGAAGGCTGGATTGGAGGAGCCTGGGAGGTGGAAGAGTTTGGTGCTGAGACTGGGTGAGGTGTCACTGCAAGAGGAGGAAGTTTTAGATAACTTGGGCAGATCGTGACATGGGCTGTTTATAAATAGACTCGTGTCTTTTAAACCTAAAGCTACTGTGTGTTTGAATGCGCTTATGGCTGGAGTGGGCCATAAAAATGCATGCAGATGTTCTTGTTCAGTGTTTACAATATTCAAACCACTGCAGTGGTTTTGTTCAAAATTTGTTTTATGGGATCTCTGCAGCACTTAAAAATCAAAACAAGACTTTCTCTCCCATGTTTAACCTTGACTAGAGAAACACATAAGAGAACATTCCAGTGTGTGTTTCTGCAGGTATAAATTACATCATTTACATTATAAAGAGAAAAACCTTTTAAAGTCGAAAGCAGAAGGAGGTGGAGTTGAAAGGTGAGCAGCTGAACCCACACCTCATTACCTGATCCCTGAGTGCTGGGCTTCTTACCCAGCTGTGCTGCTGCTGTGCTGGGTGGGAGTGCGAGCTGAATGCACGCTGTGTCTGATGGGATTTGTTGTTGGGAAGTCACCGATGTACTAATGAGCGCCAACTTGATTTGGTCCCTCATAACACCTTCTGTTCTGCCTGTTGCACTTCTGTCTGAAGTGCTGACGGAGCAACCAATCTTCCTTTTTTTAATATTAAAGAACAATAGCACCTTATTTAACACTGTGAAGAGGCTTCAGCAGTGATGCACTTTGCTGCAATAGCTGTGATATCTCTGTGAGCTGCTCCACATCAAAGCAGCAGAGCAGGATTTCTGTGCCTGGCAGTGACCTGAGCAGTGCTTTGCCCAGCAGGCAGCTCCGCATTGCGCTGCCTGGCAGGGTGAGAAGAGGGCTTTTATCTGAGCACTTCCTTGGGAAAACCTTTCTTTAACGTGGACTTCTGAAATCAAATGCCACGATTATTATTATTTTTTTTCCACTTGCCGTAAAAATATACTTGGCAGAAATAGAAGGAACTTAAGTATAGGGGAGCTTGCTAGGGAAGGTCTGGTGGTTTTTGGGAAACTAACTGCAGTGGTGCTTATGTTTGCCCTTTTGGAGTTGTGTTTCGTGCAAGCTTGCATGTTTTTGATATATCACAGATGTTTTAGTGCTTTTAATCTTTAGGGAGCACCATCTCATTGGTTCAAGTAATATTTCTATGAATTGTGTCATGGATATTCAGAGTAATTTATTGTCTCTGTTAATGGGACGTGTGATCTGGATCAAAGTTCTCTTGAAACCTCCATAAGCCCTTAATAGCCAGCCTGTTATCTGTCGATGTTAGCCAATATCAGTCCTTTTCCCTACAGGAAATGAATATGTTCGAACTCCAGGCCGGGCATGATTCAGTTTCTTTCCTATCTCCTTCTTTTGGTCATGTGTTGCTTTTATGGTGGGGACAGTTGGCATGCCATATGCATTGGGTCTTGGCTTGAACTGCAGACCTGTTTGTTTCCTGCGGATGTTTGCACAGCACTGCTTCTCCCAGCAGAAGAGCTTGGTTCAACTCATCAATGCCAGGAGCTGCCCTAGTTCTGGTGGGATTCCCATTGTAGGGCTGCACCAATGCGATGGCCCCTTGGCCATGTCCCATGGGAAGGTTTTCCCTCTTTACCTGTTCCCAGGCAGGGCTGCACGCATGTGTCCATAGCATGTTCCCCCTGTCTCAAACATGGGTTAAAACATTGGTAGCCCATCTGTTTTCTTCCTGGAAGTCTGTTGGCCAAGCTGTTTGGTCCTGCTGTGTGCAGACCCCTTTTGGTTCCGGTAGCCAAGAGGAGCCTTGGGAAGCAGTTGGAGCGCTGGTGACCACTGGGTGAGTGGGAGGTACGAGTTCTGCTATTGCCTGTGTGCTTCGCTGGGAGGAGAAAAGGGTTGGCCAGGGTGCTTAGCATGCCACAGCCTGATGTGGCCTTCCAGAGTGAGAATTAAAGGGTCTCAATGTTTGTGGACAGAAGTAATTACCAACCTGTAACAGTTAGTTTCCTTATGCCAATCTACTGATTTGGGTACATTTTGAGCTATCACTAATGAATTTAAGAAACAGTTGAGTAATTTTTGATTTAATTAACACTAATCTTGCGATTCAAAGTAATATGTTATTTTCTACCGTGCTTTTTCAATGTTTTAAAGGCTGGTAAGGAGAAAAAGCAGCTCAACAGACCACTTAATGAAGGATAAAAATGATCAGGTCATGCATTTTCTCCTTGTTTTGTTCGACCATTACATAATATATATCCTGTCATTATTCCCACCCCATCCATTAGCCATCGCAGTTCAGAAATAAACAAAATCCCTGCTCCCTTCTCCATTAAATGTAATTTTACAAACTGCATTATAACAAAGCTAACTGAGCTATAAGTAGGGAAAAAAGACCTTAGTTTTCAATGTAAATGGCATAAATCTGATTGTACAGAAAGGATGTGTGGGAAGGTATTGTTGCAATAAGGATATTAGATGAATAAATTTAAAAAAAAAATTAAATCAAAGAACTGTTTTAGAATTCAGTGGTTGCAATCAAGAAGTAAAAGGTCTTTTGGGAGAACTGCTAGGCTTCTCCTGGAGGTCAAAAGTCAGGGATTGCAACCGGGGCAATTATGAATGGCTATATGGGGAAATGTTTTGGTAGCGAGAGTGGTACGCAGCTGGAACAGGGGACGAGAGAATGGGGGATCTTTTTTTGGAGGTATTCAAATCTCAGCAGGACAGGATGATGAGCTAAACGCTCTAACTTCGTTATTTTTTGGGGGAGGAGGTTGGAGTGGATGACCTGCATGTGTCCCTTGCAGCTTAAATTAGTCAGTCCTTTGTGCAGTGGAGTAAGACATTTGTTGTGAGACATTTGGGAAGATTTTCTTGATGCCACGACACTGTGTGGCATCTACTGAGAGCGCTTTGCAGCTTGCATAGCAGTGAGATGGGGGCTGATGTGTTTCCCTAATACCTTATTTGCAGCTTCTGGAAATGTGAGAATAGCAGGTGAATTGGAAATACAGAAGCAAAGCTTTCTAGCCACAAAAGGAGCACAGAATAGAACTACCTTAACATTTACCATGTTTTTTTCTTTTTCTTTTTTTTTCTTTTGGCGGGATTGGAGGTGGGGGAGGAGTGTTCTCCTCTTTCTCAGCTTCTGGACTATATTTTCCTTTTTATGAGGATTGCAAAAGCTGATGCATAACATTATTCAGTACAGCATGCAGAATGCTGTAAACGAGTGTTGATCTCTCCTTCCTGTGCTTTGCATTATTTATAGATCAGCCTGTACATAATTGCATTTGAATACTAGTGACTAGTCATGTTTTCCATAAAAATACAAAACACATATTTTAGACCATTTCTTCAGAACTCTGTTATCTTCTTCCTTTGGTGTCCCTCTTGTTCACAACTCTGTTATACCTCAGCTCCTTGGCCTGCATTGGAGTGATAGCCACTGCCCAGAATTGGACTCCAGCGCAGCTGTGATAGCTGAAATGTCCTCAGACACTGTTATTTCCCATCCCTCCTTCCAAAGCCATTGCCAAGTAGTGGCTGAGCGTGGGTTCCTATCGCATCCTTGTGATGGGGCATCCCATGCCCACTGGTGGCACGTGGTGGTACTGCTGCTGGGCTCACCCACCATTGGGTCATGGGGGTTTCTTGGCTCCGGCTCGTTTCTGCTCTCATTTGAGTGAGCCTGGAATAAGGGTCTCTCCTCTTCCTGTTGAGCGGAGGGAGCTGAGCTGATTCTCTCAATGTTAACCTTGGAGAATCTTGGCGTGAATTTGGGGTGGGAGACATAGATTTGTGATGTGTTAATGAAAAGCTTAAACATGAGAACAGTGGAACAGGTTGAGGTTGCTGGTTTTCATGCCACGGAGTGTTCACTAATTAGGAAGGGAGGGAGTGCGTTGCAGCAGAGTAGCTGGCGAGCTCTAGACCTGCTTCTCTGTATTCATAATGTCTGTGGGACTGAGGGGGCTGCTGGTGGGGTGCTGTTCACGTCCTCCTGACTGATCAGCTTTGCTTCTGTAATTGACAGACAGTGATGTATGAAGTCCTGAGCAGGTTCCTCTGATTTTCTCTATGTGTAAAAATGGACACGTGAAATACTGCCCTTGCAAAAGTAGCGGCTGGTGCAGGGTGAGCTGCAAGGCTTGTCCCTCTCTCCATCTGAGGATAGCATGGTGGCTTCTCTGATAATTCTGATTTTATTTTTTTCCTTTTAAAATCCCTCTTCCCCACATCCACTCACCAGCCCAACCGCACAGCCCTGTGCTGACTGCAGACCGTCAGCATCGAGCTCTGGTGGTTGCTGCTGTTCAGTGGGGGAGCTGTTTGCCACTGCAGGGCAGAAGACAATCAACACTACACCTAATTATAATCGTTTATTTAATCTCTTAACGTTTCTTATTTGCCCTGAGTCATGCTTGATCCTTCGAGTCCATGTAAATGGTGCGGAGGATTGGTATCTCCTGTTTGCTGCCGGAGTGTCTTGGCCGTACAAACCTCTCTTGTTCAGATTGAGGTTAAATCCATTTAAGGTAAACAGATTAACACGTTTTCCCATGTCTAACGTGAGAGCAGCAAGTCTGTCATTTCTCTAAAAGCATTGCATGCGACAGGTCCCAGATGCTGAGCTTTTCTGGGCAGCTGTGTTATTTACTTGACTGGATGGGTTTTACAGCTGGTGTCCGGCTGTTCTTTATGTTTATCTCCAGTCTCTGGGGCTAACCAGATTAGCAGATAGCATAATCTTGCTAAATATCGGATTCCCTTCTGCGCCCGAGGGTGTCAGCTCTGCTGGTCTCTGTGCTGGGGCTGTGCCTTGGGACGTGGCAGAGGTCACTCTGAAGCTGCAGCTGCGTCCCCCCAGGATCCCTGCTCCTGCACCAGCTTGTTCTGCTGACTTCTGTCAGGGCTTTGTGCAGAAAGCGTGTACGTGAGGCTATGTCAACTGGGGCGACTGGCCTCAAATTCTGTCATTTCCAGAGGAATCGTCTGTGATCCATGTTTATGTCTTCTAACACTGGTTCTTCAGACTTAAGTTATCATGGATTGTTTGTGAGATAGAGGGGATGTGCTTTTCGGAAATACCTGAAGTGATTTGGAAGCAGCAGCCAGACCCCCTCACTGTGACTTCCCCAACCTTGATTCCTTCTGTGGACCTGCCCAAGGTGGAACAGAGTTCATGGAACTCTGATAGCACCGTGATAGTCAGTGCACAGGTGGAATGTGTTGCAGATGGCGGGCTGCACAACAGCAGCGCGAAAAAGTGAACAAGCCCAGTGAGATCTCCTAGATCGGTATGCAAATTTCATAGGATCTCTCTATGTAGGGCAGAAGCCCTTTGTTGTGATGCTTACAGTCTACATGTGTTTAATTAAATACTCCAGTTAGCCCAGCCTGCAGCTCTTGTGGGAGCCTCAGTGTTTGGTGTTGCTGTGTTTGCTCCTTCATCCTTCCATATCAGTGTCAGCAATGGTCACCTGCACACCATGAATTTCTGACCTAAGCTGTTGCCCTCTAACTTGAACTGTGTTTCTGAGCACCATCTGGGGCAGATGGTTGTAGCTCGTTGTGATAGACTCCAACCTGATGATACATTCCTGAGCTGTCAGCATGCACTGCAGCCCTTTCCTTTCAGTGTCGTTTAATGAGCCGGAGGGAATTTGGCACTCGAAAAGAAGCAGAGTGAAGAGGAAGGGGCTTTGCCTGTGCTATGGACCCTGATGAGCAGAGCTCTGTGCTGCTGAGACCGGGTGTGAGCTGCTCCAGGCTGCTCTGAACCAAATTTTACCTGTACTTATTGAAACCCAGTCTTTTCATTGACAAGGCTGTTGTTTAGGGAAGCAAGTGCAGCAGTGCAATTACTTGCTAAGGTTGTATATCATAGTCACTAAGAGTTGTTACTAGGCTTGTGTCCTGTCCAAGTCCAGTAGGGTTTTCCCCCCTCTTTGGCTCAAGGAATGGCAGGTAGGTCTATAGATCAGGCACCAGGAGGGAGCTAGCATCTTAAAGCCATATGCTGTTTTTCCCTATTTACCTGTCAGTTCCCTTACTAGTACCTGAGGGAACAGTTTCTGCTATTGCAGCTATGAGCTGCCCAGCAGCTGAGTTTGGCTGCTCCTCTTGTTGGTTGAGGGGCCTGGAAGCACTGGTTTGTTTGTGTGGAATTCCTGCAGCTCTGGGCTGGGATGCAGGAACAAGTTGGCCATCTCCTCCTGCCTCCCAGACCTCGCTGGAGCTGCTTAGCTCTTAAAGAGGGAGGCAAGCTTCTCCCACAGAGGTATCAGTTTGAAGGAAAGTATGTCAGTTAGGAATTGTCACTCTTCATTCCCATAAGACCCATCATGCAAGAGAAATGGTTGGAAGCTGGATACTTCTTAAAAATAAAGTATTATGTTTTAGGCTCTTTGTTTTACAAGAGGATTCCTTTTGGTTGGATCGTAAAGCTTGTCTTGAGCCATGCTGTAGCTACGCAATGAATGAGAATTAACCTTTTCAGGAAGGGGTAACCCAAAAGCAGCCCCTCTGACCTCACAGAAGCCACTTTCTGTTCTGTAGAGAGGTTCCATCACCTGTACCAAAAAGTGTTGCTGACTGGCTTTACAGAAGGCCCCGCACTTCCTTTGTGGGTGGCCTCATTGAGGTGCACTGGCAGCCTGAAACAAGTGGTCGGAGGGGAACAGAGAACTTCATTTCCCAACCCACTGCTGGTGCTCTGACAGCGTTTTCCATTTCCTGTCTTGTAGATTATTTAACATGACTGGAGAGTTTGTTTTATTCCTGACGCTCAGATCTCAGCTCAGTACAGGTTTTGCTGAGCCCAGATTTGCTTGGCTCCCTCCTTGCAGCCTGTGTTGTGGTGGGGAGCTGGTTTGCCTGGTTGAGCCCCTTTCAGCAAAGCAGAGAAAATCCGAACGAGGACTGGAGACAGGAGGAGCTGCCTGGAACACATCCTGTGTCAGAAGGGAGGTCATGCCAGATGATAGAGTGGACCATTCGGTCCTAAAAATCTATGAATATTAATATGCATCTATTATGGTATAGAGTACAGTGAGGTCATTGATTAATGCCTCTTCTGCCCTGAGCTGTTGTCCTGCGAGGGGGTTCTCCAAGCACGCTGCTGCCCTGCTGCTCTGGGGCACCTCACTGACGAGAGGTTAATTATCTGTTGCACGGCTATTAAAACGAAAGACTTGCCTGTTTGAATTTATCACCTTTACATTTCGTTGAACTTCTGCTTCTCCTGCAAGGATGAAATAGAGCACCCAGCTCAGCCTGTTCTTGTAGACAGTTCCCTGGAGTTTTGAGAACCCCCTTCTCCAAGGGCAAAGTCACGTCAGTGCAGCTGTTAGATTATTTCACCTTAGGAATTCTCTTGCCTTTTTGTAATAGCGTACTTTTGTATTGTTCCTTATCCATTTCTATGTGCTCCCTAATGCTTAGGGTTCCTTTTGTGCCTGTGCCTGCACCGAGCAGCTGACTGAAAACATCTACTTAGGTAGTTATGTCCAGTGCCTTCCCGAGTGGTTACAGTTAATTTGGAATCCAGAAAAGTGTATGATTGGTTCAAATTACTCCCTCCAAAATGCATTACCTTAAATTAGACACTGCTGACTTTTCATCTGCTTTCGCTTACCATTTATGCGGGTTTGTTACCATGGATTCTTACTCAGGAAAAAAAAATGCATTTTGTTATAATTCTGTTTGGTTCCATCTTACAGAGCTGGCGATCCTAATGTTCGCTCTCTTTTCCTGATTGAATAATAAGCACCAGTGTCGAGTCAGAACTACAGGGCACTACAGTGTTGGTCTTTTTGCTCTGCTAAAATTTAAATAGCTCCAGCTCAGCTTCACTGAGTTGCAAATAGGACCTGAGTTAGCTTCGTTAAAGTATTGCTCTGAGGAAATGGCTGTTCTGACTTAGGGCAAAAGCAGGTGGTACTGTGTCTGAGAGGGGACCCTGTGACACGCAGGCGGGAGTCACGTCCTGGCAGCTGCTGTGGGAGTTGCCTTGCTTCATCCATGTGGGAGTGCCCGGGTTTGGGCAAACCCAAGTTGATCCAGAGACTGACACTGTCCCTCAGCAGCCTTGAAAACAAGCAATAATGTGTCTGGGTGGTGTCAGTTCCTATCGGTGGTGTCCTTTGCGTGGCGATGCTCAGCCACCCTTATGGGCAAGGAGAGTTATTCAGACTGCTTTTCTTCTTTCCGCAGCAGTTTTCCATGGCACGACTGCTGTGTTGAGAGGAGGCCTGTAGCACTTGATGTAACATACCACCGTGGCTGGGAAGGAAATAATGCTGCTGGAACTCAGACAGAGCAAATTGCTTGGAGAGGCAGGGTTTTTTATTTATTTATTTATTTATTTTAAACTGCCATCTCATTTAAAACAGATCAGTTAGGCAAGCTGCCTTTCAGAAATACATTTGTTTCATGCAGTTTTCCATGATAGTTTTGAAGAATAGTCCAGTTACTATTTAATCAACAAACCAACCAACCAAAAACATCTTCAGAGACCTGCGGTGCTCCAAATGTCTTTCAGACACGTAACAGATACCTAAACAAAGTTTGTCCCTGCCAAAATTTGATTCTAAACACCTCAAAAGCTGTAGCTTTTCCCTTTCCAGTAGCTCCTCTGCTGAACACATAAATATTAAAAGGGAGCAGTGGAGGTAAGTTTGTGGAAAATCCAGACAGCAGACCTGGAAGGGTTAAGCTGCTGCTCGTTTTGAGCTAGAAATGATAAATACTTCAAAATTAAGATCCTCAGTAAATGAATAGACCAAAGCATTATGTAAATGCTGATTTTTAAAATGCAGGGAAGCCTGAACATGATTCCTAGCATTAGAATTTTTTTCCCCCTAGTCCAGTAATCTCTTATGCTGCTCAGGAGTTTTACCTGCATAGTTCATAGATTTAGTAGTCTGATACAGTGCTATGAATTCATAAGATGCTCCTATAATCTAGTATAAATCTGAGGTTGTTTTGGCTGCAGTCTGTTTAAATATACAGCGGGGTGCCAGGAGCAGAGGCAGGCTGTGCGGCTGTGTGATGCTGGGCACTGCTGCTGGCACTCCTGGGACCGGGCTGTGTTCGGATGGGCTCCTGGAGCAGGTAGCGCGTGTGTATGTTAAAAAGAATTCTTGATGACATGAGGACATCATCAGCTCCAAATGTTTTCATCTCGTTAGAGCAAGGGACACAGGGTACCTGGTAGCGTCGTACCTGCAGGAGCCTTGGTTTGATCTTGTTTAGCTGTCCTCCTGCATGGGTACATTGCAGCCCAGCTGTGGCCATCATTAAACCTGTCTGCAAAATTTTAAAGAAGAGTAGAGCTCATAGAATTGCAGAATGACTTGTGTTGGAAGGTACCTCAAATAGTTCCAAGCCCTGGCTGTGGGCAGGGTTGCCAACCACTGTATCAGGCTCTATGTCAGGCTGCCCAGGACCCCATCCAACTGGCCTTGAATGCCTCCAGGGATGGGATATAGACGTTATTCAACTTTGGTGAAATGTGGAAGATTTCCAGTCTGTGTTTAAAAGAAAATTCTTAAGTTGTTTTCCCTTCCTGTGCAATTGAGCTGGAATGCCAAGGAGCAAATCAGTAATTTATTGCAGAACTGTAGAGAATGGTAACCAAAGCGAGTTGTCTCACCTGTCCCTATCTAGACAGGTGATTGCTCTGAGTTGCTCACAGCTGTTTGCCTAGCGGGCCCGTAGGAGCTTTTGGTGAGAGAAGAGCCCACCCTATCCTCAGCCAGCTACTACAGTGCTGTATCGACATGTTTATACTGTGGGACTGTGATGTATAGCAGTTTACCCCCAAAACATTCTGACCTTCACCTTCCTTCTGATAGTTTCATGGCTATGAGTTCTAACCCGTTTGCATGACACAAGTAAAACTGTGTTCCATTTTGTGTTGCCATTTCCTTCCAGATCTTTGACAGCTGTTTTCATGTTCTCCCCCTCCCTCCTGCCACTGCTGCTGCTTTCCTTCCCGAGCAAGATGAGCCTCCTTTCATGAGTTCTGTCACTTCCTTTTCCTCTACTCTCCCAAAGCCTTCTGTGCTGCTCAGACCACTCACAACTGCACCCACCACTCACAGGAGAGCTGTCTCCCATGTATTTGGAGAAGTTGTTGGGTGTCTTTTTCTTCTCCTTTGCTTTCTGAGAGTAGATGAGGTTTCCAACACTAAGCAATGTTTGTGACAGTTCCTAGCAGTACTCCTAAAAACAATGCATGCTCTTCTGGTCTAGTATGATTCAATTTACTGTTGAGGACACTTCATTCCGTTAGATATGGGAAAAAATATAGGGAGATGACCACTGGCTTGATGGGAAATAATTCACAGCATTATATAACTAACTCACCTCGGTCGTTGCACCTTGAGCTGTTCACTTCTGTGTATAGGCAGGTAATTTATTGTGCTGTGTTACCTGTCTGGGGCTGAGACTGCGCCAAGGCTGCAGCTGCCCTCTTGTCCCCCTGTGCCGGCTGCCCTGCTGAGCCTGCTGCCCAGCTTGGGGCTGGTTGCTGTCTCTAGTGGCTGCCCTTCTTGGGGTAGAAGCTTCCCCTGTGCAGGGAGCGAGTTGCTGTGGCTGAAGGAGTATTGCTGGGTGCAGAGCTGCTTGTTTCCCTGCCTTCCAGCTCTAGTGAAGCTATTAAACTTGTTCTGCTGTTAATTTTTTTCTTTTGTGAGGGTGTAGTTCCTGACAATTGCTCATTCTTCCTCTGGGAGGATGCCATGTCCTGGGTGTTTAAGTACTGGACGTGTGGCTCAGCTCCCTCTAGGCAGCTGGATCTCAGTTCTGAGCTCCCAGCCTTGGCCACAGAGACAGAAACCATCACTGTTCTGCTTGTCTCAGTAACATTTCTCCCCATCTGAAATATTTCTCCTTTATTTGCAGCACAAAAAACAGGTTGTCTTAGGGACCCAGACAAGCAGAATACATATGTCCTCCTGCAGCGTGTAGGCTATTACCTCCAGATTGCATATGGGCACTGCTGTCTCTGCAAAGCCCCTTCCATCTTCCAGGAGTAGGCAGAGCCATGGTGAGGGCAGCAGAGAGGGACGTCTGTGCACCCTGACAGATAGCTAACCAAGAAGGAACCTTCCAGCAAATTAATGATTTCATTAATTCTACCTCTTGTTACCGTTTGGGGATCTCAGAACTATCAGGAGGAAATCAGCGTGGTGAAAGCTCTGAGGGTTACACACTGGCAGTTTGTCTTGTCAGTGCTCAGGCTCCAGTCTCTGTCTAATCATTACCTGCTGACTTGTTCGCAAACCTCCATAAAGGTGTTGTTGTCCTGGTGCTCCATGAAGTGCTAAGCTTTTCCTTTATGCCGTGCAAAGCACAATCGAAGTAGGTTTATCAAGCTGATAGGAGCAATAGCAGCCTCTGCAGGGAGAGGCTTATGGCCCTGACCATTAATGCAGATTCTCTGTAGGCAAGGAGAAAAAGCATCTGGTTTGTTCACTTGCATGTTTTTATTCAGGCAAGCTCCATTTTATTGGTGCTGTGTCGGTGCTTCTGTCAGTGTGTACTCTTCCAGATGTTTCTCAAAAAACTCCCCCAGACGGAGGGCAGCAGACCAGCAGCACTCCAGAAAATGGCAAGGACAAGAATTTTGTGTACCTTGTACGTAAAGAGCAGAAGCCAGTAACTGCTTCTCATTTCTCATCTGCTTTGTTGGTACCGGGAGATCTGATGGTAACAAGATTTCAAAAGTTCACTCTTCGGTGTCCATGAATCGGTTCTCAAACCTTTGTGTAAGTGGGAATTAACAAGTCCTGTAAGAGCCGGCCACAACAGAAAACAAAAGGGCACGGGGGGAATGGAGATGAAAGATCTGTTTATATAAAAAATATATAGACTATATATTTCCCACGGCACTAAGTTTTTGTGATGGTGCCAGAGTCTAAATAGTTTAGTTTCTCATGGACGCCTTAAAGTAATTCTGGGGTTATAGGAAACGACCGTCTTACTGCTCTGAGTGCTCTGCCAGCAGAACCTGCTCTTTTTCTGCCTCCACAGCTGTGATCAGTGGCTGGAACGTGGCTAAAGGCAATTTCCCTGAAACAGGGCTGGCAGCAGCAGCTCTGTGTGTTCCTGCTGCTCTTACTTACCTCGTGACTACTGATAGTCTGTGAACAGCCAGAAACAAATAGAAATATAGTAAAGCAAAGAGTTAATGGAATCACCAGTCCAGGACAGTGGTCTCCTGCTCTCATTTTGCCATGTCAGAATCGATAACGTTTGTTGCAGTCATCACTCTCTTTTGATTACCTGCTACAGCCTTCTTTTGAGCATTTTATATCTCAGATGTCAAGCTCTCTTTTTGCAGTGACAAAAGGGCTGGTTTAGAGTATCCAAAAACGGCAATTTTGTTTGTTTGTGGCTCTAAAACGTTCAGTCGCTTCATTATTTAGTGGAAGTTGCAAGTGGGATTCATTTGGTACATAGACTACATAGTAACTGAGCTTAAATAGAGGTGGTGGGTTGAAACAGAATTGGGAAATGTCTCTGGATGTTTTTTTGATGTTAGTAGTTTATCAGTCCTGTGTAGCAGAAGCTGCATTGAACTGCTTTTATATTAAAGTGCCTACAGTATGATGATTGAGAAATGATAACGAGACCCCCTATTTCACAGTGTCTTTCAATGAGGGATAACAAGCACAGCAGAACTGTCTTACCGCCTGTGGGGGATGCAAACAGTGGAAATGTGATAAAAGAGTTGAACTAAGATGGGCTGTCTAGCAGGTGTATGAGGAAAGTGACAAGCACCAGGTATGTGGGAATGGCAGTGCTCAGGGCCTTGCCATCCTCTGTGCTAGTGTTGCAACACGTGAAAGCATTTGAAATAATTGTAAGTGAAGTTAATTTGGAAGGGTAGTGGCTGCTAGTAGAGTAATATTTCTGAGTGAGGGAGATAAATTTGCAGGTTGATTTCCTGCACGGTTCATATGGTCTTGGACGTATTTTAAGAAGTCATCTTTCATTAGTGATAGTTGTACTTCATGCTTGCAGCAGATAGCACATAGAGGCTTATGAACACACAGGCTCAAACTGAAAGACGGGAGAGACAGACTCCTGAATGCAGCTCCTCCTGTTGAAGGCAGGTAGCAAAGAACTTCGGATGAAGTGATGGGGAAGGGATTGCAGCATGGTGGGCTAGCATGTGGAGTACTGTCCTGATGAGGGGCCCTGTAAACACAGGGTGCCCCAGAAAGGAGCTGGGAAGCTGTCTTTGTTTGACCTTGAAGAGAGGTGGCTGAAGGAGACCTTGCTGCAGTCTTTGTCAGCCCAAAGGGGGCAAGTAGAGCAGGTGCCCCAAGCCCTGTCCATCCTTGGAAGCACTCGGAGCTTGGCAGCATGAAGCCTTGATCAACTTCATCATTCAGTTGGATGGGACTTGGAAGCTGGCCCTGCTTTAAGTGGGATTTTCTAAGGGATGACCTCCAGAAGTCTCTTCCAACTTTAATTATTCCATGATTCATAAACTCTTGACATGCTCAAAGCTGTGGCAGGGCTGGTGTGTGTGCACAGTGTGCATATGATGAAACAAAGTTATTGTCCATTTGTTTAATTTTTCTTTTTTTAATCCCCACTGCATTTGATTACTCTCCAATTTTCCTTTTATTTTGGAGACATACGGTTGGAATGGAGCTGTGTTTTTGTTGAAGCCAGTCCCTGCTGCTGCAACATGCATTCAGCCATGTCCTGGAATCCCATTAATAAGTCTTTTGATGTGGTGATTAGACATGTTTGAAAATAGTGAGTTTGTTTATTTAAACATGGGCTCTGATGCACGCAGACATAGTATCTGCCGTCTTTAGTCATCCAGTTGCTCAATAGCTGTCATAATAGATAGAGAAGATGGAGGAAACTGTGTTGAAGTTCACTTGCAAATTGTAGCAGGGAGCTCTAGGAACGGCTTCCCCGCTTGGAGGGAAGGGCAGCAGTGTGGCAGGCTGCTCAGCAGGTCTGCCAGTTCCCTTCTCAGAGCATCCTAAGCCTCGGTAGGCAGCACAGTGCTTTCCTTACCTATACTGTGAAAGTGGTGCGAGGCTCCACAAGGACAGTTACGCCTGCCTCGGCTTCAGTTTGCACTGCATGTTTTTCCATCCTTTGTAGGTGTACTAGTCAGAAGATGTCTGAAAACATCCGTTTTCCTCAAGTAACTAGGACGAGAATATTTGAGCAAGCTGTCACTTGTGTAGACTGGAGGAGATAGAACCAAGCTTTTTGCAGTGTTTGCTCTGGTTTTCAGCCTGGCCTGTAGTGCTGGAAATCAGGCTTCAGTGTGTCACGTTTGGCAGGCAGTGTGTTCTGGTTGCTCAGGGATGGTGGGGAGAGCTGAGGTGCAATGGAGCAGTGGGCATCCTGCCCTTTCCCAGAGCATTTATCCAGGCTGAGTGGTTATGGCTGTTCGGCAGCAATAATTAATGAAAGGCCATAAAAGAAAAACCAATTGCTTCCTTCTCTTAAATTCCTAAATGACATCCAGAGTTAAAGAACTTGAAAATCCAATTGCAAGCATGTATTTACTTAGAATGTATGGACTGAGAAGTTAATAACGTATTTTTCTCTAATTCTAGATTGTAAATTAATAGGATAGGAGTTCTAGGAAGTGAGTGACACTATTACTGCTTTGCTGAAGCTTTCTGCAGATAATGACCCTTTTAAAACTAATGCAGTGTTTTTCTTGTTTCTTTCATAAATGGAATGGGCTTCTCTGTGTTTAATTTTTTTTTTAAATTGAGGTTTTAAACAAGTAGATTTTTGCAGTGCTTCTGAGTCATTTAGATACAGTCAGTCTCTTTAAGTCAAGCCAAAATACCAACAAACCTACATTTTAAGCAAACTTCAGGATTTTGAAAAAGGAATTGTGCAGCAGATGTGCCAACGAGCCAATGTCTGTTTCTTCAGTAAAATGGCACACAAAGAAGTGAAAGGGAAGGGTTGTAAGAAAATACATATATTTCTCCTTGAGCCTGCTTATCAGCTCCTAAATTCAGGCTTCGCTTTCCCATGCAACCACCAACTTGCATTTGGACAGCAGCAACAAAGTTGTTTTTGTACTCCTTGCTTTCTGTAGCACATTTGACAACGTGCGACACAGTCCTGTATTCATTTTAAGCTGCTTTAATTTTAGCACTGAGCGTTTTGACTGATCTGTTCAGCATTTCCAAAAAAGACCCCAAATCCACCCATCAGAGAAGGAGGTAAGAACTGAAAAGGCACCTCAGGAGTTCCTCGATCTATTAGAGGGCAGCTGTCCTTCTGCGCTGCTTTTCCTACCAAGTTCAGCTGTGCTGCCATCCAGGAGTCCATAAGTGCATGCTTGGTTGCAAGCCAGCCCCCCGCTGCCTAATGGCATTATCTGCAGCCTGGATGGTCTCAGAAACTGCGGTGGATGAGTTGCGTACATGGGTGCCTGTTAATACAGTAGGAACGACGCTGATATTATTCTATGTAACTTATTTCATAAAGTTCACTTACTCAAAGGTGAAGCACCAAATTAGCAAAACAAAAGTGGCTGGTAATTTTATTAATGATCACAGCAGCCCTGAGAGAGAAATCCGTGTCTGCTGCAATGCTGAACTTACAGTACTCTGAATTTCAAACGCTCTGAAATGTGGTTTGATGCAACTCAGTGAAAACTCCTGATAGATTTAAGGCTATTGGAACAGGAGGAGGCTGTGCTTCCTCGTGGTGGCCCGGCGCGTCGCTCCCCTCCAGGATGTGGCACTGTGACGGCTTCAGAGCGCAGAGAGAGATGGAAGTTCTAAATTAATGCGTGATTAATTTCTGTACTGTCATCATCCTTTTGCAAACCTTTAATTCATCCGCCAGCTTTATCACCAGTAATAGTGGGAAAACGCTTGGCTGAAGGAAATGTGAATCTAAGATTATGACTGGTGCTGTTGGGTGATTTCAGCACTTTGCAAATCGTGTTGTCAGCCTTCTTTTTACGGTCTGAGTGCTGAGAATGTAGGCAGCTGCTTTGTGCTGGTGGGCCTGTCCTCCTTGTTTACAGTTAATCTGCATTTCTACCTTCATCTCACTTTTAATTAGCTGAGGTTATGTTCTAACAATGGCTGAATTGCCATTTGTAGGACTCTACAACACAGCTCCGAAGTTTCACAATAAATATAGCTTTGAGGCTTCTGGCTAGCTAAAAATAGGCATTTTTTTCCTTCCTTAACCGCATTTAGAACAGAGATCTGGACATACGCTTGTTTATGAAGGTGAAAGCGGAGCTTTCCAAGCACCTGGGCTAATGAACTCTTCCCACACGTGAGGTACAAGGACTTGTAGACGTGGGGAAGCAGCAAGGCATGAGGACATCACAGACGTGGTCATACAAATTAAGCAAAGGCTGAAAATGTTTGCGGTTTGTTTTATATGGTAGAATTATCAAAGGTCATATCCACTTGCTACTATAATTCTTCACTTTTCTTAAAGGCAAATTTTGAGACATTAATGGTAATTAGCAAAATCAGTTCAGAAATGGGTGAAGCCTGTCTTTTTTTTTTTTTTTTTTTACTCCAAACAAACAAACAAAAAAAAGAAAACATAACAGGAAAAAAAAAAAAAAGCCCAAGAGGCTCCAAACAGAAGCAGATGTGCATCCTCAGAAAGGTTTTGACAAGTGAAGAGAAGTACAAGCAATGTGAGGAAAAGACGGATCAGCAAAGGCAGCTATGTGTGCAGAGGAACAAACAGGGATGAAGGAGAATTGCCAAGTGTTGAGCTGTTTGGAGACCTTGTGAAGTATAACAGTTTTTTCCAGCTGTATGACTTAAAAAAAAAAAAAAAAAAAAAAAAAAAAGGTGGGGGGAGGGTGTGGACAGAAGAGATGCTGATGAGACTATGAAAAGTACCCTTCAGACACACAAACCCAAATGCGTGCTTTTTCACTTTTTCTCGTCTTTCCAATAAAATGGTGCTGACAGTGGGATTCTAAGTGCTGTGGAATCCACCAGGAGAGCATGAAGCAGAGTGCAAAGAAGCCCCATAAGAATCAACATGCAATTTCCTTTTTCAGTAGAGGAGATAATTATTTTGTTGGGAAATATTAGAGCAAGCATTTTACTACTGTTAAGAAGGGAGATAAGAATGAGGTATAAACTGGAGGAAAGGGATGGTGCTGGAACCCTTTTCCACTGAAGGATTGTGTTGGCATACAAACAAGTGGGTATGACTGACAACAAGTAACTTGGAAACCGCAATGTGCTTCCCAGCTGATGTTTCTGTGACCAACTTTCTTGGAACAGCGCTCTGGGAAGAGGTGTGTGGCTGAAGCTCAAGGCTCTCCTAAGGGAATGTGTGACCGGTTTGTGACAGAGGCTGTGTGGCTGGGGGGCAGGGCTGTGCTCTGGAAAGCCCCTTGCAGCCCAGTCCCATGCCATGCTTGATCTGGCAGCTCCAGCACTGCTGCAGTGTTGCTGTTTCAGACTCCTCTTTGATAACGATGACAGGCAGCCACCAACCTCTTGATACCCTGTTGGTATAACTCATTCCAGCTCAGCAAACAGGGAACCCCCTTTGATAAACATTTATTCCTGGAGAACATAAGCGGAGCTGGCAGGCACCCACCTTCAAGTCAGTTTTAAAACATGAAATGAAAATCAAAGATTGCTGATAGGCAGGGCGTTATTCCTGCACGGGTAATGCTGAAAGGAGATCCACGTGCCTGTGTGCAGGTATGCCATCCCCGCTGCTCCTGCAGCTGTGTGACTAATAACATTCACTCGAGGCAGATGTAATTGGACAGGCTCTTTTGTCTCATCTCCTGTTCTTTCCCTACTGTTATGATTTAGCGATGTGCTGACTTGCAGGAGGTAAGCAAGGCTGCCATTCTTTCAAGTTTCAGTTTTTATCGTGTACAGATCTGCTTCACCCCGGTGTACATCCTTCATGAGATACTCTGGGATGTCAGATCCCAGAGGTAGAACTGGCACCTGTGGAACCTGGGCTGTGCAGTCAGCTTGTGCTGAGGGTCACTACCATCAGTCCCGTGGTGTTGTTCTGTGCTCCCAGGTTGACCTGGTGGCTGTAGAAGCTCTTCATGGCATGGCAAGCAGCAGCTTCACAGTGTGGACCACAGCTTTTTGCATTTCTTGAAACACTGCGTAAACAGGTGAGATCATACAAAAGTAGTAAAGGTCACAAGAAATTCAAATTTGGAAGTGTGCCTGCTAGGCGGAGAATTAAAGAGCTTAGTTTGGAAACAGTTAGAGGCTGACCTGATCATCTATACAGTGAAAAGTTATTAAAATGAAAAGAGCTTTTCATTTCTATCAGGTAAATTCATAACACTGCGAGGAGGGGATGCTAGAAAAAATTAAATGAAGAATGCAGCAACCATGAAGGTGATTAGTTCTGATGCCTTTCTAAAAGTCAGCCCTTGCTGAACCAGAAAGCACTGGTAGGAGGAGGGGGCTGGCTGCCTCCTCGGATGGAGCATCTGCCCTGTGCATGAAGAGGGGATGGGACGCATTGCGGCCAACATCAATCTGCAACCCCAGTGTGTGCAGGTTGTGCTCTCTACCATGGGGCTCTTATTTGATAGTCAGAAGATGCTTTGCACGTATACAGAACTGTTTTGGGGGGCAGTTCATGGACAAGACAGCAGCATCCAGAGACCCCCAGCCTGCAGCGCTACTTGGGCTGGGGTCAGTACATCACAGCATGCCTGCATTCAGCCAGGTGGAAACACAACAGGACAGGCACATCTTGCCCAGCCTCTCCCAAAAGCATGGAGCCGCTGCGTTGAGGTGCTGCGGGGAGCCGGCCGTGGAGGAAGTCTTTTAATGGGGAAATAGTCCTGGGGATTTTCATGTACGATTAAACAAAATTCAATAATTTTTTTTAAACACTTGAGAGTATTTTGCCTGGGTGCCTGACCACCTGCTGAAATTTTTTACACTCTGGCAAACATTTAAATGTGGAAATGATTTTTCTTGTTTTTCCAAGGACTGTACTATGCATGCTGAATGATAAAAACCGTTTATACAAATAAGAAAAAATCACTGGTGTAATGGAAATACTGGAGTGTCCTCGTTATCATTAAGCAGGACGTTTTCCTCCTCACCAGGTAGATGAGGCAGAAATTCAGTTCATTACTGGGAAGAGGACAGAACAATGTACAGGCGCATTAGAATGAAATGCAGTTCCTTTGGCAAAGGCCTTGCTGAGAACCTGGGGATGTCTTCACAAAGGCTCCTGGTACTATTAAAACCCTTATGCTATGCTCTCTGTTTACAAAATAAGGTTTATACTCTTAATTTGTAAAACCAAAGGAAAAACGTGAGCTTGGCAAAGCCTTTTGAACTGCTGAATCAAGGAGTAGCTACTTGCAAAGAGGGATTAAAACCTCTTAATCCTTTTGTGTAAGAGAATATGGTGTTTAATGTGGTAGGCACGCTGGCAAAATTAATTTTCATGTTTTCTCAAGCACGAGACTTTAGTTCTGTCTTTGTTTCCTGATTCTGCATATCTCACAGGTCTCTTAACCTATGAAACTTTATATTAACTTCGAAGTTTTGAAGAAATTTGCAAATAAAATGCAGCTTTGGAATTAAATCAGGAGTAGGTGGCATGGCTGTTATGGACGGCCTTGGTGTACTGGGGGCTGGTTTTAGAGCCTCATAGAATCATAAAATTTGGAAAAGACCTCTAAGATCAGCCAGTCCAACCCTACCCCACCATGCCCTCTGCCCACTTCCCTCAGTGCCACATCTCCATGGTTCTTGAACACCTCCAGGGACGGTGACCTCACCACCTCCCTGGGCAGCCTGTGCCAGTGCATGACTGCTCTTTCTGAGAAGAAATTTTTCCTGATATCAACCTGCATGGCAGTGTTCACCTGAGCACAGGAGAGAGAAGGCCTGGATTTGGGCACTGAGTTTTGTGTATGATTAAACAGATGCTCTATAGGTGTGCGTTTAAAAGCCCTTAAGTGAATGTTGTGTAAATGGTGATAATTGGAGGCAGTCTCTTTGCAATCCTTTCTCAAGCTAAATAAGGTCCAAGGCCAAAGGCCCAAATGTTTAATTGTATTAAACACAGAGGCTGGAAAATTTATTAACTCAGAAAGCGTGTATTACCAAGTTAATTGGAAGTGCCTTTAAGCTATTACCAGGTGGAAATTTGACTTTAGGTTTCAATTTTAAATTAAAGCAAAGTAGAAAACCATTCAGTCAGGTTGCTGGAAGCACTGCAATGAGAGCAGCATCCCTGCTCACTCTTTTCTTCTGCTCCTTATAATGCTTGGTGTAAATCTGAGGAACTGTAAATGAAAGCTACATCCAAACGCAGGGGTCTGCCAGGCTTTTCCTGGGCGTGTGGGGAACTGTATGCACAGATTGTGACTGTTATGGGGGAACTTGGAGCAGAGGAAGGGGCATGAGGAGGGCCTCAGGATGTAGAAGGGTGCTTTTCTGGGCTGCTTTTCTGCTTTGTTTTTAATCAGTGCTCTTCAGTCAGATGCAGGACAGCTCCCTGTTTCTCTGCATATTTTTCTTGTCTAGTTGTTCTTTCAGTTGTTGGAAGCAGTTGTAAGAATGGTGTCAGAGTAGAGAGGTTGATTTATTTATTTTTTGCCCTTTGCTGGCACAGACACATTAAGATCCATGGACAAGAGTCAATCACAGCACAGGGAGATTAGCCAGAGTTAAGGATTTTCTTACTAAGATGTAAAGCAGCTCACACTGATAGCCAGCCAGGCGCTTTTAAGAAAGACATTCCCTTCTCTCTCAAGGCTGTTATAATTGCAGACAACGTACCACCCTGCACATGAAATCTGGAGGCACCCTGCAGACGTGCTGGGGGGAGCATTTACCTCCCTGTCCGTGCTCAGGTCTGAGCTGCCCATCTAAAACTCTCTCTACAAATAAATCGGCACCCAAAGCGTGCAGCACTGCTGAGTGACTTGCACAGCATCCGTGTGTGATGGATGACTGAGACAATTCCGTTTCGGTATCAATGTCAGCTAATTTTAGGTATTTAAGCTCTTTCAACAATTTCCATGATTCATAAAGAGACAGAATTAGAAATTTGCTGAAGTGCAACGTTATAATGACAGGCTGTTGCTGTAGTTTATTAATATCCAGTAATCGTGGCCTTAACACTTGAGTGAACTAACTGCTCTTAGCTGCTATTTTTGTGGAATAAGCATGTTTCTCCAAACATCAGCATTTCACAGTGGGCACGGCTTCCAGTGGTGCAGGACAGTTTTATGTACAACCAGGTCAGACACCTGACCAGAGGGAAATGCACCAGGTCTTATATTGCTTTAAGGAGTAGTTTTTAAATGGTCAGTTTTCACTAAAAAGCTATTCTGTAATTTATACTGGATTTAGAATCATAGAATCATTAAGATTGGAAAGACCACTAAAATCATCTAGTCCAACCATCAGCCTATACCTGGGACTACTCTAGACCACATCCCTCAGTGTCACATCTCTATGGGTCTTGAATGCCTCCAGGGATGCTGACCCCACCACCTCCCTGGGCAGCCTGTGCCACTGCATCACTGCTCTTTCACAGAAGAAATTTTCCTTATGTCCAGCCTGATTGAGTGAACATAAATCCTGTAAGTGCAAAAAAGAAAAGAAGGCTTGACAAAGTTTGGACATAAAGAGGCCCAACATGCATGTCAGCCCCTTTAGTAAAGAGCCAACAGTGAGAAAGTGTCTTCTAGAAATTGTCAGTAGCACCCATTAGCTGGGAAGGTGAAGACACAGGAGTCAAACACATTAAGAGTTGGTGAGCTGAGATCTTTGTAAATACTGATCACATTACACATGTGTCCTGGCCTTACATTCTCCTCAATTAAACTTTTTTACAGATAAACAAAGCACAGTGGGTTTCTCCCTGAAATGATGACCTGGCATCTTAGTTCACAGCGCTTCCTCCAGTGGGTGGGGAAAAGCACAGCCTCTGCTGGATGACCACTTCTCTTATTTTTAATGTAATTTTTCTACTGAAAGTTACAGAGGTCATTGAGCATGTTAAAAGATCTACTTTTTTGAGATTAATATATTAATCTTTCACTTTATTTGGTTTCATTTTGTATGAACTCCGAGGTATCTAAGAGTAACTGCATGGAAGTCTGGTAATGAAGGTGAGGAGAAAGGCGACTTGCGTGGAGATAATCTTTGTAGATTTGATTATTACAGACAAACACACTTAGAGCTGGAAAATTCAACCACTGAAATTGGATTGAAATAGTAGAATCATTTGTCCTGGCTGTTGGGCGTCTTTTAAGCATTAAAACCTAACAAGATGATAAAGTGAGAGGAAGATATGCAGGTTGTGTTAAACAGCCTTCTGTATTTCAGAGCAGTCTGGGGGGTGTATTGGGTTTGGAATTTTGGCTTCTGAGTAAGGGATGAGGTTGAATGTTGTTCAGAGCGGATGAGGAAAAAGGTTGTGACCCATTGGATAAAGAAATCTGCATATGCCACATGTGACTGTATACATAGGTTGCTCCAAAAGTAATGCCTCCTGTTTGTTTCCATGAAAGCTACAACAGATACAAAGAGCACAAGAGCACTATTTGATAGAGCAAATTCTCAACTACATAATACTATTTTTCAACATAGTTGCCATCATTAACTATGTATATTCACCAGCAGTGTTGTACACAGCTTGTATGTTGTGCTCATAAGAATCTGCACCAGCAGAGGTGACCCACTGTCATGGCTACCACTGCTGAAAGGCACCCCAACCTCTCACTGTGCTCACATCCGCTGTTTGATCTCCATAAATGCTTAGTAAGTGTTGGTGAATGTCAGTGGGTGCCATTATTTCCACATGGAGGAATTCAGTGATATACCTTTTCTTCATTTTTGCCTCCATGTCAGTTGCCATTCTGTCAGGCTGCCCCTCCGCTTCCATCTGTCACACAGCTATAACATGTAATGGGATATTGGTGGGAAGGTTCAACCTCTACTGCCATACTGCTTCTTATGTTGTGAGCCAACATAATAAAATAGAAGGCAATACTTTCAGAGCAGCCATTGTATATTTATGTGTATGTAGTAAGTACCTTTTACCAAGCAAAAAAAGGACAAAATTTTCAATAACCACAAAGGAACAGGTATGGTTAAGTGATGGTAGGTATATTGGAAGAAAGGTGTGAGGATGGCTGGAGAGCCTGGTGGTTTGCGTCCTGCCTTGCTGGAGGTGCTTAGGAGAGAAAGAATAGTGTGAATTTCTCCAGAGTGTCTGTTTAGTGGGCATCTATCTCTGCACAGGTATCAGTCATCCAAGATCATAAAGAAAGGGGGGAAGAGATATCCTTGTTGTATGCATAAGAACGTGCCACTTCTGTCTTCTAGACCACTTTGCTTCCTCTTAGATGTTGGTTGTGAGCATGAGAAAGTCCTTGTCATCCTTGGTTTCTTCCCAGTGTTGTACAAGTGGAGCCACATCATCATTTTTAACATATCCAACCTGACAGCAGCCGTGTGAGAGCAGCAGGTGTGTTTAATGGTGGAGGTTGAGGCACAGCTATGATGGGGAAGGAAGGTTAAAGGCAGGGATTTCAACTTGAATTTCACAATTTCCAGGATAAAAAAAAAACCCATTCCTGTAACCTTTTCCTGCTCGTGTCAGTAACTTCTTCTAATTCATTTGGCCCCGGCACCTAAATAAGGTTGCTCACGTATGCCTATTGTATGTGCTTATCTAGTTATCTCCTATCACAGCCTTTTTTCCTGCACGGAAGAGGCTATTTTCAATCTTAATTGAGCCCAAGTCACAGAAGCTTTCTGATAAAAACGCAGGCTCCCCTCTCCTACAAAGCAGCTCTTGTTTTCGGCTGCCCTGTTCCACCAGGAGCAGTGGGCACTTGCAGCTGGAGGACAGAGCGATTTTTCTTTCAAATCTCTCGCAGCAGGTGAGTGCACGTAGAGCACTTAATTGCAGAGAAGTGTTTAATAATTCATTTTTCTCAAACCTGTGTGTGACTTTGTGGAGAAACAGCATGCACAAGAACAGGAGGAGTACTGTGATTGCCAGTTTGAATTACAATTTTTGGATGAGGTGTGTTTGATGTGGGTGCTAAATACTGAAAAAGCTTCAGGATTCAATTTCATTTTCCCCTTTATTTTAAGAAACCATCTGATGATGTGTCTTTGAAATAAACATGTTAATATTTTTGTGTAAGTAGCATATTTATGTTGGCATATCTTACATTTCAGCCACTTGAAATGCTTTGGCTATTACAAGATTACAAGGAAATCTCTGTTATGCGACTGGTCTGTGCTTAATGTGTAGCAAAATAGAAGAGGCTGCGCTAAATATATATGACCCAGGAGCATTTTTCAAGGCTCTGGCTGGTGTTTCAGTTGGGTGGTGCAGATCACATAGAACTACAAGAAGACCGTGGCTCACATAACAGTCACCTGCCAGCTTAGAGGAAGGGAGCTGCACCTCCGTGCTTTGGCCTTGGGGGTATCTGCCTTTTCTCCTTGGGAAGGTGAGGAGCTGTGCCATCTGTGGGAACTTGTGACGTTGAAATGGCTCTGAACTGGTTTGATTCTTTTTAAGAAAAAAAATGAAGAAAGAAAAAGGATTGAAACATTACTACTCCTGGTAGGGCAAATTTTAAGATAGCTGCTGAGATGGGTTTCTGATTTATAACAATTGTTTTGCAACAAGCAAATCATCTAGAATAGCAGAGAATGACGGTGATTTTTTTATATATATAACAGGAGTGAGAGAGATGCATTTTTGTGGTTGGCTCTCTTACTCCCAGGTGCCCCGCAGGAAGGCTGTGCCAGGAGCTGGGCAGTGGGCCACAGTCTGTGCTTGCAGGCTGTAGACCCCCCAAGCCCCCCATGCTTTGCTGGTGGCACCGGCCAGCAGCCTGACTACCTGCTGCATGCCGCACGTCCACTGGTGCTTCTCGCTCTGCCATTTCCTGTGAGAGCTTCGCAGGGCTCTGCCTGAGCCCACTGCTGTTACCTGGTGTGCTGAAGCAGACTCGTATGTGTGTAACCTCTGCTAGCATCTCTTCCACGCCGTGAGACTCTCCTTGCGATTCGCCTTATAGGATTATCCAGAAATCTTTCCTTGCTGCTCAGCAAGTGAGTTTTTCAGCAGAACTAGCTGTGGAAGGAAAGTCCCTTTCTTTGAAATTTTTTTTTTCCTCAATGGAGGGGCATGTCTGAGCTAGTCATCCCTCAGCTTCCAGCCAAGTAAGATTCTTTTGTAAGAAAATGCCCTATTTTTCATGGTGTTCCACCTCAGAACCGTTCTTCCCATAAGCTCTACAGAATAATGCAGTTTTGAGCAAAGACCAAACAGGGAAAGCTTCAGCTGCAAAGGTGAAGTTTTCCCTTTGCTCCTGCTTGAAGCTTATGAGTAAACAGAAATGATGATAGCAGTAATTTCCTCTCCTGGTGTAGTGGGAACTTGGTTATGAAGTGAGGAGCAAGAATTCATTTAGAGGGTGAGGATGGAGAATGCTCCAGGGATCTTTGCCAAGCAGAGAGGCCAGGGAGAGAGGCTGAGCTGTTTGGAGTTGTCAGATGACAAATACACAAGTCTGGAGCTGTTACTCCATGTGATGATGGAGTAAGCAGAGGTGGGTGTGATGGGAAAGCAGCCACATCTCCCTGCTGTCAACTAGGACTCACTCAGGAGTTTCTCTCTGTGTTAGTCTTAGGTATACAATCTTTTTGTTGAAAATTTGAAGAAAAAAAATTATGTATTTTCCGGTATCATTAAGGAAAAGTGAGGCTTTTACTACAGGAGGCACTTCAGAACCTTGTATCTTTTTTGTAGTTTGTTTAAACAACAAACATTAAACTTCAGACCTGGCACACACACAGTCATATGTGGAGACTTTGGTTACGGTGAATTTAAGAGGGAAACAAAAGAATGACTCTGTTACTGATTAAATATTGTATTTTCAGTATATCCTTATATTTTTGTGTTTCCAAGGCTAGCCCAAGAGTGCAGACTTTCAAAACAGGTTAAAAAAGGGCTGCTTGCACCACCACACGTCCCTATCCTTAGTGGGTACTGCTGCCCTCGGGACATGGCTGTGGTGATGCATCTCCAGCAGCACACATGGGTTTGGTGGCTGGAAAGCAGCTCTGGAGGTCATCATGGCCAGAGAGTCTAGGAATCTCATGAAAGGTCTGTCACACTTTTGTTAGCTCTCATGGAGAGAAATGTTGGGAGTTGCTGTTAAAGTTACCGATAGCTATAAAAATATGTATGCCCGCGCCCAGCTGTTGTCCTGGGGCCAGAACTCGGAATTTTAGGTTTGCTTAATTAGTGCTTTCATTTAAAACTTCAGGGCATACAAACATTTAAAATTGCCTTGTAGAAATTCCCTTTCCCAGACTGCGTGAGAGTGTGGTTTATGTACAGGTATGCTTCTGTGACCGGTCTCGGTGGATTTAGATGGTTTCCAGAAATGCGAGTTGCTCAATTAAATGTGCAGGGGAAAAAGATTCATTACAACAGTGCAAATTCAAGCTGAACAAGACAGTGGGTTTTTAAGGTTTTACTGCCTGCGAACATTCTGTTTCCTTTTGTTCTGGTTTTTAATAGTATTGATTTTTTAAAAATGTACAAAAGTAAAGTAAGTCCTCAGTGTATGAACTGGGGAGTTGGTGTATGCTGAGAGGTGTAATTGCACTGTATTCTTCAAGGACAGAAGTTCTGGATTCTGCTTTATTTGTCATTTGAAAAATTTAGACTATTTTACTAAGATCACAGAGTAAATAACAGAAAATCAAAAGAACAAATCAAGTGCAGAAATGCAATACAAGGCATCAGCTCAGCACACTGCATCGCAAAACAGTCAATCACACTGCAATCACCAGCTGCCTGAACAGTAAATTAACATTTCACTGGGATAGATGAGAGGTGAATAAACACAGATATATGTAAATATAAACTAAGTAGAAATAGACGTGATTATAGATGAGTAAATATGGGAAATCAGCCTCAGTTAAGCAAGCACACTTAATAATTGCTTGCTGTTAATGTCAGGATAGTAAGCCAAGGACTGCTGATGGTGGCCGTTACATCTTAAAAGGCTTCTTTTTCTGGGGTTTGGGCTATTTTCTTTGCTCAGTCCTAAAGGCTCTCTTCACTGACGATGAGTGCCACTCAGTACACCTCAGTATCTGTGGTCGAGGTCAGCATTTTAATCTCCTTACCCATAAGGAAAATACCTTTAAACAATGTTTTCTCTTGGGGTCACTGAACCCACCTGGATCTTGAAAACTCAGCCTTTGGTTCGTGGAAAGCTTAATGTTAAAATCCCCTGGGTTTTGGGTTTGCAGATGTCCCCATCTCCCTCAAGGCCACCATCATGGTTGTGTCAAGAACAGGAAGGTGAGGAGCTGCGGCCAGCACGTACTGCTGTCTTCTCTGTGCTGTTTCTGGGCCAGTCTCTGAAGTGGTTAATCAGAATTATATGCTATATTTCATATGTGGTCTCATGGTGACCTGTGCCTGAGTGACATCGTGGCTGTGCTCTGCAAACAGAGGGTTAAATGTTTTAATGCTGCGTAAGGATAAGAGATCACCCCAGGCTTCTTCCTTGGTCAAAGCAGCATTTCAAAACTGCCCTGGGATGTTGCAGAATTTCAGCCCGGACACCTAATTTGATTGATCCAGAGGGCACAACTGTATTTTCATGAAACTTTTTATTGATTATTAAAATGTTACATGATTTTTTTTTTTTCATTTTTGCTGAGTCTTTCAGGCCTGAATGTCACTTTGGTTTCTTTGCTGACTTTCATTTTAGTGATTAGTTTTACCAAGTGTAGCCCAACCCGTGCAGGTTTCCAAGTACTTAGGCTGTAGAATTTTTATGCCAGTGCACATCTCAAATGATATTAAAGGTTCTTAGTTGTGCACATAAAACTGTATCTGTTAATTTTGACGAATGCTTTAACAGCTTTCAGGAAAACGAACGTCAACGTATGGTACATTTTGTAGGTCTGGTGTGTCAGCTGTTCTGTATTTTCCAGTGCTATGACCATGTTATAAACTTGCAAAAAATCCATTTATCTAAAAAAAACAAATGGTAAAAATTGTTCCATTTTCTCATATACCTGAAGGAATGCCTAGGGGCTGGGGGGGAGCCCTCTGTTGCCCTCATTTACAGGCAAAGCAGATGGACTTCATTCAGTTCAAGAAAAAGAGTACTCGAGCAGAAACCGTGCTTGTCATGTTGCAGGCTGTGCTGACTTTGTGTGACCGAGGCTGTTCAACCTGGATTCGTTATGGGAGCACCAATTATCTTTTAATTTAGATGTATATGACTCGTTCCTTCCTTATCTGATTCTGTGTCCTCATGGGGTGATCTTGTTGTTTTTCCAGGCAAACCAACATTTATGAAAGCTCCTGAAGATCAGATTGGGATTTCTGGAGGAGTGGCCTCTTTCGTGTGTCAGGCAACAGGAGAGCCCAGGCCTCGAATCACATGGATGAAGAAGGGGAAGAAAGTCAGTTCTCAGCGGTTTGAGGTAATTAGGAAAATAAAAAATAAAATAAAATGAAAAAAAAATCCTTGTGTTTGCAGGTCGTCAGTACACAGTATTTGTCACTGCAGCTCAGATTTCTCTGCAACATAGCAATACCAAATCTAGAACTTTAAAGTAAGCTTCCTTCCCTGCAGCAGTGCTATCTGTAGAGCCAGTGTTGTCATTTGTAAGTGTGATGCTGGTTGCACACAAATGGGAGACCCTTCTTCAGATGAAAAACAGCTGTGTGCTGAATGGGATGGCAGATAAAAGTTGCATCTAGAAGTGATTTTCTGTTTTCATTGTGAACGTTGACATGGTACCTCCTTGGCCTGCTACACCTGGTGTAATTTAAAAGTGGGATGTCAAAATCCTAACAGAAGGCTTTCTCAGTGAGTGCTGCTGCTAGCACCCTCAACAAATATGCTTGGAAAGGAGATCATGAAGCCATCTCAATGGGTAATTTGACTTCCCTAGAATCATAAAATACCCTGAGTGGAAAGGACCCCCAAGAATCATCAAGTCCAGCTCCTGGCTCCACACAGAACCACCTACAATTCAAACCCTGCATCTGAGAGCAGTGTCCAAATGCTCCTTGAACTCCATCAGGCTTGGGGCCGTGCCCACCGCCCTGTGGAGAAGACTCTTTCCCTAAACCGCCCCCCCCCAGTCTCCCCAGCTACAGCTCCATGCTGTTCCCTTAGGCCCTGTCACTTCCCTAGAGGGCAGAGCTCAGTGCTGTCCCTCTGCTCCCTGTGAGGAGCTGCATGCCATGAGGCTTCCCCTCAGCTCCTCTGCTCTGCACTGAGCAAACCCAGGGACCTCAGCTGCTTCTCAGATATCTTGCCCTCCAGACTTTTACTCATCTTCGTATAGGTGTCCAATTAGGTTCATATTTTAGATAGCAAATATGTTTCCACTGACTTTTTCCACCTTTTTCTTCACTTTGCTTTTTTTGGATTGGGTTCTTCTCTCTAAAACTGCCCTTGGAAGTGTGACCCTGCAACATTCTGCTGCCTTTGATGTTTTTGCTTTCCTGACCAGAGTGCAGATGACTTTGTAGCCCAGAGCAGATTGATTCAAGTCACCAATTTTAATCATGATTTTGTATGTGAGCAGGAAACATTGATTAAAGTAATCAATTTCAATCTTGTTTTACATTGGTATTTTTCCCCAATAAAGGTTTAAGTTTTGTTGTATAGTAACCATTTAAACATTCAGGTTTGTAAGTAAATATAAGCTTTGTAGTGAATTTGTGGCTTACCAGAGGGATATGTGCTATTACGTGCATTCACGTGAGCAATCTCATACCTTTATTCACATCACTTTTGAGACAGAGCAGAGGCTGGAGATAGTGAGTGATGTCTGGATATTTTGGCAGACAACTGTTAATTATACCTCATTACTACGTCTTTATTTAGAAGAAAACGGGAATTCAGTTAAAATGAGAAAAAGCCATCAAATCCAATGTAGACATGGTGAGCTATTGCACAAAAGAAGTATCCACAGTTAGCAAACTGAGCGGTCTTCTCGTGTTGGTGTCTGCCAGGTTCTTTGTGGCTGTAGCTGTCTTCCTCACACACACAGCGTTTATTCAGAGGGCACGAAGAGGAAAAGGGCTTTCCTGCTCTTTCACCTCATAGCGTTCTAATCCTTATCACTGAACTGAATGAATGTCTGCATCTGACCGTGTTGCTTTAAAATACCGTGGAGGGATTATAGTAGTAGATTTAGCATTTTGTCACAGTTCCATATTTAATTTAAAATTCAATTAAAAAAATAAAAGTAATTTCTTGAAATGTACTGCTGTCATGATCACCTTTCTCTGCCCTGTCTGCTGCTGCTTGACCCCAGAGCAGGGTTTTTTGTCATCTATTTCTATTACTTCAAGCAGAATGGTTGTTCCTTCCAGTGTGAGGAACTGCAGATTTCCAATGCTTACCCTTCTGGTTCTTCCTATCTCCTGTCACTGCAGAGCCTTGTGGCGCTTGCTGTTTTTGCATTCCCATTTTTACTCCCTCAATCCGGAGCCGTGAGAAGAGCCCAGAAGCAGGGCTCTTGCAAATTGGCTGAAAGTTTTGCACAGAGGTGATGCAGGTCCCAGACTGACACACATTTTTGGAAGAACACTCAGCTTAGTCTCTCTATCTGCCCCTGAATTCCCCAGTGACAGCAGGGGTCTGTGCATTTCCCTCATGTTGTCACCGTCTGCAATTCAGTTAATATTTTCAAGTTTTACAGTGCTCAGTAACAGGAGAGGGATGAGCTTGGCATTAACAGTGGCCTGAGGCTGCTTCTTTGCTGGCTTGCCATTAAGGAGTAGCTTATAGTGATCCAGCTGTAAGCTAACAGGAACCTCTTTCTTCTCTTGGAGTAATGTATGTTGCAGCTTCCTTAGCAGGATGGAAAGGCAATGATTTATTAAGGACTTTATTTATTATGCTGGGGAAGAAGCTATAATTATATCATTGATGATCGTGGCAGAGTTGCAAAGTACCTGATGCTGAAGGACATTACAACCCCTCGCTTTGTACTGAAGTTAGCACAGGCTGTAGGTGCTCAAGCAGTTGCTGTAGGTCTGTAACTATGTTCCTGGTGATCCTATGGGAGTACATCATTCTGCTCTTCCATGAAGGTGAGAGTTGGCACTAAATTGCGATCAGCGTGATTAGTAAGACCATTAGTGCAGATACGGCTCAGATGTTTTAAATCATCAGATCCACTTCTTTATTACCAAGTTGATAGTTTTTCACGCTTGATTGCTTCATAAAGAACCTCACTGGATCTTCATTTGTTCTAGGCTTCTCAGAGGGCTGATATGTTCTTGACTGAAATTTTTGCATTTCTGGACATGGAACAACAGACCAGTTGGACAATATTTTGTAGATTACAGGGTGTTATGTTTTGTTTTAAACCCCTGCATTATTTTGACTTTGTTTTTCTTGAAGTAGCTATTGCTTAAAAACTGCTTGCTTTTTGTTGTTAAAGGTTATCGAGTTTGATGATGGGTCGGGATCTGTTCTGCGGATACAGCCGCTGCGTGTTCATCGAGATGAAGCTATCTACGAGTGCACAGCCACCAACAGTGTTGGAGAGATAAACACAAGTGCCAAATTAACAGTGTTAGAAGGTAAGTGGGAAATGGTTTTTGTGTCCTTAGACAGCTCTGACTTTGGTAGTTGTGTTGTAGCGCTCTTAAATGACACGGTGATATTTTAGCTTGGTTTGGAAAAGCTGTGTTCTTCCTGTTCCATTTGCTGTGATTTCTTTTAGTGATGGAAGCTGTTATTTTTCAGACAATCATGAGCAGAAAGGATGGCAGATTCTGAACTTTCCTTAAAGTGTATTAGTTGAATTGTCTGATTGAGGTGTGTTATTCCTGGCTTCGAGGCCCAGCTAAAGAGACATTTGTATACTTTTCTCATCTGTCTGCTTTGATATAATACCCATCTTCAGGGAATCTGAGAATTGTGTCTGACAATCAGAAACTTAATCTATGTTGCTGCACCTTCTGGATTAAATCAGCGCTGTTCTTTTGGAATGGATTTTTAGGCTGCTCTTCAGATTTTGAGTTTGATGTGGAATTCAGCTGCGTTTACTTTTCACTGTAGTCACGACTTGTTATTCTCTTTCTCCTTTTGAAGAACGTATTTCAGTCCTTGTCTGATATGAGTTTTTTTCTGCTTGCCATGTTCTATTTCTTCTAAATGGAATGTTTTGTGGAAGAGCTGTGTGGAAGATACAAGGAGCTTGTGATCACTTGATGATTTCTTTTATAGTAGATTGTCAGAATTATTGTTTGCTTTTAAGGCAAAAGGGATTTTTTCAGCACATCAGTGTGTTGCAGTGTTTGCTTACATATAAGATTCTGTAAGTGCATTGGGATGTTACAAACCCAGGACATTTGGCTGAATGGATTTTTTTATTTGCATTTACTAAGACAAGTGCGAGAAGGCTTAAGCAAATTGTTTGGTGTGTATGGGTAGATGGAGAAACTTTTGAGTAGGGAAAAAAACTGGGAAGTATTTCTATGGTTTTGAATCATCAAAATTACATGGCGTTTTTCTGTTCAGTATGGCTGTGAGAGCACAGGAGTGGTTGTCCCATTGTGAGCGTGCCAGCCATGCAGAGCGACACTGTTTGTTTCCTTGCTTTCCCATCGACTTCCCAGATACATTACTGTGGTCCCTTGCTCTCTCTTCCCATTTATAGCATAGAGGTAATCATATTTTCCTCTCTGCTCTGTGACAAAGAATACATCAAACAGCTGTAATGTGCTCAGGCAGTCTGATGATGGGAGTCATAGAAATCATTCAATACTTGATGTGATTGTGTATCTTGTTTCTGGAGGTGGGGCATCTTAAAGGATCAGCTTGCTCTTCAGCGGTATTATTAAGAGATGGATAACAGGTGCTGTGGACTTGAAAACTGTTGGGTAAAAGAAGCGGGTCCCTTTTGTTACTCCTTGCCTTTGCAGCCGTGTATGGGAGTACACAAAGCTCAGCAGAACTCTTTCAGCATTTTCCTTGCAGATCTGCATTTAAATGATTCTTACAACTGGATTTTTGTGATAGTAGATGCTTTAATAACTAACTGTTCCATGCACATTCCTGTTTCCTTTGGTTGCTCTTGCCTTTATGTATCTTAGATCTGTATGCACATGCACACATGCACTAATAATTTATTTGCTCTGTGTTAAATGTTCAAAGGCCCACAGAGACATGCATTGCATAAAGGAACATAACAGTATTTCTCAGCTGCGTGGAGCTCCTGCTGAGTTCCTGATGAGGTAAAACTTGCAGACCACCGCATAAATAGGGAATGCTATGAAACACCAGGAACAGGAAAAGGCATGCCTGCGCTGTTTAAGAGCTATGGAAGCAAAAGTCAGTACCAGTCAAGAACAGAGCCTGCTTTTCTGTTTGAAAGCTGCCTTAAATTGGGGCTAATGCTTGGTTTAACATGATACCATGAGGTCAAAAACCGTCTGCAGGCTTGGGGCTGTGTTTTCCTCTCTGAAGAGTATCGACCCCTTCCAGGTACTCTCATAATGGGTAAAATTAAGAAGAATTGCTGTAAAGCAATTTCAGAGTGCGCATGCATATGGAGTTGTGAACTTGCTTACAGAGGAGGAAGAGCTGCATGTGTTGGCTTAACCTGATGGAGCAGGTGAGCTCTGTTACGGTGTACCTGCATTGAGAAAACACATTTTGTATCTTGCTTTCTTTTCTGAGGTTTTATGGGAGTGAGTTGTTTGGTTTTTTTTCAACCATATTGTCTCATCCTACTCTGTTGTCTGCTGTAGATTACACTGTTCCTGTATGTTGAGAACATGACATTTTTTGATGGTCAAAATTCTTTTGCTGATGAGATATTTGCAGAGCAGATATTATAAGTCAGTGCTCTGTTTGTGGCTGTGTTCAAACAGCCTCAATGGTCTGTAAAATACAAACGTAAAGAACCCCGCCTCTTTGGTCTGCCACTGCTTTCCTCACCTGAATTTAGCAAAGCTATTTGGAAATGACACATTTCACGTGGAACGATTGATACCCTCAAGGCTGTCAGCTAGGATTGGATTTTCCCTCTGCTTCTGGGGTTAAAATAATTTCTGTAATTGCTCTCAGGTGGCATTTTGAATGATGCAGATATTCTGCACTTCCTTTCAAGAATTTGACTAATGCGGCGGTCCCTGATGCATGACAAAGCTCTATCAAAAACGTCCTTATGGTTACATGCTGCTAAATACAGAGTACATATTGATTTTTACATTAAAAATCCTTTATAACAATAAGTTTTAATGCTTCTGCACAATTTGCTCTTTAGAACGTAGGCCTTAACATTAAATCCTGAAGTCACAGTCAGGGTTTAGCAGGCTCTTATTAGATGTCTTTGTAGCTAACTAATCTGGAGCTTTATTTTATTTAGATTTGCACGATGTTTTACAGATCAGAGGCAGATAATCCTTTCTAATTGCTAACTTATTCTGTTCTGAATATTAAGAGAGAAGCCTGAGTCCAGTCTTCTTAAGGAAGAGGGAATCCTCAGATGTGAATCCCTTCTAACAGTTTGGGTCTCTACTGCCCTTTCATTCTCACTCCCTTCTCTCTCTTTTTTTCCTCCTAACCGCAAATCCTGTTGTGTACAAACTACGTATATACTTGGTGTAACTGGAAATTATTTCTTCAGTTGATAGTAGAAGAAAAAGACGTGCATATACCTTCTCTTCTCATTTCTCCCGGGTAGCTGATAAGCTGAATTATGTATGAGTCATATTGAACATTTCTATCTTTTTTCCAATTATGACCTGGAGCAGCACAGAAGTACGTTCCTGCCTGCCTGGCAGAGGAGGAAAGCAGCACAAGGAGGGGAGGGTAGAATCAATATGCTGACACACATTCCCAAGAAAAGCCTCAGGGACAGTTAGTGGCTCTAACAAATTAATAAATATATCATTCAGTTGTAATGTTGGGAATTACCAAGCGTTTTAAATAGGGAGATTATATGAAATGCGAGTAGGAAGGGTGCCAGCGCAGAAGGACGTGGCTGCAGGCAGCCTGCGGCAGTGCCGGCCTGGTGCCCTTCCACCGAGCCCCACGCTCAGCACTGCAGCTGTGCTGGGAAGGGTGGCAAGAACGGTGCTCATCTCCAGTCACCTGTAGGCTGAAGGATGCCTTCTGCCTGTGGATTCCAGCAGGAAGATAGAGAAGAGCAGTGCATAACAAGTCCTCGAGGCGTGGGCAGGGAAACATGGATTATTTGAGAAAGGAAGAAGGCTCAAATACATTCTGCTTGGTCAGTCCCTTCTCCTAGAGCTTTCCAGCTTGAACACTGGGTTACGAGCTTTATTCCGAGAATTTGGAAATGAATTGCAAATGATTCATCAATGCACTTAGATATTTTTTTCCCCCTCTGCTGTAACCCAGAGCGTACAGTCATATCCAAGTGACACTGAATATATTCAGAGTTTCATTTCCCTTTTGTTTTTAAGTAGGTTAAATGAAAATGAGACTCATCTCCACTTACATTTTCAGCATAGATCTGTGCAAATCCTCAATGCAGACTCCTAATGATATGGCACGGAGCTGTCTGCCCACAGGGCAGCTCCTGATTCGGAGGACAGGTGGAAAAGCTAGGGAAGGGGTTTCCTGCACTCCAGCTTTCAGCATCCAGGTACCCTGACAGGCTGAATTTCACTGGTCAGATTCATGCTATCAGGAATCACGGAAGTTTTGGTGCGTCTCCGTGGAGCTGTGGAATGTCCCAGGGTGGGAAGCACCTCCACATCACTGTAATTTGCTGATTACTGAACCATGTCATGAGTTTAATTTCTTTCACCATCTGCCAGCTGTATTCCAGTTCCTAGAGTTACTCTGTTTAAAATCTGTATATGATAAACATTTGACTGTTACAAATGATTTCTGCAGAGAGCTAGATCTCCCAAGGCCTGAAACAATATGTCCTTCTTGTGAACACTCTTCTAAAGCTAATTTTGTTATTGCAATGATAAACAGAAGTTAGCTATGTTTAATCCTTGTTTATGTTTGGTTAGTTACAGAAGGATCAGTAGGATCGCTGGGCTTTGACTCATGCTTTTGTGTCTTTTTTGCCAAGAAGAATTTTTAGCAATGCATTATAGAATTGAGGCAATTATGGAAGGGAAATTGAATCCCTTTGGATGTGCGCGTTCTGATTCTGTAAATGAATTAAGCTTCTTCATAGACTGCTGCTCCTGAGACTGGTAGTGCTCTCTTTGTGCCTCTGGTCAGGAGAGAACAGCTCTTTCCTCTTCTCATTTCATGGCCGTTGACTATTTTGGCTTCATTTGGTCTCTCCTTGAGAAGGCAGCTGTGATAGCAGAGATCTTACCCCTGCTCTTTGTTCTCCACCCAAGCAACCCAAACAGTACTTTCCATCTGTATGAGACTCAGGTCAAGGACCTCTGTAACTTGCTTTCCCAAGCACTGCAGCGCACTGATCCCCCACCTGCTTCACTGCTAATATGGTGATGCACAAAGAAGCCTGGAAGCATGTCACCTGTGGATGGTGACATGTCTTGTGCTTGTTAAAAAGGGAAACATTAAGCCAATTACTCATGGTAACACAATTGAGAAGTTTAGGTTGTCACCTCGAAGAGTGTAAATCCCAGCTCATGTGGACTTAAGCTATTAAGGTATAAGCAGTGTTCACAAGGAAAGAGTGTATTATGCTGCTCAACAGCAGGTTGCCTGGCATTTCTCTGGTAAGTCAATTTAGTAGCCCTGTCATCCTGCTAAAAAGCCTTGCCATTTCTCAATTACTGCACAACACCCAGAAGGATCCTGGAAGTTCAAGAGAAGATGGGTGTTCTCTCGGTCCCCACAGCGTAGAAGGTTGAGCAGAACTGGCAATCCGTTAGAAACAGACCAAGAAAATTTATAGGGCATTTTACTTGTATCATCATTACATCTCATGCTGCAAGAAAACCTGAAGACAGTTCATCTGTTTAATCTTTGATATCTATAGAGCACCTATCATCTCAGTACAGTTTTATCTATTTATTTTTAAAGATCAGATTCAATGATAACAGCAGTGTTACACTCAGAGCTCAGTTTTCTAATATTTAATAAGAAAAGCTTTCTTGGCTTTGAATGGTAGGCAAAGAATTACTTCTCAGAGGCAAAGTTTTCAGTGTTGTTGGTCTCTTCCAAATAGGAGCATCAGCAGATCTTTAGAACTTATCAGACCCAAATGCCATAATTTCCATTTCTTACTCTGTTTAAATGATTAACTAATGGTACGTAGCCATATAATGTATCCGTGATAGCATGTTCCATCAAAAGACTGCCATGCACTAAGGTTAACATCCAGGTTCGTTCCACAAGTTTATGAAGCAAGAAATACAACCTTTGAAAAGTTTTATGTGAAACATCGTGTATTTAACGCTAAGCCGAGCCCTTTGGAATCGTGCGCTCCCATAAAACCTTGTGTCTGAAAAGATACTTACTCTTAATCTCGAGAATATTTGTCTTTTACAGTGAGTGACTGTTTCTGCGTGTTGGCTCTCAAATGAGATCCTGTGAGATTACATCTGTGGCAGGAGGGGATGTTGTCACCTTGTTGTCAGCAAGCTGACGGCTCCAGTGGCAGAGCAGCACCCAGGCACAGCACCTGTGATACAGGAAGGGCTTCCCAGATAGAAACAAATCAACTTTAAGTGGCAAACAGATAAGGAACTGTTTTCTGTAGAACTCTTTGACAGCTCTAATGCAGAGTGTGTGTTGCAACTGCTAGGTATCTTGAAATAGCATGCCGTTGTATCCTGTGAAAAAGACTTCATGCTTGGATTGGTTTCTTTTGTTTGTTTTTGTGTTGTTGCTGTTTTGTTTTGAAGAGAATCTCCAGTTACCTCAGTGAAACAAGTGTAATTAAGGCCATCTCACGTTACGATACTCTACTGTGGGCAGAGGTGCCGTTTAAATTCTGTACCAAGGAATATCAGCATTGTGTACTGGTTTGGGTGTGAATGACTTCTCCATTCTGTTATGAACATTGTCTTCTAGAATTTTTTACTCTTCATAAACTGCTGATATTGATATCGTCTTAGGAAGTGAAATCTGAAGGTCGAGATGCATAATTTCAAAGAGTAAAAGAATGAATCCTTTGTAGTTTTGTTGGTTGTGATCCCCTTTGTGTTACGAGAAGGATGAGGTATACTTAATGCAAGCAATGTCTCAGTGATGTATTCCTTCACACCATGTAGGCAGCAGTCAATACTTTTTGAGTTTCTATCCCTGTGGGATGTTTCTTCTATGCCTGTTTACATGCTACTTTTCTTTCAAGCACATTCATCTGTTTTATGAAAAACCGTTTGCGTATTGTAGTCCAGTAGAATCATTATCCCATGCTAAGGATATGCTTATGATGATTGTAACATGTAGTACAGTATCTCAATCTAACGGCACGTTCAGGAGTTCAAGCTAATTTCAGGGACTGATGTCCTGGGTCAGCCAACGGCGTCGTGTTGGCTGCTTCCCATGGTGACCACAGCCTTTATGCTGCCGATAGGTCCAACACTCGAGGGAGAGGAAAACAACACAATTAGGAAGAAATTCTTTACTGTGAGGGTGGTGAGACACTGGAACAAGTTGCCTAGTGAGGTTATGGATGCCCCCTCCTTGGCAGTGTTCAAGGCCAGGCTGGATGGGGCGCTGGGCAACTTGGTCTAGAGGGAGGCGTCCCTGCATATAGCAGGGGGTTGGAACTAGATGATCTTAAAAGTCCCTTCCAACCCAAACCGTCCTATGATTCTATGAACACTTACAAATTTTTGTCACTAGTAACTGTTGTCACCTTTCTGCTTATTCCATTTCTCGAATCCCTCGCAAAAATACCCAGAAGCACAGATGCTCATTTAGACCATTGTGGCAACCTCCTGGTAACTTCTCTGTTGTGAAAATTGATAATTGAGCTCTGGGCATTTTTTTCTCTCTTCTCCTGGGCTCAGGGTGTGAAGACAGGTTGCTTCTCACTCTTACAGCTTCTTAGGAAAGTGTTATGGAAAGTGTGTCAGGCTGTTCACTACTGCTGCTCTGCTTACAAAACGTTCTGCCTATTCCAGAGGTAAATGAGGCACACACAGATCAGTTTAACTCTGGCAGAGATCTGCTCACGCAGGCAGGTTCCTTTCTTGCTGGGGACGGTGCTGTGGCTTGCCATGTCCCAGCTGAGACCAGGGATGGCCAGATGACTGCTTCTGTGTCTTTGTTCCAGTTTAAAATCAGACAGGTTAGATTAAATTGTCTGTGGTTTAAGCTAATCTGATCTGACTCTCCATTGGAACAGATCATCGGTCCCAGCTGGGAGGCAGCAGCCACCAGCACTGCCTCGCACGTCACTGCACAGAGGCTGGCGGTCCCATCTGCCTCGACCCCTGTGGCTACAGCAGCGTCTGAAAGCTCAGGGCTGGGACTGTGAAGGGGATGAGAAGCAGGAAACGTGACAAAAAAACCTTGGTTCGAGGAAAAGGTACTGCAGACTTAGATTATTGGAGTTTATCATCAGGACGGACTTCCAGTCCTCTCTGAGGATGTTGAGGCAGACACTAAAAAGAGTGGTCGTCTAAAAAGGATGAGAACAGAGCAGCAAATGAAGGCTGTCAGGGAGGTGTTATATGTTCTGTAAACTTTTTGGCCTAGATACTATGGAGGCACAAAAGGTGCATCGCAATACGAGTGTAACATACATTGTAAAATTTGAAGTAAATACATCTGTTAGAAGAATAAGGATGTATAGGTTGAGACGTGCTAGCTGATGTCCTAACCCACGCCAGAACATGACTGGGTGAGCCTCCCCTTGCGCTGAAATTCCCACCTTATCATAGACTGTCTGCC
>JAOWBP010004015.1:22444145-22484090 GCA_028571105.1 Tragopan temminckii
TTTTTTTCTTTTTTTCTTTTTTTCTTTTTTTCTTTTTTTTCTTTTTTTCTTTTTTCTTTTTTTCTTTTTTCTTCTCTTTTTTTATTTTTCTTCTCTTTTCTTTTTTCTTTTCTTTTTTCTTTTCTTTTTTCTTTTCTTTTTTCTTTTCTTTTTTCTTTTCTTTTTTCTTCTCTTTTTTTCTTCTCTTTTTTTCTTCTCTTTTTTTCTTCTCTTTTTTTTCTTCTCTTTTTTTTCTTCTCTTTTTTTTCTTCTCTTTTTTTTTTCTTCTCTTTTTTTTTTCTTCTCTTTTTTTTTTTTCTTTTTACCCAATTGGAAAAATAACATTTGATCCTTCCTTCCCTCTGGCCCCCTCCTTAAATAAAATTCAAAGCATGATCGATTTCTTTTCCTATCCTGGTGGAGGGCTGAGCAGCCTTATCGCCAGCTTTGCCAGGCTGTGTTTGCAGGCAGTGTCTGCCGGGCTCCCAGTGGAGCAGAGCGGGTGGCAGGGAGCAGAGCTGCCTACACCAGGAGGTGCTCACAGCAGCTGCCGCTCCACTGCCAGAGCTCGCAGCTGAGCAATTCATTACTCTGCTGTGAGTGCTCCAGGAGAATACCCTTGTGGCTGTTCAACGTGGCTCCAAAACAAAAACATATTTTGCTCATTTAATAATGGAAATTATGTAAGGTTTTTGTTGGTACTTTACGGTGCGGTTGCTAGTGGGCTTTAACCCAGTGTGTAACTTTCTGCTTTTCTGCAACCTGACGAAAGAGGTTGCTTAAAATTCAGGCCATCTCAATGACTATGCCCATCTTCTCCATTTCTTTAGAAAGAGTCGATTATACATTTTGGATGGGTTACATTCTGTGCTCCCTCTGCTGGCTCTATTGCAGGGATCACTGCTTTGCCCTCTGTGGGGGAGCAGGGCCAGCTGAGTGCCTGTGGTGTAGGGATACAGGAGGGAAGGCGTGGGTAGGGCCGAGACACCTGGTTTGGTTTTGGTGATCACATACAGCTTTAGTAATGCCAGAGTTGCTGTAGTTTGATAACAGGTGAGAAGGTGGCATCTATCAAAGGGAGCTGGTTGGGGTGATTTTGTCAACATCATCTGCTTCAAAAAAATAACATTTTAGTAGTAACCTTGCGGAAGCTGAAGTTTATACCAGGATAGAATCATGTTCTTTACGTACAATTAAAAGAGCAGAGGGAATTAAGTGCATTTTAGGCATAATTTGATGCCTACAGTTTTCTTCTTCCCTTAGAATTCAGTGAATGCATGTTAAATTTATCTTGGCATATGAAAAAGATGTAATGACTTATGCTAACAAGATAAAGGAGAAAGCAGCACTTAATTTCCTAGGTAATACACAAAATAAAAATGATTTGCATGCCTTCAAATGATTATGCACAACCTTGTTAAATGCTGTACAACACCAGTGAGGAACAAATGAGTTATGCAGATGGGACGAGTTTCTGTAACTTCAGGCTGGTGCCTGCAGAGCTGCGGGGGGCACCACCCCCGGTGGTCTCCTAGTTTTGATGAACGCTGTTGGCAAGAGGAGGCGTTAAGCAACACATAAAGGCAAGAACACAAAACAGCAATGAAATGTCTGTGCGATGTTTCATGGTTGTGCTGGGGTGCTTTGGTTAAGGATGTGCTCGTTCTCGGAATTTCAATTGTTGGAAGCATAAGGATGGAGCTGCTCTCTGCGTGCATTGCTCCCCGTTGCCCCCCTTCTGCGCAGCCTATTGGTGCTTGCAGCTCCATCCCTGTTTTCTTCCGGGGACTCTCCTAGTAACTTGACATTTTCTGCTGGTGTTTTACAGGCAAACTGCACTCCTTGAGGTTCCAGAGGGCATTAGGTCTTTTTTGTAGGCTTCTGTAATGAGTAATGGGGCTGGTAACAGCAGCCGGGCAATGCTGCGGGTATTGACTGGCGCGGGCCCATAATGAGGCATGCAAGGAGCTCTGTGCCGAGCTTGTGCTGCTAGCATTGTCAGTCACTGCTGCATCATGGTCGAAGCAGTTTATTGGGTATGACTGCCAAATTTTACACAGGTGCCAGATTAATTTTGATATATTGTACTTGTAGTAGCGACTCTGGACAGTTTGCGATGTCTCTGCTGGAAGATTGTCTATGGAAGTGTATGAGCGGTTGGCTGACATCAATGTTGCTGTAAATAATTTTCTTCTATTTTCAAAACATCTCATGCAGGAAGTATATTGAACAGAAACAGGACCGGTTTCTAGTATAGGCTCGACTTCTCTCCAGTTTCAGGCTCCCTTTTAGATAGATAAGGTGTTACTTCTCTCTTGTTCTCCAGTCCTTTGTGTGAACTGTCCACTGTTCTGGATGAAGACGGATATTCCTGCATGTGGCAGGGGGGTGGAGATTCATGATCCTTGAGGTCCCTTCCAACCCTGGCCATTCTGTGATATTTGCATCTCTTGCTGCTTTTGCTCTGGTCTTTGTCTCAAAATAAATAAAATCTCTTTACATTGAGATGCAGATACTTTTTACTTGGGAGCTTTCAAATTTGCTATTGCCACATCCTTCAGCTTTCTTCCATGTTCCCTTGACACAAAATGCCTTCCTCCAAGCTTCCCACCTGGCAAATGTTGTTTCCTTGTCTACCCGTAAGGACCAGAGCTTGTGCTGCTTACAGAGGTCTGGCATATAGCAGCATGGATGGGGCATGGCCCGTCCCGGGTGGCCCCATGGACTGCCCTAGGCCTGCACTTAATGGGCAGTGGCACTGTGATCACCTCACCACGTGCTGGATATATGAAAGAGTCATGTAAGCTGAATCCAAGTTAAAGTGGAGTTATCCTGCCTTGTGGAAGACAGGCAAGTAATTTAAGGTCAGGTTGAAATTCAGAAATGTTCATGTTGGCAGGTGCCTTTAATTCCTGGAGAAGGATGCTCAGAGAGAGCAGCAGAGAGAGCGTACCCAGATTTCCAGGTACCCATCCACAGTACTAAACTGAATTCTCATGTTTATGAAGCACTGCAGCAGATAATTCCTAATGTCACTTCCATCTTTAAAAATGCTCTGACTTCTGTCGTCTGTTGCAGTGTAGCGAACCCTTTGTACCTATCCTTCTAGACTTCCTCAGTGAGATGCTCATTTCTCATAAGAGCCTTATCTTGCCATCTTCAACTAGTGCTTTACAATAAACTTAATAACTAATTCAGAACTCTTTGGATTTCAAGTTACTCACGTGGTTCCTTTTACTTTTGCTGTTGTCTAGCTTGGCATTCACTCAAAGTTGTGTTCCTTAATAATTAAGCTTTTGGTGTACTTCTAAAGTAGGGATGTTCTTCCTTTGCCTGAGTAACTTGACAGGGGAGAACCCTAGTTTGCCAGTGAGTTTCAGCTATGCTCAAAAGCTGTTCTTCAAATGCAGATCTAAAAAATAGCTTCTACTAACACAAAGTGGTATTTAAAGCTATCTTCACTGGCCAGCTTGCTTCTTGCCTACTCTTGTGATTTTTATAGCAAGACGTATCGATGAATCTTGCTTTTCTATAACAACCTTCCAAAAAGTTTTGCTGAAAGCTGATACACTTCTGCTTTCTTATTTTGTAATCATATTCAGTCTACAGCAGAAACTTGTTCCCTCATACCTTCCTGTTCTCCTTGTTGAGGAAGTCTTGTGGTAAGTTTATTAATATCCTCATGATATTTCACTGAAATTACTGACTTTCTTTTCCCCTTCTTTTGTTAACACTTGTGAAGATTTTGTGAGGAAACATACTGTAGAAACTGCTTTTTTTACTAGTAGTCTAACTACTGCACAGGTCTTTATAACTTGGCAGTAGCATTGGTAGTAGCATTGGGCGGGCTATTAGGAACTCTGCTGTGTGGGAGCAACCTGGGACAGGATAACCTTACAGGATTCTTCTGCCTCTATTTTCTGTGATTTCTTTGCAGAGCAATAAGATTTAAAAAAAAAAAAAAAAAATGTAAAAAAAAAAAAACAAAAACATTTTCTGCAAGTAATATCTTTTCATTTTTTTCTATTACCTATTGCTTTATAGCTTGCTTTTAGGCAAAAATAAGTGAGAGAACAAAGTAACTATCAAGTAGTTCTCATATGACTTATCTTTGGGACGATGCAACTAACATATCAGTATTATTCATTGGCTTTTTTTCCAACTGAAACGTATGAACTCTGGGTACTGCTCCTCACTGCCTGTTTGTGATGTCTCTTGTGTTTTTTATTCTGGGCTCTGATGTTAGCTGGAGATTTTGGAGAAGTTGTTCAGTCTTTCTCTGTAAAGTGTTCTGCATGAAACCAAAGATGGGACTCAGGGTTAATCAACACAAGATAACATCAGTAATGTCATGAGTGACTGACTGTTTTTGAGGAATAGTTTGATGGAAGGTCAATGAGAAGAGAATCAAATCTTGGTGTAGATTTGAGGTGGAAGCAGTGCAATGCCGAGGCAAGAGTGACTGTCTTGTACTTGGTTTAAAAAACAAAACATATCTTCATCATCATATTCAAATTTGGTAGTGAGGGTGAGATGAAAATTGTGTGGATGAGAATTCCATCTCTGTTCCAAGCTGGAAGCTTAAAGTGGCTGTAGGATGTGCGGGGTCTGAATAAGGAAGCGTGTGAAGAGGCTCGGAGCAAACTTCCACCTCCAGTTAAAAAAAAAAAAAAAAAAAAGTTTTTTTGAGAGGGGAAAAATGAATATTGTCAAACCAAAGAAGATTGCTAGAAGTAAAAAGATATATCTTGGAGAGAAGAAGTTGCCATAAAACAAGGAAACTTGAAAACCAGATAAATTCAGTGATGTTAGAATGTGAGAGGGAAATAGGAAAGTCTGCTTCAATGATGGAGATGAGCTTATTAACTGTTCTAAGTAAAACTGCTAATAAAATCTTTTACAAATAGATTGGCTTCCCAGGGTAAAAGGAGCATCCAGGAAAGATAGGAATGTAAATGTGGAAATGGAAGTATTTCTTTGCATGTGAGAGGGTGGTAGTGTAAGTTGTGCGTATTGGAGCCTTTTTCTTTCAGAGGACTTTACTGAGGAACTCTCTCAAATTGAAGTGTCAGTGGGATAGGATTTGTAATTAATTGGTGAAAGGGGCTGTAACAAATCATCAGGACGAGTTGGTATTAAATCAAGATTTCTAAAAGCATTTGAATGTGAACTTGATGAGCTGCCGACTCTGGTGTGTAACCTATTACTTAAGTTGGCCTTGATGCTGAAGAATAGAGGATTACAAATGTGATGCTGGTTTTCTTTCTTTTTTTTTTTTTCTTCCTTAGGTGCTTTGTGAATGTTGTAAGGAGCAGCAGACTGTAAATGTACAGAGCATATTGATAGAAACTGTAATAAAGAATAGACTTCATAAAAACGTGGGGAAGAGTCAATATTAGCTCTTGTGGAGGAAAGTTGTTTGAAGGAGCCAGTGAGTGCGTGGATGGAGGCGGGCAGGGTGGTGTGGGACGTGTCGCTTTCCAGCAAGGTTACAGCAGGGCCCCTCGCCGATAGGCCTCAGTGTTTCCCAACCCTCAGGGAACAAACTGAAACCACGCAACTCCAAACAAAGCCCACTCAAAATAGACAAATAAAACCAACAAACCAACCTGTGTTGTTCCTCACTAGTGTGGCCTCCGTGTGCCTTGGAACAGTGTGCGTAAATCTATTCGTTTTTTTTAATTACAGAAGGGAGGAGGTAGAAAGCCAAAAGAATACAAAGTCAACACTGGGCGATGTGGTGATCTCCACACAGATGGAGGTCAGCAGGATACTGTTGTCCATCTAGGGAAATAAATGCTCAGGGATTTGGTAGGCACTGTGCGCTTGAGGCTGATGCGGAATGGGATTAAGAACCCTTATTTGTGACTTGCAGTTTCATGAGGCCATCACTGCTCTCAATGCTCTCAGGCAATGGGTTTGACAGCAGGAATACCTTTAAGCTCTATAATGAGTATCAGAATGTTGAAACTGAAGAAAGGACAAGTTAATGTCTATCAAATCCCAAGTTTCTACAAATAGAAAATCTGTAATTGCCAGTTGATAAAAAAAATTGATATGATAACATGGGATTTCTTTTTAAAGTTCTCAAAATAGTTACAGTAGACCACTACCGGAGCAGTGGGCTTTTTTGGACTTCTGATCTGGTATGGCCACCAGATACTTGTGGCTAGTTTATACCAGCAGAAATGAAGTTAATACAGCATGGTTCTGAAAAGGCATATTGGGCTGTACTTCTGTGGCATGCATAGGCATAAATATATATTTTCCTCTGAAGGGTGGAAAGGAGAACATATAGGTTCCCCTTGGAGTATTGTAGGATAACTTCAGGTTCTACATCGTTTGAGGTTATTTGAATAAAAATATTTAAAGAAAAGAATAGAAGGCTTTCAGAACATGTGAGTCTTGTGCATTATGACAAGATAATGAACGTTCAGCTTGTTCAAATTATTCTTTGTTTCTGCCACCTTCATTGTGTTGAAACTAAAAATGTTCAGAGCCCGCAGAGAGGAGGAGAAACAAAGATATTATATTCAAGACTGAGAATCCAGATTCTCAAGGTTACCTATTTTCATGATGCGAGGAAGGTGAGCTGGGTTTGAGCCACTACTCCAAAACCTGTTCAGGCAATAGCTGTCTGCTGAATGTTGTATTTTGGACACCTGATGTCCTGACTTCTCTCCCTTGCTTCCCATTATGGTTGAAGTTTTGTTTCTGATAAGCGATGTCTTGGCTATATAGCAATTCCTTTGGATGTGTGTGCCATTCACATTGCATAGCAGGGATGTTGCACGCGTTGTTACTCCACGGTCGGTGTGCGAAAGTGGGACTGTAAATGCTGGGATGTTTATTACCATTCAGCAGCACTTTCATTTGCGGCTTGTGATGGAATTTGCCAGTTCCTACAGGACCGTTCTTACTTAGTATTTCTGGCAGCGTATATTTGCTTTTGTTACAAGAGAAACACCAGGAAGGCAGTAGCATGTTTACAAAATGAAAAGTGTTTCATCATGGTGCCTGCAATTTATATAAGGCTTCAGGGACTGAATGTGTGCAAGTCTGCGTGTGAAGCAGCCTTACCTTCAACGGCCTGTATCAACACAGGTCGTGTTTTTCTCCATTTTCTTCCTTCTGGCTCTATCTCAGCTGTTCTTTAGAGGGCTGGGTTGGCTGCTGAATTAAAAAAAATGTTCACAAGAATGTGTTGTTCAGCAAATAGTAATTAATACAGATTATTCATTCTTTGTTTATATACAATGTTTATATATAGGGACATTACTAACTTTGTACTAGAAATTCATTGGGTTTGGACAGAGAAGATAATTATACGCATCTTTTCTATCTCAGATTGCAACACAAAAGGCTTAATAGCTCAATTTAAAGGGTTTGCTTTTCCTTTTCATCAGTGATATTTCAAGTGGGGTTATTTCTGAAATGGAAGAGAGCTTGTGCTACTCATAATTAGGAATAGAGAAGTGGGAATCATCATTTTTATATATGTGTAGTATCTATATAGTGTGTGTGTGTACTGACACATTTTAAAATTAATATAGTGATGTTGACACAATAATCAGTTAATTTCTGGAATCTGCTGCTAGAAATACTCTTTTTCTTCCTGCCTTAAAAAACCCAACAAAACAACCGACAAAAGCATAATGATATGATTGCAAACAGTAACAGGTACAGAGTGTAGGATATTTTTAAGCACCTCTCATTTCTTTAGAGTATAGGTTTGCTTGTATGAGCGTTGGCAGCCTGTTCTTCGCACTCTAGCAGACTCTTAATGTTGTTCTGCTTGCTCCTGCACCTTTTCTTCAGCTCTGAGTGCGAGGTGTGCCGCTGGCTTGCCCAAGGCACTTTACCAGGTGTGGTTTGGGCTGCTGCAGAGGTAGGTACACCTGCAGGAAGCCATCTTCCTGCTCTTTTTAAATGTGACTGTGCAAACTGGATTTTAGTCCTCTTTAAATCTTTTTAATCCATTTTAATTCCTGTTGTGAGTTGTGGAGGCTTGTAGGGGCTAAATAAATCGTGTTTTACTAGAGGGATGCTGTAGGTTTATTATCTTCATAAATGGAAGCAAACAAAAAAATGGCCTGGAAAGCAGTGAGTTTTTGGGAATTACTAGTGCAAAATAGAGCATTCCGGCTGCTCTGGTGGTTCCTGTTTTGGTGTATGAGCTCACTTGTGCCAGGGAGGCACATTCTGTTGTGCTGCCTACAAGTCATTTAAGAACCTGAGCAAGGAGATGCGACCGTAGGGGTCAGCTTTCCAGTCCAGTCTCTGCTGGAGTGCCTGCCCTCTGCTGTTAGGTTCTGTCTGAGAGAGGTGTCTCCATTGGATCTAAAAATTTGTTTGTAAATTAAAAAAATAATTTAGCCGTGAAGTAAAATGCATCATTTCTTGTGCCCTCATCTTTGTGTTACTGGAGCACTCACAGTAAAGCTGAGGTGGGAAAATCTTGGTGAAGCTATGTCAGGAGCCAGATTTTTAGCTGAAGTATTTTGAGTGTGTTTACCAGTGAATTTAGAAATACTTCTGACCTTTTAGGTTTTCAAAAGGTATTGGGTGACACCAATGGTCTGTTTCTGCCTTTAAAGAAAGAAACAAATCCCCTCTTGCCCTTTGTTTCACCCTGCTCCATTTCTTCTTTCTGTGAACTGTCTTTAAAATGAAGGCAGTGTCTGAACAGCAGCTTCAGGGCTGTTTTATGAAGAAAGGAGTATACAGCGAGGTCTCCCTGCCCGCCCGCTGCCTGCCTCCTGTGCTAGCTCTGTGTACTGGTTCCAATCTTCTTTCGCTCAGGTGAATGCTGAAGAATTTGCTTTTAAAAGGAAAAGTTATGCTAATGCCTCTTCAAATTTTTGTCTGCTTTTCCCCCTTGGTATTAGCGCACACGTTGCATTTAGTCAGCTGCTATCACAGGCAATTGCATCAGAGCCCTCCTGGTAATCTGATCAAGTACCACTTTACAAAATCATTTTTGTGGCTGTTACTTGCCGAATGGGCAAACTGTTCTCCTCCCATGGTAAGAAATCTTCTATTTTCTGCCCTAAATGTGCTCAGGGATCGCTTGTACCTGATTTATATTTGTGCTAACCTCATCCTCTTGTTTAAAAACTTCTCATCAAATATCTCAAGACAAACTCTTGGAAAAAAAAAATAATCTGTTAGTAACCACTATAGCCTCTCTCTTCTCCTTTGTTTAACTTTTTGACTTAAGTGTCTTTGCATATATTCTTACATAGTGGGTTTTTTTATATATTTTCCCACTATGTTTGTAATTTCTTACGTAACTTCAGTCGTGGTTTCTGATAGCCAGATAAAGGGGACGTACCACATGTTGCTTGGGCAAACCTCGTGCTTTATTTGAAAACCATACTGGGAAAATGTGGCACCGGTTAACGCTGGCTGACCCACACTGTGCTTTATCCAACTTCTTCCACTTTCTTTCAGGTCTCTAATTACTCATCTTTTGAAATGTTTTAAAACACTTCATTACTCCAGAGATCAAATCAGTCAACATTTAGATAACAAAATTAGTTTTTCCCTTTCCTTAAACAGATATTTGCATTTGCTGTTCTGTAATCCTCTGGTACCAGTCTGACTTGATATTTTTGCAATCAGATCTGAAGTAATCTCATCCCATGAGAATTTTTGAAAGGAGTTTTCTGGGTCCTTGGTCTGTTGTGCACTGAGTATTTTAGAGCTGTTTCCTCTTTGGTTATAGCTGGTTCTGTACCCCAACTCTTGCTGAAGACTGATGCAAACGATCCACTTAGTTTTGGGTAATTCATCCATGCATTCACAGCCCTATTGCCCTCCTGTTTGTTTGAGAACCTTTTCCACGCAATTTTCATAATGCAATACAAAGTGAAACTTCGGCGATTGTTACTTTGCTCTCATGCTGCTTATTTTCTACCCCTCAGTCCTTTTTTGCTGTTTCTTTTGAGCTCGTTGCTTGCTCCCCCTGATCTTTGTGGAACAGCTTGGTATGCAACTAGGTGTGGATTCCTTCTTTCAGCAAGTTTTTTCTGTGTGATTAGGATCTGCATTCCAGATAGCTCTTACAGCTTTGTTAGAGAAATGCCAAGACTTCCCTTAACAGTAACTAACAGCTGAGTAAATTTGCCTTTCTTGCATGTGCATACATGTGCATCTGTACGAAATCATGCATGTTGCAGAGGTCTAAAGTAAAAATACTTCAGTCCAAATGTGCTACAAATAAATTGAAATTACTTGGGAATAGAGGGCATTTACAGTTGACATAGTGTTGCGTAGCTTGGCTGCTTAAAGCTACCTTTCTCATGCTTGTGAAAATGCTGAACTGGCAGAAGGACATCAACTTCTTCTGAAGAATACGAACTACAGGTTTAATTACTTGGAAGCAGTGAGCTTACATGACAGAGAAGTGGCTCTCAGGATGTTCCTTGGTAAGTTAACATCCTGCAGATTGTACTTCTGAAGCAGGGATGTACGGAATGCCTCCAGTGAAAATGCGTTCCTAATTGTCAGCAGCAGTAGTTATCAGGTTGTCTAAGCAATCTAATGGCCCAACTTCAGAATAGCTTTAATGTATTCTTGTCACCCTATGTGAATAAATTGATATACCGATTAAGATAAAGCTGCCTCATTATTCAAATATTGATAGTAACATTTTGGTATGTTATCTTTCTTCCTATTTTTATATGCTCTTGTACCACTATGCATATTCATATTCACGACCGCTCAGCGGGAATAAAGGACCTCAAGAATGTCTGCTTCTCTGTCACCAGAGAAGTAAATATTTGGTAACTTCAGATGAGCGAGAGATAACAGGTTACTTTGTTTTCATAAAGAATGAAGACTTCGTAATTTAGGATTATTCTGAAGCAACGCATACCTTGCCAGCAGGCTTTTGAGGCAGTGGGGTAATCAGTAGTATTTGGCTGTGTTCCATAATACATATATTTTGCTTAGAGACTTGGGTTCAGTGTATTACAAATGATGTGTTTTGCAGGATTGAACATTCGGTTAAAAATATGAGGGCACAGTTTATAATCAGCGCATAGTCTTTACAGCCACAAGCCTCAGTGGTTATTTAGTAAATTGTGGGTTTTGTCTCTCCACCTGTGATCTTGTAGTGTCAAGGTTTGTTGTCGCTGGTGGTTGTTTTCATTTGGCAGTGACCTTCTTTCTCCTGGAGACAAAGGTTCTATGCTGCGGAGTCAACCTTGAACAAGCTTTCAGCTTGGATTTATGGGTTTTGGTTCCCTCCATCCCCCGTCGTGACATGTGGCAAATGCCATTACTGGCCCTTAAACAGAACCTGTTTTACACAGGAAGGACAAATCAGTCACAGTGGAGCGTGGCTTTCAAGAAGATGAATGTGATCATAGAAAACTGCTTGAACTTGTGATTCAGTTTGTTTATTTTTCAAGTATGGATCAAGTTGTATGTTTTGCGTGTTGCAAGTTTTATTAGGTATATATTGCTGAATGCCTTATTTGCACTGAGTATATGAAATTCAATATTTGTTATACAAGTTCTACTGAAGTAGCATCTGAAATGGAAGGTGTTTTGTCCCAGTGTTAACCTAGTGCAGAAGAATCTCTAACTCAGCTCACAGAATGGTTGATGATGATAAGAAACAAGTGAGTATCGTGAATTAAATCTGCTAATTGAAGGAGCAATAAGATGAGTGTTCACAGAAGCATGCAGTTCCTGAGGTTGCCTTGGTAAAGAGGCAGACAGCCTTTTGCTAAGATAACTAGAAACCTTGGTTGACCTTGCAGTGAAAATGGGTGGTTAAAATTTGTCCTTCCCAGGCCAGGATGGACATTAACCATCTGTAGCCAATGACCTTTGTGCTTTTGCAACATAAAAATAGCTGAACAATCCAGGAGGACTCTGCAGGGTTATCAGTTCTTGTTTCCTGATCGCTTGCAATGATTCCTTTTCAGTTCTTATAGAAAACGACAAGAATGTAGATAACTTCTCTTTCCTGTGCCTCAAATTGATGGTTCCTAAGATTATAAATTGCATACATGTAGTACAGTGCTTCCAAGCCCAAACCTTAACTAGTAGTTCCTTCTGTCTAATACCAAACTATTTGTTCCTTAAAAGGACTCTTATGATAAATGCCACCATTTGTCTTCATTTGCTCCCTGTCTGAAGGGATTTTTCAGTAGTTAGAGAACTAACTGTACTTCTGAGTTGATGATTTCCCACTCTTCTCTTGATTGCTTGTTGTATATCTTTGTTGCATCTTGTCTATATTAGATCATAATTTCTTCAAGACAGGAACTGTATGGTGGAGAATCCGGGATCATGGGGTGTTATCTTAGTTTAGGGCCTTAAGGCAATATTAAAATACAAATAACTATGCTTGAAAGACTGCTAACATATGATCTAAGCTGTTACAGGGTAGCAGTTTACATTCTGTTCGAGCTTAGCAATATACAGTCAAGTTTAAACAAGTTGGAAGTTGACAGCCATCAGTTTTAGTGCTTGCTCTGTGGCTTATCTGCTTCTCGAGTCTTAACCAAGCTCTGTTATCAGAATATAATTCATAAATGGCCATGCTCATACATTTATTTGGGGATTTTAGTTGCAAGAAAGCCAGATCCTTCCAGTATTTCCAGTGGCAGTTTTTACATTGTAGTACAGTTCGTCACAGTGTGATTCTATATGCAGAATGTACAGTAGTGCACATCCAAATGCTATAAAAGCACAAGCGCTTCATTTGAAAAAAAAAAAAATTAACTTCTTCATTGTAAGTACTTAAAAATTGGTCTGCAACGTTCCTTCTTCGGCACGTGTTAAAATGTAGTATTTGGTTGTACTATTGCATTCTGCTTCTCAGTTGATCAGATAACGTAATTTTTAATAACTTGTCAGCTGCCGGTAATATGTGGTTGTGTGCAATTCAAATAGGCTCCATGAAAGTCTCCAAAGTGGAAAAATGTACAATAAAATATCAGCGCAACATATGACACGTTATTTAACATCATAAAGTGTTGTAATGCTGAAAACTTACAGCTGTCCATAAGCCGTGTTAATAGGATGCTACGTTGTTAGTTGTAGTGAATGCGCCTTACATGAGAGCCTCGCTGTTTAGCTGCAGCAGTTGGAGCTTCGTCGCTTTGATCTTTGGCAGATGCCAAGCTGAGCGTGCTGCTGAGCACCTGTGGAATTGGGGCATATCAGGCTTTTCGCACGTTAATTCGTTTCTGTGTCCTCTGATGTCGCAGTGATTATGAGTACAAGGAAGAAAAATCTGAACAGAATTGAACAACCTCTGCTGCGGCAGCCGATTGCCCTTAGTCAAAGTCCATTTTCTGTTGGGTGAAAGGTTGCCTTATCAGGAATTAAATTTTTCAGCTGAGGAAACCGTCTGATGAGAAATGGAAGAGAAATAGAGGGTTAGGGTTAACTGAACTGGTTAAAATAGTTAAAGGCCTAAAAACACACTGGCTTTCCTGTGGGAAGCAGTGGGTCATCACCTGATTCGCACTGGAAGTATTTGGTACCTGAATGTTACCTAAGAAATTACTGTTTGACAAATTTTTATATTGCGTAGGATTGTGTGAAATCATAAACAGGAGACTGATTAAGGGATAGCTAAGGCTGAGTTTTTATGAGAAACTTAATTTAAAGCTCTGTAAAACGGATGGTGCTACTGAAACACGGCTTGTTCTTGCAGCACTGAATGTCTTTATAGTGAGCCTAATTGGTTTGGAGAGAAGTGGCTGACTTGTACTGTTGCGGGAGGTGCTAGGGTTGGGATCAAAGCTGCCAGAGCCATGTCTCCTGGTTTCTGCTGTACTTGAAAATGTTTAAAATTGAGGGCCTTTGTAGGAGTGGGGGTTGCTTGTTTTTCAGGTAAGCTTCCCAAGATTAATTTTGGGGGCTGCGCTACAGAAGAGCACTGGTTCTTCCTGGCCTTCGCATGCATCGAGGCGCACCTGGGAGTGAGTTGCATTTTCTGCCTGTGCTGGTGGGGTTTCTGGATTACTATCATCCTCTTTCTTCCCCTTGAAATGTGGGCGTAAGTGAAAGTGAGTTGAATGACAATAGGCAGCCATGAAATAGGGTGATAAATGTGTGATCTTTGAGCAGGAGTCGTACAATAGGACTGACAACCCCAGAATGAAGTCTGGGGAAAGAAGGGTATTTAGGAACAGATGGGCCAGTGTGTAAGAAGGTGCAGGATTACCTGGCTTGGAAACTCCTGTGGTGACTGGGGATGTTTCTCTGACACTTTCTAGACTTCTATCTCAGGTATGAATTTCCTGCAAGTGCCTGCAGGAACCATCTTCACTTTTATTTAAGGGTAGAATTACATATTAAAAGATAACTTGATGGAATGTCATACCATATTTATGTAATATATATAATTTTCTAAATGTGATTCACATGGAGTCTGAATACAGCTATAAAATTAACCAGATAGATAGCTGAATAGATCAGCATGGGTTTATACATAATTACAATTAAAATGAATCAAATGTTGGAAAACTGGATTGTTAAAACTTGATTTTTGTTTCAATAGCCAGTGCAATTCTGGCTATTATTGGACAAGCAAGAAGTAATAGAGCACTGGGAGATCTTCAGTGTGAACATCAGCAGCAAGTTTCCGGGTGAAATCCTCCCAGAATGTGAACTGTGTCTTGGTGCTACTCTGTAATTGCTCCTTCGTTGGCTATCAAAAAAAATTACTGGCAGCACCCGTGAGTAGTTGAAAGTGATCTGACAGTATCTACTGAGAGAGATTGTAGGGCTGGGAGCGCTGCTTTGGCCTTGCACTGTGCCTCGTTTGGGCTTTTGTGTTGATATATTGCTTTTTTCATAAGGAGTTCACTCTGAGAAATTATTTCTCCCAATTTCTGCAATTGGTTGCTAGTAGTGTGAAAATTAGGTGAAACTAATATGAAAGCATGAAATTGATACTGAAACTTAATATCCAGAAGGTCTTTTTGTTAGCAGAAAAGAAATAGAATTAAAACAAATGTGACACTTAAGTATCTAAAGGGGGAAAAAATGACCTGAGTTTCAGCGGTGAAACTTTGATAGACTGCATTTGATAAGAGGGATCTGGTGACATCTCTGTGCTCAGTACTGATTGCCCATGGTGGATTTTCAGATTTTCTTACAGTAATGTTATATTTTAAAAATTGACATTGTCGCTTATTGCTGCTCTGTTGCACCTGTTGATCAAGGAGCCCTGTCCGGGCACGCAGGATTTGCAGTGTGCTTTGGGATTTATGCGTGTGGAGTGCATGCACCATGAAGTTCTATGGTTTATGTAAAAGAATGGGCAGTCACTGAAAGTAAACTTCAAGAGAGTAGATTTTAGGCTAGATATTAGGAAAAAAAATTCTTTACTGTGAGAGTGGTGAGACAGTGGAATGGGCTGCTCAGAAAGGTCATGGATGCCCCCTCCCTGGAAGCATTCAAGGCAAGGCTGGATGGAGCGTTGGGTCCCTTCCAACCCAAACCATTCTATGATTCTATGAAAGTAAGACTGAAAAATGATGAAAGCTGAGGATGGGGTGTGTGAACAACCTCCCGTAGTGCAGTGCTTAATAACTTAGGTCTGTTAGTTCATTCAGGCTTCCTTTGGATCCTGGAGAGTTGGAGAGTTGGAAGCTTGTTTTAAAGTTTAAGGGGGAAAAAATATCAATTTGTGTATGCTACAATCTCCAATGAGTAGACTGCTTACAGGTTATTTCCCCAAAGTGCAGGGCAGTTCATATGTTCTGAAATTGTTTATTTGCTACTATTGTTAAATGTTGCCTGTATTCAATAACTAGTTCAATGTGCATAAACTGAAATAGGTTTCCTAAAAATACTGCACTGTAATTTATTTTGAACTTGTACTTGCCATTTGGATAAAATAGCTTGAAAAACTTGTCATCAGTGAAAAAATCTATCAAATACTGCTATGCTGTAGATCATGGTCTTTTTTTTTTTGTATCGAGTGTAATTATTATTATTATGAAATAACATTTTGAAGCAATAGTACGTATTTGGAGTCTTCTATACATTTGTCTCTACTGAATCTGTGCATTGTCAGAGCAGTGGGCTGAAAGACCTGAAGTCCTGTTTTCTTCCCTCCTTGTACAGTTCCTTCATGTTTGTGCAGGATTTTAGAAAACGTGTTCTAAGATGCTCTTCAAGTTCTGTTGAAGTCTGCTGCCCTTATGCAGCCAAAGGAATTTACCTCAACAGCAGCCTTTTGTTACAAAAGAAATTGGTTGCAGTGAAAAGGCATAAATATTGAGGATATACTTTTCTGGATCGGTGCTGGCAGGAAGCCCTGTAAGCCTCCCTGTTTACTTTCTGATTGTTACTGTTACTATGCTGTTCTGACTGTAGGAGTAAATAATAATCAAATGGGAATGCAGAGTGTAGAATTATCCCCTCCCTGATGAAAATAGAGATTGACCCCATACAAGTAAGCTGGTGTGACCACAGCGTTGACTGTATTCTTACAAAAAAGTATTTAAAAAAACAATAAACTGATGAATAAACTGTGAGATCAATAGGCTCATACACAGGCCAGTTAGCAGTTGTGGTTAAAGAGTTGTGCTTTGCCAGCCTGCTGGTGCCCCATGCGTGTGGCTACCTGGTTGGTGTTCTGGTTGGATTTCTGGTGGGGTCTTTGACCAAAATGTGTTAACGTTCATCTTCTGTGCAATAAAAGCTGCCCTCTGTAGGTTTTTAAGTGATGAAAGGGAAGCACCCAGCGTGAGCAAAGTGTGAGGGAGCGTGTGCTCTGATGGGCACAAGGTGCTGCCCTGGGCGCTGAGGATGCACACTGTTCAGCAGCGCTTTGTGCGAACACAATCCAAATATTCAGTTGCTATTTGGTTGCTGCTGAATGCTTCCCTTCACAGCGTAGGCAAATAGCTGTTGGCACAGCTATTGTCTCTGGCTCGGGTACTCTGGGGATGCAGCCTACAGATCTCTGTTGCAGTGCATTGAGCAAAATAGCGAGTGGTCTCCTTTCAAACAATGCAAAAGCTTTCATTTTGTTTTGTTGTATTTAATTAATATAAATACACCCAGAGGCTTGAGCAATTGCTTTGTATTTTTTTATTAAAAAAATACAATGTTTTTTTAATTGTTTAATCTTCAGAGTGTACAAACTTATTATACAAAATGTATAAACTTGTGTTAAAAGGATGATAAAAATTCAAGGGGGAAAATTGGCTTAAATATTTAAAACTGTATTGCTAGATCCATTGCCCTTTAGGTTCTGTGCCCTCAGGACAGAAATTGGCTTAAATATTTAAGTGTGTCTTTAGATCCATTGCCCTTTCGATCCCATGGCCTCCTTCATTACTTTATCTTCGTATTTGTATTTTAAAATATTTAGCTAATTATATTCTAATATTGCCTCAAACAATGGAGCTGTATTGTGCTCAGAAGTCCTAGGTTTTTTTTTTTTTAAAGTATATGTGGCTGTTTAACTTGCACAAGAGTTCTGCATGCCTCTTTGATGGAATATTGCTGTTTTTGTTTAACAGCTTTATTAGATTAGAGGGTGACGGTTATTTTTTTACTACTTAAACTGTTTATAAAAGATGTGGTTGCTGTTTTGCATGCTTTTTAATATTACAGGTTACACAAATTATCAAACAAAGACGAGCAGGAAGGAGAAAGCCAAATCCCTAAACTGGTTTTTGATTTTTTTCTTTAATCTGTTTGCAAGCAGAATCTCCCTACCCCCTGCTGCAAAGCTGCCATTTCTGCTGTGTTTTGGTGAGCAGTGAGGCTGGCATTGGCCTCTTGCCCTGCCAGTGGTCCTGGGGCACCACGATTCTTCCTGTGGAAAGGTGTTGTTTAGTTCTGGCTGTGTTAATTCAGTTTGCACAGTCATTTGCTGCTCTCTGGAGCAGGTGAACACTGTGAGGTCCCATGGCTGCCGAGCAGCCAAACCTCTTATTACAGAGAGCACGACAGGCATTTTGGAAACATTGAATGAAATAGTGGAGGTTTCCTTTGTGTAAATGTTGTCGGCAGAGATCGGAGCATTTCACCCTTGGGTGTCAGGTAGTGGCACACGTTGAGATCGAAGCGGTGTATCTACATATTTCAACAAAATATGTTGCCTCTCCCGCCTTCACATTTGCTTTCTAGTTTCACTGGCAGACAGATTGCTTTTTATGTCCTTCCTGCGCACATTATGCCAGAAGGTTCCTTTGCAGAAAATAAATTTATAGTCACTAGCTGATAAAGGTCTTCCTGCAGCGGTCTGGCAGAGGCATTTCCAGAGCCGCCCTTCCTGCTGCTGCTTGGAGCCCCCGGGTGGCAGCCCCCCAGCCGGGTCTTCCCTCTGTGCTTTTGTGGTGATTGTCCACACCAAGTCAAGGGAAAGCTGAAGTATATAAGTGGAGAATTCTTCATTTACTTGGTCCAAACTGAACTGCTGGCTCGAGCTATGTGGGCTCATGAAAATGCTTTCTCAGGTAGGAGCTTTCAGGTTTATTGGATTACGGGAGACCTTTGTGTGTATGTGTACTCAAATGTGCGTGTGCACATGCGTATTTACTTCTCAAAACTGACGTTCATCCAAAGAACAAATCACTTGGGTTTGTGATGTGGTTGGGTGCCAGTGAGAGTGTAGCCTGCTCTGCCGGTAGCAGCACCGAAGCGAGCGCGTGTTTTGATAACGTTTCTCTTAGGTTTTGCAGAGCCGTAGTCGCTTTTATGTACGTAAGCTATTCAGGTTATTTAACAGTCTCTCAAATCTGCCATTTTACATACTTCATTCTTTATGAATAGAGATAGGCAAATGAAAAATAGCCTAGCAATCAGAAATTGTTCTTCACAAAAGGTTAGTAGGGAAAGAGGAGATGTGAAAGTACTTTTAAATAGCAGGTGTGATTTGGCATGATTTTAAAAAAAAAAAAAAAGCACAACAGTTTTGTCTTATGTTCCATTAAAATAAAAAAGGTCTTTGGAAATAATGAAAATTAGAAGTGCTTTTGTCTCCTCTGTTGCAGCATGCCGAACAATATGAGCTGCGTTGTCGTAATTTGTTGAGTTCCACCTCTTGATGTTTGCAAGAACAGAACGTCGTCTAATACTAAAGCAAGAGTTTTGTCTAGGCAATTATTGTGTTAATGTGTTGGAAAAAAAGGGTTTTAAGATTTTGTTGAAGCTTATCCAGCAGCAAGATGTATTGAGATGACTTGCATATCTTAATAGCAAATTTTTCATCTCATTAATAAGGAGGAAATGTAAAGAATATTATCAAAATAGTCCGTCTGACTTGCGGAAAATGCAAAACTTTATCACGTTGCAACAAAAATAAACTCGTTTATGGCCACACGCACAAGAAAAGATTATGCCTTGTGTTTGCCTGCTATAAATTTGATTTATTCTTGTAGTAATTACAGTCGTTGATTTGGTAAAAGTTGAAAACATTTTTTTTCCCCGAGCAGAACAAGACTTCTGCATTCCCATTGCTGCTGCATTGCAACACTTTGAACTTGCTCAGCAGACATGACAAAAGGTTTTAATTAAAATACTAGCAAGATAAAAAGAAAAAAACCAAAATCATTTGTCTGCATTAACTTTGTGCATTTCTCATAATTCTTTAATTCTTGTAATAAAGGAAAAATACCAAGACTGAGATAAGAGGTTGTCCTCCCTTCTTACTCCCTTCATCGGCAGAAGGCTCTCGGAGCTCTGGGACGTTTGGCTAATTCAGTGGACTCAGGAGCGCTGTTAGTTGGTGGTGGTGCAGGGGTGAGCAGGAGTAGCTTCATTCATCGAGCAGGATTGTGGTCTGTAGGGAGGACTGGGGTTCACTGACATACAGCCAAGTACCTTGAGCCTTTCCAGCTCCCAGCTATCTATAAAACAACTCACTCGTCCTCACCACTTCAGTATTTATGTTAAACTGATACAACCATGATTTTACGATTTTTGTAAATGGAAGCAATTTCTGGTGGTTAACTAGAAAAGTGGTTGGGTTTGAAGAAGTCGGTTATATGTAGAAAATGTCATCTGCTGGATTTATTCCTCAGTCAAACTCAACATCTGGTAGAAGATGAGTGGTTCTTTACAGAGGAATAAGTGAGCATCTTCTCATCCCTTCCTTCTTCCTGGTAGAGGAGCACTGGCAAGTTGTGTTTGAACACTGAAATGTTTTGTCTCCAGTGTGACAGTGTCACTGTGCAGCATTGTGGTGGCAGTGTTGTGAGAGGGGAGGGTTTAATATATGCTCATATGGAAATTCTCAGCTTTATCCTACCTGAATAGTCTGAAATTGAAGAGTGTCATTTATGAAATCAATAGAGTAACTGAAGGACCTCCAAGAATTTGTCTGCCAAATCCACAGTGAATTGTGGCTGAGGAGCTCCCAAAACTCTGGGCTAAAAAATAGAGATCATTGTCAGAGTTCATTAAGGCTTTCAACTCTTTTCTTCTTTTTTTTTTTTTTTTTGCTACTTTGTAATACTTTGTAAATATTTCATTCTCTAAAACATGATTTAAATAATGATTTAAATAATAATCGAGCAGAAACTTTGATGTAAATCAGTCACTTTAATCTTGCTTTGTTACTTTTCTCAAAGGAGAGGTTAATTATTAGTAGTTTAGTAATTATTAGATTGCCTTGATTTCCTGCTAAGTACAGCTTTTACAGTAAGGTAACACCTTTTGTCAACCAATCTGCATTATAAGCATATGTTAGGATTGTCTAAATATGCCAAGTAAGCATTCAAATAGTTCACGCTTGCAGTTTTGGGAGTAAAATGTTTGCTTAACGTACATTGATTGCTGAAAGCAATTGCAGTGATATCAAATTCTTATGATTCAAAATCAGAATTCAGTTTCAATGTATGAAATTATATTAAATTGTTAACTGCGTTTCTCTTGAATGTACTAAATATTGATATCAAAGGCCAACTTGCTGCATTGCACTTCTAGTAGCGCTTTCAAGGTTAAAAACAGCTTTGGTATTCACTCTGGATAGTGACTGAGAAATGGTTTTGGCCCTTGAAGTTATCCTAAAGACTAGATTTCATCCTCTTGCTCTTACTGCTTGACTTACTCTTAGACTGGAAAATGAAAACGAGTCTTCATGCTATGTAATTTCTTAATTGATTTCTTATTTTGAGCAAATCAAGTGATTGAATTGAATTAACTGAATAAGCTGAAATTAGGAAAAACGCTGTTTCTGTGTCAGCCAAAAGGTCAATCACCATTTAGAGTTGGTTTAGTGTGTTACTTTCAGATGGCTGGCTGGTGATTGGGCTCTCGAAGGCAATGAATATATGTTTTTAAATAAGCAAATGCTTCAATATTTTAGAAATGTAAAGTTCTTTCCTAATAAAATTAGCCTTAACGACATATTTAAATGCTGTAAAAGTAAATGTTTATTCTGCTTCTCAAGGAAAAACTTTCAACAATGTGGAAAGACAAATTCATGCACGTGAGTGGTTTTTTTGTTCTATGTCTGTTGTATAAATACATTCTGAGGCTGCAAGAAGTTTCTTTTTCTTATAATTGTGATTACAAAAAATAAGAGATTTGACTGTCCAAATCTGGTCACTGTGATTCTTGCACTATTTGTTATTACTTGGTCAAAAAGCTTTTATAATTAAAATGGAAATGTGTTGTAGTGTGTTGGTTATATTTTGTTTCGCATTCAGTTTTCAGAAGGCAAACATTTCAGTGTAGGGTGTTATAAAGGTGGAGATACAGAGCAATATGGATATGCAATGCATTTATTTTTACTATTATGAATATATTTTTTGCTGCTTTATTCACGTATAAAAAAAAATAGAGGCAGCTCTGAGACAGGAAAATAAGCCAAAATGTATCCTAAACAAAACAGGGAGTGTTTGTGTGGTAAATAACCTTTGAAAGTGCTCTTTATTTTAACAATTTCTGTTATAGCAAATCACTCATTGGGGATTATAATTCATGATAATTCTGATATGGAAGTGGAGAAAGCTGTTTCTTTGCTTAAAAATGTGCTTGTCTAGATTCTGTGAGTATATCCATCTCTGTTTAATATATGTCTACAGTAGATGCTGTGTGTTAATGTGATTTAAACACCTGAGCGTTTTATTTTTAAACATCAGCTTACCTTTAGTCACTTGGCAGAGCTTGTTTCACTTCTTTTTTCCCTAGCTTTTTAAAGAACAAAATAGGTTTCATAGAGCTGTCAGCAAAGCTTGATCATTTTTAGGATGTGGATTTGCTGGTGATAATTGTTTATCAGTTCAAATGTTGCCGCTAATTCTCCAATGTTAATGCATTCGTATGGTTCTTTGGGCTTTGTGTCAAAAGCCTTGTAGAGAGACAGATAAACATCAGCTCCTTGGTGTAATGGAGGACACGTTTCAGGCAATGCTAATGTGAACCTAATCTAATAGTTCCTCTCAATTTTTCTTTCACGTTGTTTATTGCTTGTCTTGGATTTATGCGGTTGCAAGATTTTAGCAATAGCTACTTGGAGGTTATCCTGTTGTGGGAGAGTGTGATACAACAAATTGCAGTGGGTTGAAAAGAAAAAACTGAAAAAACTGTCCACTGTACATTTTCATGTTAATTTTGTAACATTTAATTCTCATAATATAAAAGCCCTTTTTTTTTTTTTTTCTGTTACAGTCTGAATATGCTGTCCTATGGAGTAAGCCACTGGTCAACCAAAGAAGGCTGGGAGCCCCTGATCCTCACTAGGGCAATTCTAGTCCTGACTTCATGGTCTCTTTTGTAGTGGTGGTACTCCTACAGGCTCCAGAGTGTAGCTGTTTGGACGTTTTGTTATCTCAGAGCTGCTTCTGTACTTTTAGAGGAGTTCTGCTTCTCTTGTGTTGGCATGGTGCTGATCTGGGCTTTGTTCTAGAAAACTTCTAAGTCCTGTAGACTCCCTTGGTCAGTTCTGTACAAGAGTCTACTTAATGTGGAGTTAGAATTTTGCAAAAGAGGAATTGGGGAACCACTGAGCAGGGCTTTGAGTGCTCCTTTCCGATTCATCCTTTGTAAATGTGTTCTGCTCCTTTACTCTTTTCCAAGCTAGCTGAGTATCAGCACAGATTTTTCTCAGACAACACTGTTAGCGTGTGTTTATAAAATGTTGAGAGCACACATCTTGAGATCTTCTCTTTAGAATGAAAAATTCCTTTTGCTTTGTGCTTGGCAAATTCCAAAGTTGGGGTAGCTGTTGAGGTAGGGATGCTTTGGATGAGACTTGAGAGGCATTGCTCAATCATCCTGTCCCCAGCAGTAGCTATTATAAGGGCAATAAAGACACATTAGGCTGATGTGTGGTAATTTTTCTTCTTAAAAAGAATAACTCTAATCCTAATTCATAATAATTAGATACTCTTAATTCCTAAAACATATATATCTTTATCCCTTTGATTACTCATGAGCTAATAGCAATTTGTATGCCTGTCAGCCTCGCCTCCTCGTTCCTTAAACCTCAGTTAAGCTCTTGGAGAGAGACTTCATTCACATTGTGTTTGTTTAAAAGCTCAGTCTTTGTGGAGGGGGAAGTAGAGGTGCAATGTGGCAGCCTTGATTAGAAGGGTGGTTTCTAGTTTATCTCTTGATTATTTTAGCACTGTAATGAAGATGGTAATCGGATGAGTCTTTGGGGGAGTGCAGTATGGTGAGAAACGAAGTTTCTAGTGAAAATGAGTCTCTTCAAGGGATGTTGTTCATTTTGCTCCAACCCAGAATTTTGTTTTGCTATACGTCCTCTCTCTTGAGGAAACAACCAAAGAGAAATAGTCATTGAGTAACCCAGTGAAGGCATCTAGGCAGCTAGGTGTTGATTGTAGCCTACATGTTCTTGGCTGCTGGAAGTCCACTCTAGTCTCTCTAAAGTCTGACAGACTTCAGCTGTTTGGTCATGAATCTGTATCTATGTATTCATGAGAAGCCTCACTCATATCTTGTTTCATCAAGACAGTGCCTGTATTAGCCTGCACGGGGTCCCCTTGTCAGTGTGGGGAGTGCAGGTGACGCGTTCAGTCTGGTTGTCCTGTTTTGGCTAAGAAAGGCTTGGGTGTTGGTGATCTTTCAGGTGTTGCTGAGTGCTCATCTGCCTTCATCTCCAAGGTACCTATACCTAAAAAGGTCACTGGCACACCAAGATGCAGATATTTCATGTGCCTCCAGCTGAGCCTTTGCTGAAGCCAAGCAGGAAATACCAACTCCTCCAGCTATAGAAAAGCTTATATGGCTCAGCATGGTGAAGGGCCTCGTGATTACTGATCCAGTGGTGCTAAAAGAAAGGATCGTTGTTTCTGTTTTGATATTGTACATTTTCTAACTTTCCATAGTGTGTTGTGATGCTGCACTGTACAGCTTGGACACTCCCAAGTCCAGTCTGTTAGCTGGCATTCCTGCTGCAGTAGGCAGGAGTGGGTTTTATTCTCAGCTGCATGCCTGGGATTTTTTGAGCGCAGACCTTTTGAGCACTTCTGAAGCACGTAGGATTCCTCTCTGCAATTGTAGCTTGGTTCTCCGTGGCCTAACTAGCCCTTCATTTGAATCATGCATTTTGTTGTCTTTTGTGTTCTGTAGACGTTGAAGTCTGAAGTGATTGCTGAGCTGAGAGCTCCCTTGTGACCCAGAGTTGCATTTTCTGTAGAGATAAACTGGCACTTGAAATCATAAAAGAGAGATTTTTTTTCTTGAATTGTTCTGTCCTTCTGCCCAGCTCTGTTTTACACTTCGGAGAAGCTATGATACTCCTTAGAATGGTTCACAGAGTTCTTGAATAAATTAATATACAACTCAGAAAACAAACTCACTTTGTTTGTACTTCAGTATAAAAACAAGAGAGCCCAAAATTGATTCTATCTGCATAGCTAAGACCAGTGTTGCTTGGGTGTGTGCAAATCAAATGTTTCTTCATCTTCTTTAATGAGCTTTCTCACTGATTTGCAGAATATCAGCTTGGTTCTTTATTACACAATATAAAATTTCTGCAAGCCAGATGCACACCAAAGGTAACATTAGACACTGAGCAAATAATTGTTTCCTGTCACACTGCATTAGTAACTGGGAAGAAAGAGTTTCTTAATTTGTATTTGCGCAGAACTAAATATAGCTCTAGCACATTTTAACTTCAGCTTTTGCCATTCATGTCCCTGAAAAACGCAACTCCATGTTTGTCATTTACTGTGGATATGATTTTAGATTCTTACTTTCTTGCATTCCCATTTGTGAGTGTTACAGTTTTGGGAACTTGATTGTGAGGCAAACCATGCTCACAGAACGTTCTGTTAATCCTGGGCTATTACTGTCTGCAGGGACTGTTGCAGAGCTTTTTTCTCTAGTAGTAATTATAGCAAGCCTTGGTCACAACTCCCTCATTCAGCATTTAACAGGGACTGGGTAGTACCTAGAATTAATTTTCCAGCAAAAGCTGCTCTGATTTTTTTTTACCTTAAGCCTGTTATTTGTCACCTGTGCTACTCTGTAGCTATTCTTAAGTGTTGTGCCATCAGCCTTACAGATAATAATAATAAAAAGAAAAAGAACAAAAAACTGTTAAGAAGTATTCAGATTGGATTGTACTTGTGAAAATCATACTGTGTTAGTTAGTAAGGAAAATTTGATGTTGTGGAAGGATGCACTGAATAGATAGTTTCCTCTGTTGGAAGTGCGTGAGCTGATTTCTGTGCCTTGGGTATGTAGGGACCAAGATGGTAATTAGTCATTCACCTGTGTCACTTCTTAAGTCTTACAGGTGCTGCCAATGCCTGCATTTCATCAGTGCTCCCCACAACTTCTCATGTTGTGGGTGATGCATGTAATTAGGAGGAGGACAGAACAGGCTTATTGTTGCTACTGGGGAGAAGGAATCTTCTGTACCTGGCACTAGCTGTCTGCCTACACCTGTATCTCTTACCTTCAAAGATATCACTTCCTAAAAGCGTATAGAAACCTGAAGAAAAGTGCCTAGGTTTGTAACAGCTTTCCTCTTGGCAGAGTGAGATTTATTTATACTGCTGTTTGTTACTCTGTAGGATGTGACAGGCAATTCCTTGTGCCTGCTCTCTGTCTAAAATGTGAGTGATCGCTGGGAATGCGAGCGATTGCATTAGAAACTTTCCTCTCTCCAGCAGGGAGAGCTTGAGTTTGAACTCTCCCCTCAATGAGATCTTTGAAGTTTGGGTCTTTAAAACTGTTGTCCAATCCAAAGAACTACTAGCACAGTTGTCATCCCTCTTCTTCCGAGACATGCTGGACTAGGATCCCTTCAGAGGCCATTAAAGCTGTTGTTTCATCCCCTGGAGAGGTCGGGAGGGAGTAACTCAAGTCATTATTCCCTGCTTCTCCTCCAGCAGCTGAGCAAGCAGTGGAAGTTGTGTGACATGAAACGTGATTCAATCTCTGAGCAGCACGGAGTGGCCGCAAGACTTGGCAGCGAGGGATCTTCGTGCACACAGCAGAGGGGAGGAGGAACAGGTGGCAATTAGGAGCTAATTAATATTTGTGAATTACAATGTGCTATTGGTAAGAAAACAAATCACCCTGCATCCGAATATTTATGGTGATGACTTCCAGAGCTTGGGTCATGTGGTTCTTTTCCAGCTGTTGCATCTCCTCTTGTGACACAGTGCTTTGCACTGGGGTGAGAGCCTGGCAGGCTGAACAGAACATGCAGGTTGGGAGGAGTACTCTCCACAGTTCAGTATTAGTGGGCTGTGGGGTCCCACACGTTTTAAGTATTCTTTGCTGGTAGAGTAAGCCATGCAATTTAGCCTGAGATTTCACCCCATTAAGAGCCAAGCCATGCACGGAGATAATGCTATGTTTGAAGAGAAAGCAGGTGTTAAAGGTTGTTCTCCCTCTTAATGTTGTGTGCGAGTGCTTTACAGTAGATCAAACTTGCCTAATGTGATCTTCATAATGCTTTCATTTAAAATGCTCCCTGTGGTTTGTATTTGTGGAACTGAAAAGAGCAGACTCTGCTCTGTAGCTTGGTGGGGCGGGGTGTTCGATTGAACATATGTTCGCACTGTCGTTTGGGAAAGATAATGGGTTTTTAACCTCTGTCAGTGTTAGACGGAGGTATTTATGGAGCTCTATTAACACTGTGCCTAGGCAGCTAACCTTGCCGTACAGGTTTTTCTCAATTTGCCATTTTCTTTTGATAAGTTGTGGATTTTCTTGGCCTCTGACAGTACCTCTTGCTGTGTCAACCAGCATGGGAGCTTACCAAGGAGCAAGGAATTCCTTGCTGTTGTCAGCACTGCGTGAAACGCTTGTGGCTACTGCTCTTGTGTGTTCAGTAAATATTGTTGTGTAGATTAAAAAAGCAGCTTTGCAGAGTTTCAAAAAATTGTTGTTGTTCCCTTCTGGGCTCAATATGCAAAAGCTGGGAAGCTGACAGGAACTAGCAGCAGTGCTTGTGCTTTCAGCTGCTGTGGTTCCCAGACCCAGCTGCAAAGCATGGGGCTGATGGATGCTGGGCATGGAGATGCTGCTGGCACCGAGCTTAACCCTAGTGTGGGGAGCAGTGAGTTTGTTTTAGTGGGGGAAGGTATCATTTAGTGTCCTAAAATCCTGCTGTTATGCCATCTCTGCTGTCACTTCAGGCTTCTAACAACATGAGTGTGGTGGAGACAACAGTGTGCTTCGTACAGGGGTTTATCTCCAGTGAACTGCCATTACCGCTTTCGTCACTGCTGATTAAATTTTTCTGTTAATGTTTAATCCAAAATAGCAAATGCTTCATGTTTGTATGCCCTCTGCATAAGCAGAACATCTGTTTAGTGAAGGTGGCTATGGCATACAAAATTGAATTGGTGTAAAATTCAAAATATATATGAGTCAGTCAAGAAGGCACAAGGAAATTTAGTACTTAAGCAGTCACTTGAACGTGAGCAGGCTGTGTTGTGGCAGGGTTTTCCAGGGGTCGTAAAGTGCACATGACATGGTGCTATGACAGAGTATTTTCTACCCTTATCTTAAGTCTTTGCTCTCTGTCTCTCTATTAATATTTGCAGTGTGGAAAAGGGTTTTGGTGACACATTTCCCCTCCCTTTTATAGCAGTAGTGTCACTGTGGTGCGGCTGAGATAGATGTCTTGAACTGTTCCTGTGATCTAAGTGCACAATCTACTTCAGCTTTTGGAAAAAGGACTCTTTAGCAGAGCAAGTGCATGTGTGTACCCCATGAACATCTGAAGTTATGTGTGTTAGAACTACAGAAAATGCCACAGGTTTTCCAGAAAAAAAATGGCTACAAAAGAAATGCATAAAAATCGGTGTCATAGTTAGCAGCAGAGACTGAGACTTACAAGGGAGGAAATTAATATAAATTGTTGGCTTACAGAAATTTCAAGCATTTTTATGCATTTAATAAAGGGTTGCCATTTAAGTAGCTTAAGCATCCTTCTCTGTAGATAACGTGTCCTGGGATTTAACAAACCACTTACAGTTGGATGGATTCCACTCAGATGTGATTGCCATTCTTGCAACAAAGAGTAGCTGATGAAGAGAATGAAAAGAGCCAGTACTGAAATGGCCATCACATTAGTATAGGGGAAGGGGGGGAACTGGTTTTTATCATCTTCTTTCTGTAAGTTCAGTATGTTAGTCTTGGTCATAGGCAAGATGTTAGATGAAACAGAATCATTGTTTCTGCCCACAGAACTGTCTAACCCAAGCTATCTCAACTTGGAAGAGGTGTTGGCTGGATATAGAATATCTGTGGAGAGATAGGAACTGGTAGGGCAAAGCCTGGTGAGCTGGAGAGACAATGCAGCAGCACAGCCAGAGCCAGATTTTTGGTGAGTGTGCCTGGAGAGGGGCATTGAAAGGAAAGCATCCAGGTAGATATGCTAGTGGTAGTGCTAGAGAAAGCTTGCTGAAACAGGAAAGAGGGGCAACGTGGTCAAAATTAGGAAAAGCATACTGAGGAACATTGTAAATAGGTATTGGTAAGGTAGGACTTCAGGGTTTAAAACAGGAACGTGTTCTGAATGACTGCAGTGAGTGCGGCAAACGTGTGCCAGAAGTAAATATAGTAGTGTAAGCACTACTACAGAGTCACTGGAGTCAACGCTGCATAACACAAAATTGCATAATATATTTATTTGTGAAGGTTATTTTAAATAGATCCAAGTCCTTGGAAAGGTGACTGTGTTCTGGCTCCCTAGGCTGAGGTTTCCACTGGTGCTGAGCCCGACCTGGTGGCAGGCTGCCAGCTGATGGCTGAGCTCGTCCTTCTCTCATGCTGGTTCTCGCTTGACCAATCTGGCAGCCAGCCTGTGCACCTGCAGAGAGCCCTCCAATCCCAAAAAATGAAAGAGGGAGTTCTTTTGTTGGTCCAGTTAGCTCAGGTTGTGAGAAGGGGCCTCAGTGGAGATGTGGCACTGAGGGACATGGTTAGTGGGCATGTTGGGGTTGGACATGGTGATCTTTGAGATCTTTTTAATGATGTTTTGATTCTATGTAGGCCATATTGCCATGCTGATGGCATGCAGAGTGGTGACCACAGGGGGCACTGGTGGGAAGAAACTTGCTGCTCGGCTGGGTAGGATGGGAGGGGGTTATCAAGTGAAAGTACTGGAGTGAACATATTTTTAGTTGACACAGTCACAAAGTGACAGTGAGTCACAGCATAATGCCATGTGTTAGACAGTGAGGTGGGGTAAGCAAAGCAATGGATAAGGATGGAAGGGCCTTGCAAGAGAAAACTCAACGAACTTGCTTTGTCTGGGCAGCAAAACAAGTTCTGACAGGGAGGTGGCATAATTCAGCTTTATCGGCAGGGAAATAAACTTCAGGGATGGAGAAGAGCTGTTTAAGCTACGGGATCAATGTTGGCATGAAAACAAATGGGTAAAAACTATTTGGGAGTAAATGCTAGGCTCAAACTGCGCAGTGTTTTGGCTGTGGGAGGAATTGGATTCTTCAGCATGTTAGACACGGGAGGAGGGGAGGAATGCTGTCAGTGTGCTGGGGATCAGCCTTTTGGTCGTGGCTCTTTGAGGTAGCCCTTGTTGCAACACTGAGCTTATGATCTGTGATGGAAACCCCTGCCACTCCACATCCACGTGGTGGTGGGTTACTGTGATGGTGTCATGTCGGAGTGAGGATGGGACTGCTGTTCTTTGCTGTCACAGGTGGGAATACGTGCCAAACCTAACTGTTTTTTTCACAGGATGAGGAATTCATGTCATTAAACAAAGCTTTAGCCTTTTCTGTTTAGTCTGTGAATTTCTCTGCTGTTACTGTTGTTTATGACACTTATTTTTTGTTGTTTTTCTTTCCTAGGTATTTTTATGGCCTCTGTCACAGTAGCGTCTCAGCGTCTCGCAGGCATTTATGGATTTATTCTGAGAACGTTCCTGTGAGGTAGGGAAACATTATTACCTACGTTTTACAGACTGAGCTGAGGCACAGTGAGATAAAGGTTGCAGGAGGAGTCTGTAGCACAGCCAGCAGTCAAACTCTGATTGCCAGCAACTTGTTTATTGTCCTAATCACAAACCCAGCTTACCTGTCTTTTTCCTTTTCCTTTTTTCTTCTGGTCTGATTATTAGCAGAAACAATCTGCAAATGGCTGGGACAACCTCTAGAAAACATAATTAGGTTTCCTGGTGTCCTTTTTTAACGTTGTTACTTATGAGTTAAAATGCCTTTCTAAAAATATCAGCAGATCTGTTTATGTTAAATGATTAACATGTTTAGACTTTCAACAGATAAGCTGTCATGCTTTTTTTGAGTCAGTAACTCCTTTATCCTACCTGTCTGGGCTTGTGGCTGTTGCATTCTTACCCTGCCTAAGCTAATGCCATCCCAATCACCTAAAGCAATGCCAAGAATTTCATCATCCATGCAAAGATGAGATTCATGTCAAGGCAGGTGTAAAGTTTCTCAAGCACATTTATGTATAATTACTGTTTAACTTTATTTTTCAGAGGTCTTTTCAAGCCAGTTAAAATGTTCACCTTTTGAGCTCCTAGATATTCTCCTAGAAATTGGATTTCAGTGCCTGATTAGTGATGCTGATCCCTTTCAAAAGTATTTCAAAGTTTGAAACGTGTGCGCACTGAAGTGTAATTTAAATCATAAAATCAAATATCATGAATAACAGTTTGAAAAAATACACTTTTTTCTTCAAATAAGGAAATTTTAAGATAGATCTCCCTTGAGCCCTTCTTTCACTTCAGGTTGTTATTTAAAGTGTAACTTTACTGCCTTTTCTTAGAGCTACATGAGCATTACAAATTATGAAGACATCGGCAGTCTCTCACAATTAAATATTTTTATTGTCTATTAAAATAAGCAACATTATTAAAATGATAACATTGCGAAGAAATACTAATGCTACCTTTCTAATTTTGTATTCTGTATAATACACACACTGAATTATATTTATGCTCTTTATTAACTTATATTATGTGTCATTGTGTCCCCAAGAATGAAACCCTAATGACTCATGAACTGTCTCAAAGTGTACTAAATAAGATTAAAGAGCTGGCCAGTGACCTTAACAGTCAATTAGGCTATGCATTACTCAACCCAATATTTGTGGAGTGTAGAAGGGGAGAGAAAACTCATTAGCTAAGATGCTGTTTGAAACAAACAAGATTTCTCTAATACCAGGAACTGGTCTCGTTGCTTACATGGAGACTGAAGCACTTAAAGTAGGTATGTGTGTCTGGAAGCACAGCACTGTGGTTCTTAGAGGGTGAGGAAAGCCTGCTGGTAGAGCTGGAAGAGAGCAAGAGGAGAGCTTTAGTGCTCAGAGTGTTCTGGAATAGATTCTTGTGGGTGCAGGTGGCGTTAGTCAAACATTGGCAGTTCTAGGAGATGATAGTCAGATGGTGGGACGTGCTATCTATCATGGGATCATAGAATGGTGTGTGTTGGAAGGGACCTTAAAGATTACCTGGTTCCAACTCCCCTGCTGTAGGCAGAGTTCCCCCTCTGCCAGGTCAGGTTGCCTGGGGCCCCATTCAACCTGGCCTTGTGCACCTCCGGGGATGGGGCACCCACAGCTTCTCTGAGCAGTCTGTGCCAGTGCCTCACTGCTCTCTGAGTAAAGAGTTTTCCCTAGTATCTAAACTAAATCTCCCTTCTTTTGATTTAAAACAGTTCCCTCTTGTCCTATCACTATCAGTTGGTCTTCATCTATTTGTATAAGCTCCCTTTAAATACTGAAAGGCTGCAGTGAGATCTCCCTGGAGCCTTCTCATCTCCAAACTAAACAAATCCTGTCTTCGCAGGAGGGGTGCTCCAGCCCTATGATCATCCTGTGCTGGGGCCCCAGGCCTGGATGCAGCGCTCCAGATGGGGCCTCACAAGGGCAGAGCAGAGGGGGACCAATCCCTTCTCTCTCCCTGCTGCCACCCCTCTGGTGATGCAGCCCAGAGTACAGCCTGCCTTCCTGGCTGCAGGAGCACACTGCTGGCTCGTGTCCAGCCTTTTCTCCACCAGGACCCTCCTGTCTTTCTCAGCAGGGCTGCTCTCAGTCTGTTGATGTACCTGGGATAGCCTCAACCCAAGTGCAACACCTCATTAGGTTCACGTGGGCCCACTTCTCAAGCTTGTCCAGACCGCATCTCTTCCTTCTATTGTATCAACTGCACCACTCAGCTTGATGTCATGAGCAAACTGCTGAGGGTGCACTCAATATCATCGTCTATTTCATTGATAAAGATGTTGAAGAATACCAGTCCTAAGATGAACCAATGCTCATTGACCAATGCTCAGTGACGTTGCTCGTCACTGGCCTTCAGCTGAACATAGTGCTGTTATTGACCACAACTGTCTGGCTGCAGCCAGCCAGCCAGTTCTTTATCCACTGACTGGATCACCCTTCATAACTGATCTCTTCTGATTTAGAGATATGGATCTCTAACACTTGAGGTGTTTCGGAAGGATGGCATGCATGGGAGGGCTTGTTGCAGAAATCTTATGTTTCACAGAAACAGAAGAGCAGGGAAGAACTTGTTGGCAAGGCATCCTGCATGTGTTTTCTCAAAGTTGATTGCATTTGGATAGGAGGATGAGCATAAAGGCTCAGAGTGTGCCCACTGCAAAGCAGTTTGTGAAGACCACATCCCCATTTCATGCAGGTCAGGAGAGGAGAGGTGGTGGATCCAGAGCAACAGTGGTGTTACGTGCAAGCTGAGCTGGCAGCTTTGGTCATGCTGCTCTTCAGCCCATCAGTGGTCACGTTCTGCTCAATTTCCTAGCCTTTCTTTTTGAGTATGTTCAATTATGTATGTTTTCAGCTGACCCTGAGAAGGTCTTCTGTCATTCTTAATGTAAACTTGAGTTTTAGGAAATAAAGAATGACAGACTTGGCCCATGCAAAATGTGGCTGAAAGTACAGTTTGAGTGGCATGCAATAACATCTTTTAAAGTAAATAACTTTTTTGAGCTGAAATTGGGCAGAATCTCCCTGATCTAGGTCACATTTTATCTGCAGGGGTTTCTTTTAAAGTAATTTCCTTAATAAACTCCATCTCATTGTGGGGAGGGGGGTTGCAAGAGAACTGGGGGGAAAAAAAACCCAGATTATATTTGTGTTGTTCAGGTGAATGGCAGGAGAAAAAGGAAACCTTTTCCATCACATCAGCCTGAATCTAAAGCATCTAGGGATGGTTTTACAGGAGAGCCCCTGAAGATAAACTATAACCTAGATGAGCAGAATTCAGATTAGGTTTTCAGGAGTTTGGAGACTGTACTACATCCAGAAGCAATCTTGACATTCACTTACACTGTTATTATTGTGAATTATTGTATGATTGCTCTTTCAAGGATATACAAAAATATGTAAAGTTTCCATTTAAATGTTACAGTCTTGAAAGTAGTAAACTCAAACTGAAGGTTGCTTGAAAAGATTAAAACTAACAAAAACAACCACCTAAAACCAGTGTTTTCCACTTGCACTAGCTATTGCTAGCATAATATTATCTGTCTGTGTGGTTATGGTTTGGGGGATTTTTTTTTTAAATATGGAACATTACCTCTGAAAGTTGGGCATTGGGATTGCAGTTAAGAATGAAGCTTCTGCGTGATCAGTTTTCTTCATTCGGACATAAAAGTGTAAAGCAATTGTCATCAAAGTAATGTTCTTCTCTTACAATTGTGTAAATCTTTCTATCTTTGAACTGATTTACACTTTGCAATATGTGATGCTATATTGTAATTTAAGGGCTTTTCAGTAGTATGGACTATGTTTCTATAACATACAGACACAAACCTCGTGTGACTTAACAATTTGATTGTGTGTTGTGTCACTTGGGCCTCAGCACAGTAATTCTTAGCGTGAAACAAGGAGCTGCTGTGTCTGGCGGTAGTGTGGTGAGCAGTATTTTCTGGCTGTGTGTTAAATGACAGCCTCCAAAGGGCATCGGCTGAATTCATTGGCACAGCTCAGCGTTCTATGTAGGGCTGTCTATGGTTTTTTTGGACTTAAAGTCTTTATGGCCCTTTTATCTCACAATGAGCGGAGTGCTTTAACGGCTTGATGCCCAAAAGGCACAGCTGCTGGCGATTTACCTGGCTTCACACTGTATGTGCTGGAGATGCATGCGAGGAGGAGAGGGTGGGGTTTAAAGCTACAAATTTAGGTGAGTAAAACTCATTTCTGCTTTGAAGATGTATGCTTTAACTGTTCTACATGGATATATGTGTTCAGAAATGTATTTATGAAAAACATTATCAACAGATGCTGGAGATGTTACAAGACTTAACCATATTTGCAAAATTGAACATGAGCATTAGCCCTCTGGTCTTTTTCATTTCCTTTTCTATTATATAATCAGAATATTGGTAGGTGGCTTTTGTTTTGTCGCTTCACATACTTAATTAATTTAGCTATCTGAGGGTTATGCAATAAAAGTAGAATCACCATAACTGGCAGCGTAACTTTGCCATCCCCTGTAGTCAGCACTTGCTAGCACTGTGGCGCAATGGGTTTGAATAGCTGCCATGCCATGTGTGCATTGTTTTTTTTTTTAAACCCGAAACAAGTGCTGAACTCATTAAAAATACATGCTACATAAGTTAATGCGCATAAGAAGTTTTGGTACTGAGATCTCCTTTGAGGATACATTTAACTCTAATTAACTTGGTTTCGTTCTGTCTAGTAGCATAAGCTCGGTTGAAACCACCTAGCATTGGTTAGACTTCTGTTCTGAAGTCAAGCTGTATAGGGAATCAGATGGAAGAGCGTGTGGAGGTGCCTGCCTGGCTCCCAGCGCCGTCCTCCTGCAGCAGCAGTTATCCGGGCCTCTGGGTGCTGCGGGGCAGCGCGGGATGGAGCCACGTCGTGTCGTACTCTCAGGCAAGGCTGTGGATTTCTAGAGAAACCTGAAATAATTGTTTTTGCTGTACTGTGATTGAACAATTGCATGATAGCAAGCTTCCCTTACTAAAATTGATTCTGAGTTTTTCCACTTAGGAAATAAGGAATGGTAGTCTAGAAGATCGTCAGCGTTTCACTGGCATGGCTTTTCACTCTCTTCATACTTCTCTTTTCTAGTCATCATTAGTTTAGGGGTGATTTCAGTGCATTCTGTTAATTGTGATCTGTTTTTCAGTAGAAGCAAGTAGCAAGAAGGGATTTCGAATGGTTATGTTTGTGTTAAAAGCAAATACAGGCATGCACAGGTTGGACGTACTGTTTTCTTGTGTGTTTTTGTTTGGCCTGGCAGTGTAGGAAATCAAGCTTTGTTGTTATGTCCAGTAAAACAGATTTCATTGAAAGATTATAGTATTTTGTGAGAGAAGATTTGCACTGCATCACTCAAAGAAAGTACTCAGATTCATATTCTGTAGTAGATACTGTATTTTGTATAACTGGAAGGATGTATGAATTTGTTGTATTCTCTTCACAGCTAGCAAAAGAAAGTATTTTTGTCTTTTTAGCTAGTACAGTGGTTTTAGTCTTACAAAAGGATTTTCTAGATGGAAGCCCCATGTAAAAACCAGATACTGGATTTAAAAACCAGGGGAGAAACAGACACCACTGGGCAATTTTGAATGTTCATTTCCTGAAAATTGGACCTTTTAAGGCATTTCAGGTTGGGTACGCTAGAAATTGAGGCATTAAAACCACTAACTGCTTTTGAGAATGGCAGCCAGAATCCCCATTAACGTTGTATGTCCTGCTTAGGGGATCACAGAGCAGAGACTGATGTCTGTCAGGGTGGAAAAGGAGCAGTTTAGGAAGTTATGATGCTTCAGCTGAGATATGGTAACTGCACCTAGTTCATTTTGGAGAAAAAAAAGCAGAAATCATAGAGGATGATCTAAGACTGTCTGGTTTGTTTTGCATAGAAGCAGGCTAGCTGTGCTCCTGTAATAAGTTGCCATGTCTCAGCTGTAAGGATGATAATATCCAGTTGATGAAAGTTAAATTATAGCTATAACAGGTGGGTGCATTAAAATGTTGATGTGCTTCCAGATACCTGTCTGTTCATAGAGTGGTGGGACTTGCTGTGCTGGTTTGGACCAGCGGTCAGTCTAATTTGGTACCCTACCCCTGGCAATGATCAGTGCTAGATAACTCAGGGAATGGCACAGGAAATCGTGCATTTGGTTATCAAATGTTTTATCTGCTGGAGAAGTGCTGTGTTTTTTAATAAACCAGCTGAAACAGGCTGGTTTAGTCACTGAAAAGTGTTCCTTCTAATATGCGGTTAACTTTTAATCTTTCTTTGAAGAAAAGGAGCTTATTGACGTTTCTTAATGTTTTCCCTTCAGACACTTGAGCTGAGAGTTGGTCTGTGCCATCTACAGTCTCTAATCTTGGTTGGTTTTTTGTTTTGTTTTTGATGCTCTTCTGCATCTCTGTAAAAACAGTCATGATAGCTGAATAGTCTGGGGCTTTTTCCTAACATTATAGCTGAAAGATAAAATACTAAGTGGGTTTCATGTAGTTATTGTATTGCTTGAGCGTGTCTTCACATTAATTAAAATTAATTTAAATGAGGTGATAGGAGTAAAGTACAGAGTAGGAAAAGGATAGATCAGAAAAAGCAGATAAGATAGGTGTATTCAAATAGTCAGAGCCTGATGAAATTTGCCCTAGGGTACAGCAGCAACTAGCCAAGCAACCTTCGAACCATTTACAATTATCTTTTAGAAATTGTGAAGAGCAAGAGAGATCCTGGAGGACTGAAAAGGGCAGATGCAGTAACTGCCTTTGAAAAGGGGAGGTCCGGGGAATTACAGGCTGGTTAGTCTAGCTGTGATGCTTAGAGAATTGGAACAAAATTTTTAATCAGTTTCTAGGAATCTGGAGGATAAGATGATGGTGAGGGACTGGGGAAAGCGGTAGCTTTTGACGTAACCTCTTGTGGCGTTTCTGTGGAATAGGAACACATGCATATTTAATGATATGGTAAACAAGTAACTGTTTAAAGATCATGTTTGGAGAGTAGTTACCTATAGCTTGCTGTGAAAATCAGGGGACCAAGGCGGGTAGTATGAACACGCCCCTGTTTGTCTTGGGCTGAGCTTTGTTTGCTGTTCTCTTCACTGATGTGGACAGGGGAATACTTGCAGGATCTGCAACTGAGAGGGGCTGTAAGCGTTGTGAAGCAGAGTTCAAAGTGGTCATGGTAGACTGAAAAAGCATTTGGAAGCCTGCAAAATGCAACTTAATGAGCTGAAATGAGGAAATACCAAACAGGGAGGACGTGGCTAAGCTGCACAGCTGCAAAAGAGTGCTCTGGGACATGTATTGGATGACCACCTATACATGACCTACAGAAAGAACCAACTCCATCTGGAGTGTATTAGTAGGACCATAATTAAATATGAGGTAATAATTCTGCCGTGGTCTGTGCTGCTCAGCCCTAGATATGGAGCTGTTGGTTCGTTGGAGAGTGGAGGCTGGCTGAAGGCTTCCCTAGCCGTGGCTGGGGCTTGAGTGTGGGGTGAAATGTGGGGCTGCTGGGACTACTGGTCTGACTTTGATGTTAGCCCTACTCTGTTTGGACTAGGGACCCTCTCTGTGGTTCAGTAAACTACTTGCATACTCCTTTTCTTGAGAGGATGAAATTTTGGAATGACAGACCTCAGGTCAGTGTCAGCATTCCTATAGGTAACATTAACCGGTGCTTCAAAAGGGCCAGGTATTATTAAGCTTTCTTCCCTTTGAGTAGAGTCTCTTAACGTAAAGACATTTGTTTTCTCAATCAAGTTTCAAGAGGAGGCACTGTAGTCAGCTGTATAAACTTCCTCAGTGCTGTGGCATTTTCTTTTGTTAGAAGCATGGGACTGTTTTCTAGGATGTACTGGTGGTCAGCTTAGAGCCTTTAAGAAAGCTTTGCATCAAGCACATGGATTGGATTGGGCTGCTCAAAGGAGATTGTAGCCTTGTAATGTAATAAACATTTCCCTAATCAGAGAAGCTTATTTCCCATCATAATAAATAGAAGACATGTGATGAGTGACTTCAGCATCTATTTCTTAATGTTTTGCAAAAATAATAGCTATGAGCATGTAATAGTGATATGCAATCTGTAACATGTGATGGTTAAATATTAATGTAAATTGGCTGTGTTTAAAGATCAAGAATGGCTCTTATGTAATGAAATGTTAACTTTGTTTTAAGCTCCATCCGGTTTTGTAAGGTGACTTCCAGAGGCAGAGTGCATAGCCATTTGGAGGGGTGGTCTGTTTGCTGAACCTTATCGACAATTTAATGTAATTGTTTTTCTTGAAAGGTTTTTCTGGGTTAGAACACTGAGAAATTAGCACTAAGGTTTTTGCCAAGGGCCAATTTAATTGCTTAAAAAAATAGCCAATCTGCTTGACAGGTGACCACACAAAGCATTCACAAAGACCAGTGCTCTGTCTTACTCAGCTGTCTCCTTTTCCTTAATCACACTGATGGTGGGTGCTTTTTTGTTCAGTTTTGGAACCAATTCCATTAGGCTGGCAGGGGAATGTGGCTGAGGAGCAGCAGCTGGGCGGGTATCTCTCATGATAGCTGTGACAGCCTGTGGGGTCCGTGCAGCCCTAGCTGTCTGTCCTGCCTGTGGGACAGGCCTTCCTGGCTCAGTGGCACGGAGACTTTAGACTGTACGCATAATCTGTTAATTGTGTTAGATATTTGTTCTCCTTGTTTAATGTTTGTTGAAATCTTGTAAATGAAGTTACTACGGTGTGAAATTTTATGCTGTCTGAGTTTGAAATTATCCAGCTTATTTTGTTCACTTTCTTTTGAGCTGTTTCTTGTGGTGGTTCTGCTTTGCTGGCCTGCGTGCAGAGGTGAGAACAGGGCTTTCTCCTGAGTTTTGCTTTATGGTTGTTATCTCCAGGTACAAATACTGCTTTATGCTGTCGTGAAAGGTGTATTGTTCAAGTGAAGATGTTTCACCTGCACCACAGTTGGGCTTTTTGGAAATCTCAATCTGTTGATCTCAGGAGTACGAATTACTGGCACTGCTGGAATCGGAGACCCTAACTGATGAGGTACACAAAGAGGAAGGGCTGATAAAATGTATGCTACAGATGTTATGACAAGTACGTCATATTTTTTAGCTGGATAGCAGAGTGACTGATTGGCTGTAGACATTCCTGACACTGCCTGACAGAAAGGGTTATTTTATCTGAAAACAGTGCAGTTACAGATGAGAGAGCTCCTGAAAAACATCACTCACTTTTACTAGCGACATCCATCACTTCCTAATTATGGCTGCTCTCGGGTGAAGGAGCGAGTTCCTGCCGTTGTTCCTCTGGAGCTGCTCTCCTCACTGCCATAGCAGCATGGGTCAAAGTCGGTCCTTCCTCCGTGGGCTTACGGATTGAATTAATGCACAGAGGTGTCTGTCTGCATCAGATGGTATCCCCGTGTTACAGGAATGGCCGTGGCTCACGCTGTGGAAAGCGAACAACTTTGTAGTTCAGCCACCTACTCTGCAGCGCAGAAGATCTGTTGAGCTCCTGTTTGGAAGTCAGAGCTTTCACCGTTCTTTGAAAAGCTGAATCAAATCAGAACAAGTTGTGAGTGCAGTGAAAA
>JAOWBP010004015.1:22484102-22499062 GCA_028571105.1 Tragopan temminckii
GTACGGCAGCTTGCTGTACAAGGTCGGGTTGATGGCGAGGTTGCTGGTCTGCCCCAGCACCAGGGTGTAGCCGTCCGGCGCGGCGCGCGCCGCCGCCTCCAGCCGGGCCGGCAGAGCCGGCAGCTCCGGGAACAGCCACGAGACGTTGGCCGAGAAGCGCAGCGCCATGGCGGGCGAGCGGGTGGGGCTTCGCAAAGCGAGAGCGAATATGGAGAAGGGGGCGTGGCCTCGCCTGCTGTGGGCGGGGTGCGGGGATACGGAAGAGCGCCGCCGCCATCTCCCTGTGCCGCTTCGGGTGCGGGCTGCGCGTGGGTCTGCGGGACTGGGGTGCTGCGGGGCGGCGTGCTGGGGGAGCGCGGCACGGCACAGAACGGCACGGCACAGAACGGCACGGCACAGAACGGCACGGCACAGCGGCACGCGGCCTCCCGGGGCGCAGTGTTTCTGCCAGGTGTCGGTCTGACACACACCTCGTGCTGTGTTAATTGGTTTCCCGGGGAGCTTGTCTGCACCGGGGCCTCGTTATGCGAGGTGCGCTCGCTCTCCCGTCCCACGCTGTGCATATTTTACCATGTTTTACCTCCACCAGCTCTGCGGAGCTGGGCGGGAGCACGACCTCTCTCTGCCGTGTCGTAACCGGGACCCGTCCCTGGGCTTTGTCCCGGCACCGAGGGGTTGCGTGGTTGTGCGGTGCCCCGGCAGCACGCAGACGTGCCTGCACCGGCTTCCCCGCCTCGGCATAGAGGCGGCACAGCGGCCCCAGCTGCACTCGTGACGTCCCAGGGCTGTGCTTTCCTGCGAGCGCCCGTCCCGGTGTGGCCCCACAGCAGGTGCTGGGGTCAGGGCAGCGCGGGCCAAGGGGAAAGCAGCAGCGAAACGATCCGTTACAGAGTCTCAACTCAATTAAGGCTATTGATTAATCAATTAGAAGAAGCTCAACTCAACTTCTCAGCAATAATCAGAACTGTCCCCTGTGATGGACAGCCGTGCCAGGGCGCAGAGCTGCAGTGTGTGTCCCCGGAGTGCATCACCGATGTGTGTACACACTGCAAGCCCGGTCTGTGCTCTGTGGGGCTGGAGGAGTTCCTACTGGGCCGTGCCCTACAGCCGCATCTGGAGCCCGAGGTGGTGATGTGAGCAGGAGAGGTGGGCGTTTGGAGCTCTCGCACCAAGCCTGCCCTGCGAGCGGCGAGCGCATCTGTTGAGCTCTACAAATTAATGGGTCCTTTCTATCTCTGGTAATGTATTTCATTGATTTTCCCTTGTTATAACTGCAGTTCCTGCATTGCAGTCCGGTGTTTTGTCACTTTACCTTGACAGGGCACAGTGGATTTACTCACTGCTGCTTGGCTGGCCAGGGCAGTGCGGTGCCATGGGATTGCTGTGCTGTATCATGCACCCTGCCTGCCCTGCAGGCACAGCCCTGTGCGCGTTTTACTGCCTCACAAAAATCAGCCCTTGCTTACTATTGGCTAGCCGAAATTTTGGAGCAGACTCGTCCGTGACCCCTATGATGACAGGGCTGGTACAGTACAGCAACTCAGCAGCCATTCCTTGCCAGAATTGCAGGACGATTCCTGTTGGGACCTGGGAAACTTGCTCTTGTTCAGCTGAATTAATGACCCATGTCACATGGGGGACTTGGGGAGTCACTTTACTTCCCAGTTTGTGCTTTGACCCCATGGTAGCATCACTGCTGGGCACCTCACAGGGAAATGTGCTGTCCTCTTCCCAGAGCCAGGGCAGGGATTTCTGCGTTAACGAGCGTGCTTCAGTCCCAGCTCTACTTCATTACGGCCTCCGAAAGCACTCGGCTAAAAATCCATACATCATATCCTGGGAAACAAACGCACAGCCTCCGCCAGCGTTATGGCCATCCTTCATCAGTGAGCAGCGAGCCAGCTCCAGATGCGATATGAATCCCAGCAAAGCCAAGACAGGAGGCAAAGACCCGGCACCCCACACCCCTCACGTCAGCTTTCAGCCCCGAGCCATGGGTGGGCAACCCCCATGCAGGTCTCTGGGGTGTTCTTGCTATCACCGGGTATTAACGAGGAGGCCAGATTCTCCCTTAGCGCTTGGAGGAGGCCGGTGCGGGCAGCGCCTGGGCCTGCTGAGCTGGCAGATGTTGTTTAACATTCCTGGCAGTAATTAATAGATGGCTTCATCACTCTTGTATGATTCAAACATGCCGTCCCGCTTCTTTCCAAATACTGAGCAGAAATATTTGTTAAACGTGTCTGGCGTTTTTGCACAATCATTAGCACTCAAACAATTCCAGCGGGCGCAGGATTTATAGCCTTGCCAGGATTTCTTTTGGCCTTATTATGCCTCAGACATTCCTCCCTCCTCTGCCGATTCCTTTATCAATTTCCCCCTGATTTATGCGCTTGTAACTTCTCCTTCACCACTAATATGAATTTCCCCTTTCCCACCCATCCCTGGCCGCCCGCCGCAGCCGCCATTTTGTCTCTGCGGGCCCTGCCCTGGGCTGTGCCCTCCGTGGGGCTGCCTGTGCCGCCTGTTCCTCCTCCTCGCCCCCGAGGCGTGTGCTTGTCACAACTATTTTGTCAGCTCGGAGCGATTCCCCTGCACCCCGTAATCTTGATGCCAATCAGCTCCGTAACAACCACTTCGGTGGGGAGCGATTTCCCCGCCAGCCCAGCGCTGTGCACAACTATGTCAGCAGACGCCTGCAATCACGCTGTCGGCGGTGGTGTGTGCCTGGGGAGCGGGCCCAGCCCTGCGACGGCCCCAAAGCTTGGCCCCAAGAGCTCACGCCTTGCCCATGGGCCGGGAGTGCCACCGTAGACACGTCCTCAGCTCTGTCCCCTCTGTTGGTGACATGGGGACAGGACCGGCTCTGTGGCCCCCACCCGCGGTCCTGCCTGCTGCGTCCCCATGCAGCCCGGTCACCATGTTAAGCCATCTCTTAATTAATCAGGCTGATTGTAATGTGTTTTTAGGGCATTAAAATTCAATTGTGGAATTCTCCGCTGGCTGGGCTCGCGATGAATACAGAAGTTTGCCTAATTAGAGCTGACACACAGCCGGCGGGAGAAGCAGGCCAGCGGCCCCGGCAGAGCTGCTCAGCCCGTGTCCTGCACCCGGCCCCATGCCCCCGCCCCAGATCAGTGCCCCCACAGTTGCAGGGTGTCACAGCTGTGGTAGAAGGGGCTGCGAAGAGGGGCAGCTTCCAGGTCTGCTGCTGTGCTCTGGGATGCCAAGCTCAGCTGGCACCGCTCCGGGCACAGCGTCCCTGCCTCTGCTGGGGCACGATGGGACACTGCAGCGTGGCACGGGCAGACTGCACCACGGGCACCAGACGCTGCATGGGGCACTCAGAGCAGGGGCCATGCTGCCCCATGTCCCCGTGGCAGTGAGGGAAGGTGGTACCTGGTCACACCGTGCTGAGGACAGCTCTGGCCATGCCACCCGCACCGGCGCAGGGCCAGGCACCAGCCAAGAGCAGCGGAGACATTTTCTTATCCACAGCATCAGGTCTTCTCTGCTGTCATTACCACGGCAATTATCATCTCATTTGGAGTCTTTAGCTGACATAATCTGTCTCTTGTGCTGATTTATTCTGCAGGCCTCTTCCAGAGCAGAGCAGGAGGGACGGGGCCATCAGGAAGGAGGCAAGGAGGGCCGGGGGACGTCCTCAGCTGGAGCAGAGATGCCCCCAAGGGAAGTGCAGCATCTTCCCTGCCCTGAGACCACGCCTGGCCAGGACAAACCAAAACATGCATCCCAGGATGGACAGTGGGATGCATTCCTTAGGATTTCAGCTCTGAGAACTGCAGCTGCTGCTTTGTGTTACATCCATAACCACACAGGATGGTGTGTTTCCCTTTCAGGCCAGGACAAATGCATCTTGCTGCTCCTAGGCACAACTTGGAGAAGAATTATTGCCTCCACAGGGACAATTTCTGCCAAGCCATGGTTTCATCACCTTTCTCTTGTCTCCAGACCAGGCTGCTGCTTGCTGTTGGTTTCTCTGTGTTTGCTTCAACAATTATCTCCCGCTCCCTGCCGCTCCTCCAGCCGCTAAGAGTTTCATTGATATTTTCAGCAGCTGCATTTGATGACTGCCAAGTTTTACTCGCTGCTCCCAGCTCTCCAGTTTCCACGTGTTGTGTTCAGCTGCCATCTCATCTCTCCCTGCATCTCTCACCAGGGTGAAGGGGAAGCCCTGGACTGCCCACAGGTCCTAGCGATGCCAGCAGCAAGGTATCCCCATGATCCCCAGCTCTGGGATCCTGCTGGTCCCCCAGTGCTGCCCCTGGACATCCTCGGGGTTTGTTACTCAGGATGGATCCTGTGCCTCAAAAGTGCTGGTGTCTCTGTTTGGTGGCAATGACAGCTGGAGCAGCAGAGATGGTGACAGAGCTGCCCTCTGCTGTCCTGGAGGAGAGGCAGAGCGGTGGGACAGGGTCGGCAGGACAGTGCCAGGTGACCACCAGCCCCGAGCAGCACCGCCCCTGCCTGGCACCGAGTGCACCCCCAGGTCTGGCACACACATCTATGTCCAGTGATGCTGCTGCCTTCCTACCCGCCACAGTTCAACCTGCCTAATGGAAGCCGTTTATATGCAAAATCCCCAGAAAAAAAAAAACGGTAATTAATGAAGTCCCTTTCATTACCATTATGCAAATGCGATTAATTTCAGCTGTTATGAATATGCAAATATTACAATTATGATCTAATTGCCAATGTGTGTAGGGGAGCGGGCAGAATATCAAGTCACAGCCCCAGCCCCAGGAGCTTTGGGGTTCAGCAGGAGGGCAGAGGCAGGGGGTGCCCACCCAGAGGGCTCTGCAGCAGGGACTCAGTGGAGATGCAGCAGCGGCTTCCTCCTGGGTGTAGAGTCTGCGAGGTGGGGACCAGCGCCGATTGCTGGGGTTGCTGATTGCAGCCCAGTCTACCTGGGAAGTGGCTCATCTCTGGGCTGCGAGGAGGAGGACGAGGAAGAAGAGGAGGGTTACCAGGCAACTCGGTGCTGCAGCAGCAGAGCAACATGGATGTGAACAGCAGCAGCAGGCAGAGCCCTGCCCTGACCCCACTTCTTGCAGTGTCTGCTAACGCTGCCTGAAGACCCCAGCCACGCTGTGTCCTGTCCATGGGGATGCCTTGCATGAGGCTGCATTTCCACACAAAGAAGGGTGTGGGTGTGTGGGGCTATCCAGCAGGTTGTGCTCCTGCACCAGTGTCCCAGTGAGGCCGGGCCAATGTCGGGCACAATTCTCCCTGTGCGGATGCCAGAGCCAGCCAGCCCCAGGGCTGCACCACAGCAGGACACACTGTCTCCTGCATCACTGTGCTGCCCTGTCACGCTCTGATACACAGATCTCGCTCAGCCTGGTGGCAGCTGCGGATGTGCACTGGGCAGTGCAGCAGCTGGCCCAGCTGTGCCCAGGGCTGCCTTCCCCTGGCAGCCAGCAGCCTGCAGCTGTGCCATCACTTCCCAAATCCAGCACTGCTCTCTCTGCTGGAACATCAGGTCAATCCCAAGGTACTGGTGTCCCCTATGCCGCAGCTTGGAGAGGTCGGTCTCTCAGCTCTAGGGCTTTTCCTTGCCCACTGTCACCACTCTCACTGCAGCAGCAGCAGCAGGGACAGAAGAGGACCCCAGCATTGCTCACGCTAATTTGAGTGTAATGCGCTTAATTAGTGACTTCTCCTCACACCCGGGCAGGAGGAAGCAAGGACAAGGCCAGTGCAGCAGAGTTCACAGCCCCCAAACCCTCAGCCCCTTCCCATAGGGTTCAGCTTAGAGAAGGAGGAGGAAGGATGGATTCGCAGAGCTGTTGCTCTGTTTCCAAGGCAATGAGACATGATGGCTGTTCATCCCAGCGGGGTCATCGCTCTGCAATGCAGTCCCGGAGCTGGGGTAGAGCTCACCACCAGCCCAGCCCCACAGCCCCAGTGCACCAATGCTGTCAGGACCTTGGGGTCATGGGTGTTCTGGGGCTGCAGAGCAGTCAGTGCAGGTGAGGTGCCATCTCGATGCACAGCCCATGTGGGGACACGCAGGCTGCTCCCTGTCACTCGCCATCAGTCCTGGGGATGGAGAGGGCATGTTTAATTCACTTGCACAGCTGCTGCCGTGTTCTTCAGCCACCAGTGAATGCCAGACCTGGGGTGCCCTCTCTGGCACAGGAGAAACATGAACGTAGTGCAAGGGTGGTGTGTCCATCCCCCAGGGCTCTGGGCACCATTCTTGCAGCAGCATCCCCCTCCCCATATGCCCGGTGTGTTTTCCAAACTAATTGAATTCAGAGAGATTTCTTCCTGGCAGTGACAATCGATGAACCCCGCGTTATTGCCCCCCCTCCCCTCAGCACTGGAAATGGATATGGACGAGGGGAAAAATTGAATTTGCAGCCATTTTTATTGGGATTTAATTGGGCAGTCTCACCTCGTTGCCTTAATCCCGGGCACTGACGCGTGCAGCCAGGCTGGCAGCTCCCCTTATTTATCACTTTTCAAATATTTGCCTCTTCGTAGCGGTGGGAAATCGATGTTCCTGCCTGGGGCATGCCGGGAGCGCCCCGAGCAGGCGGCTGGGGATCCATCAGCTGCTGCCATCGCTATCGACAGGGCAATCGGGGCTTAAGAGGCACTTGGATAGCAGAACTGGCACACATTAAGTGCTCGTCATCAGGAGATGATCGTGACTTATTACCGCTAATTTTCCCTGCACAGCAGCAGGGCTGAAGGGGCTCTTCCATGCTCATCGCCACACTGGAATCATGCCCTCATACTGGGGACAGCCATTGTCCCCAGGGCCTGGGTGCTGTCCCTTTGGTGTGGGGTGATGTTGGAGGGCCTGGGGGCTTCCCCAGGCAGAGGAGCTGGGGGGCAAGTGGAGGGGACAGACTGGGCTGTGCTGAATGTTTCCATCCTGTGCCCAGCCTCACGTCCCATCTCCTGTGTCCCCACACCATCTCTTCATTGTGGAACCAGCCGGATTGGTGTCACTGAGCCTCAACACTTGGAAAGTATCCAGCAATGCGCAGCCGGAGAGACATGCTGGGTGGCAGCGAGCAGACTGCTGTCACAGCACCGCAGGCTGCCAGCTCAGCACTGCTCCAGGGGCAGTGAGCAGCCCCACATTGTCCCTGATGGCTGGGGATGGGAATTCTGGCCTCAATGTCACAGCATGGGGCAGTGATGGGGTGCTTCAGAGATGCATGAGGTCCCCCGGATGCGGTGCCGCACGAGCCGAGGCTCCCATCCCACTGCCATGCTCTGTGCCCCATGCTTGTATTGGGAGGTCCTGGAGGGACTCATGGCTTGGTCCCATTTCTGGTGATTACAGATTCAACAGAGGCTGAGCCAGGCCTGGGGTGTGCAGGATGGTAATTTGTTTCCTTGTTAAGCACTACTTTTCTTTTTTCTTTTTTTTTTTTAGCAGCCTGTTTATGGGAATGGATCCGCCCCAGCGTGAATTATTCATGGACCTTTGCAAGCTCATTCTCAAAATATCAATTTCTCCCAGTCATGCCAAGCAGCACTTAAGCCTGAAAGCCCTGTTAAAATGAAAGGCCCAGGGAGCCAAGCAGGGCATGGGGCTGCATGCTACCTCCAGGGGCACCAAGATCAGGGGCACATGGCCACCACTCCTGGTGCCCAGCCCAGCTCAGGCACCCGGCACTCACTGGAGGCAACTCTCATGGCACAGCCCTATGGACCTGACATTGCCCCAGTGAAGGTAGTAGGAAACCTGCAGGCAACAGCTAGGCTGGAGCAGCACTGCTGGTACGGCTAATTAAAATGCAGATGCTCCCCAAACTGCAACTTGGAGTTTCTCTGGCAACTGCTAAATCAAAAGCAGCAAGGCAGGGAGGCTGGGAGCTGTGCAGCGGGTGCTGCTGGCAGTAGGGGAGCCCTACTGGCTCTGCTCCCACCTGTGGGATGCTCTGTCCTTCGGGATTGTGGTTGGCTTTAGGAGGTGCCAGAATGCATACCTCCCTCTGTATGTGTCCTTACCTTTACCCCAGCAAGACTGTTCCCCACTTGCAGGCTGTGACGCTGTAGCAAACATCCTCACAGTTCTTACTTCACAGTCCTTGTATCACCTGCACAAAGACAAGCACAGCTTTGCATCCTGATTGTTTTTGGATGGAAATGATAAATGGCTTTGGTCCATGGTACATAGTTCTGGTCCAACTTTCACTCCTGCCCAAAAGGCAGTGGATGTGCATGGCAGCACTGTGCAAGGATGTGTACCAGCAGCCCCCCGACTGCTGTGCCATCACAGCACCGAGTGGCTGTTCACTAATTGCTCGAGCTCAGCACCTTCCTGCTGTTTGCACTCTTTTTCCTCATTCTCCTCATCCATGTTGATGTGGATCTCCTTCTCCATGCATTTGGGCACAGAGGATGGAGGTGTAAGGATGGCTTCTGTACTTCATGCCAGTGTGGGAAAGGCAGAGGCTGCATCCCAGCCACTGCAAAGCCCCTCGGTGTCTCCGCCTGACCCTGCCATGGGGAAGCGGCTCTGCCCCCTCACCTGCTCCAACAGCTGGGGCAACTCTGCATGTTTTTGGGCACAGCTCCATTTTTACCGCCCTTGTCCAAATTTGCAGTTCGTGGCTGGAGGGCTCACCCACAATCCCCTTGGAAAATGGCATGGGCTATCGGAACACATGCACCTGCTTTGCTGCTCCTTCCCTTTCTGTCTGGGACAGGATGCAAAGTAGCACCACCAGCCCCACCCTGTATGCAAGGTGCCAGAGGGGCCACCGGCCGCTTGGTACTCACGTGCCCGGGTTTGGAGGATGTCAGTTTGTGACAGTGCAATCATTTCCATGGCAACAGTGTGTGACAGTGTGAACACAGGCTGCCGTGCTGTGTTGGTGCGGGCAGCCGGCTTCCACCGAGCCCAGCACCCCTCATAGCACAGCTGGGATCGTCACACTGAGCCACAGTGCGTGGAACCCGGCACCCTGCTGCCCGTGCAGTGAAGCCACGGCCCCTCTGCACCCACTGAGCCCCAGGGATGTCTGCATGGCACAGGGCTCACCATGGGCAGGGGTGAGGGAGCGGCACACGAGCGTCCAGCCGTGCTCGGGGCCCAGCACGCCTGTTGCTTGGGGAGAGCTGCCAGGGAGAATGGAGTGGGCACTTAATCTCCCCCTATAAGTTTAATTAATGGGCTGCAGTGCTCATTCTGTGCTGCCGCCTTAATTGGTACAAGCTGCAAACGCTGTGGAGCCTGGAAAAAAACATTGGGAAATGAAAAATATATTAAGCAAGAAACAGATCAATGGCTCTTAATGAAGCTGATTCGGGGCTGCCTGCCGGCCTGGGGCCAGGGCCGGGAGCTCGGCCGCCATGCAGTCTCCAGCACTGGGTGCAGGCTGGGGCGGGCTGGGTGCCCCTAATGTCCCATTCCTGCCTCATCAGTGCCAACAAGCAGCCCTCAGTGAGAGAGGGGCCCAGGGATGAACGCATCTGTGCCAGGCCATGGGGCTCGTGGGAGCAGCTGGAGACATCTCTGTGCAGCTGGAGCCTCTGGTCTCCAAACAGTTGGACAGGAATGCTTGCCTTGGAACATCTGCAGTCCCCAGCACAGCTGGAAGGGCCACTCAGAGCACAGCTGGATCGGTCACCCCATGCGCATCCGGAAGGGTTAACCAGTGCTTTTGGAAGGGCCATCCCATGGACGTCTGGAAGGGTTACCCAGTGCACCTGGCTGGTGTGGGACAGGAGCTGGGGAGCACAGGGCCCTGAAGCACTGGGCTCATTGTATGGATTGATTTCATGCAAATTTTTCCCTGCACATGGGGTGCAGGGGGAGCTGGGGCTGATTTGCATTGAGGGTTCCAGGGGGGCAGCTGCGCTCCAATAAGGACTGTAATTGCCTCGGCTGTGCACAGAACATTAGCTGCGCTTCCCGGATATTTACACAGGGGAAAACAAAGCCATAACTCACCCAGTAAATAACCTTCCCAGCGCAATGCTTGGGAAGCCATACCCCAGTGGGACAGAGAGGAGAGAGGGCAGTAGGGCAGCACCTGCCCCCCTGCTCTGCAGGTCATTTGGGTATCCCAATTCCCTGCACTGCAACTCCAAGTGCAGGGGACGTGGCTGTGTGTGCAAGGCATAGTCTGCAGGAGCAAGGCACAGTGCTGGCCCCTTTTGCTCCGTACCGACCTTGTTTAGTATGTGGTATTTGGGTTCATCTGCTTGACAGCCTGCTAACAAATTAGCACGCCATGGCATCAATAACTCCAGACTGTGTGGATTAAAATCTGTTTAATTGATAAATCCTGAGAAAACAACAAAAAGCGCAAGTGAGGCTGGAGGGCCAGGAGGGAGCTCCCTGCTCCCTGTGGCTTTCAGGGTCCTGGCCTGCTTCCCCAGTGCTCAGCTCCCATGGGCTGAAGGCAGCCCCAGTGCTGCCCTCGGCTGAGGTCTGCAGGGAGAGCTTTGATTTCCTGCTGCTAAATCCCCGCCTCACTGATGTGATTGCAAGCAGTGCGTGGCCCTAATGGGGGAAGGATGCCGCCGCCTGCCTGGGACAAATTGCAAATCTCATTACAGTGTCGTGCCTGGATTGTTAACTTGGTTACGTGGATGGTGCATTCCTGACAGTCCCTGAGCAAGGGCCGGGCAGCAGCACCCCAGTGTCCTGCTGGGGACACACTGGGCCTGGGGACAGCCAGGGTGCAGAGCTGCCACCAGCGCATGGCCCCATTGCTGTCCCCTGGTGCTCAGTGCTGCTCATGGCCAGGCACGCGTGGCTGCTTCGAGACAGAAAAAGAGGGGAAAAAAATGAATCAATAATTTAAAACATGAATTCCTTTGCACCTGCTCAGTGCTTTGCACTTTCAAAGCCCCGGTGCACCCATTAGCTAATGAACCACATCCGTGAGACGTGCTCTGGCCTCATGCCTCACCCACCTGTGTGCTCCCAGCCCCTCCTGATCCTCTGTTCCCTCTGTCCCCACTGTCCCCACTCAGCAGCTGAAAGATGTGTAAGTTGCAATTGCTCAGAGCAGACCCACAGCACCCCTCACCCAGCAGCATGGCTGGGTGCAGGATCCATCACAGTGGGACCCATCAGTGTTGCAGTGCTGTGCGGGGCACCAGGGGCAACCTGCTGGGAGCCAGGGTGCCCAAACCAAGGGCTGTTTTCTAAGGACTGAAATCAACAACACAACTCCTAATTTAAAATTATGTAGGGCTATCAATTACTCCCTAAGTGTCCGCAAGCTTTGCTGGCAGCATCAGATTGCCAGCTGTGATAAATGGTTTTATTGGAATTTCATAAGGCCTAAGTTATCTGCAGATAGGAAATTTGTGTGGATTAATTAAACTTTTGTAACCAGACGGAGAAGTTACCCACTGCCCCTGGGTGCTGCCCTGAAGCATGTCCCCAGCTGTCCCCAGGGGGGCTCGGATGGTAAAAGCCGAGCAGGGGGAACACTGCAGCACATGGCAGCACGGATCCTGTGCAGGAGCATCCGGCCTCGTTTGTTGTATTCACATTTTTCTAATACTCCAGCAAAGAGTGGGTAGAAGAAAAACCACTCAACATAGTTTATTCAGATTTTCAAAAGGTCTTTTGACGAGCTCCAGCACAGGAGGTTACTATAGAAATTAAGTTGTCGTGGAGCGAGAGGCAAAGTATTGCCACGGATCAAAGGCTCACGGAGAGCTGGAGAGCGGAGGAGGACGCAGTGGGCAGTTGTCATCCCAGCGCGGGGCAGCAGCAGGGCTGGCAGCTCCTCTGTGCTCCGTGGTGATCCACATGGTTATGGGGAGCCCAAGGAGTGGGGAGCAGTGGACCCCTGGACTGTGCTGCAGGGGAGGCTGCACGGAGCTGAGCCATGGGCCATGGGCACCACTGCTGTGTCCCCATTCCCATCCCCACAGGTGTCCCGGTCCTGGCTCCCAGCTACCTGCTCTCCCACCAGAACCTGCTCGGCGGCTGTGGGGCCCCAGAGCAGTGCAAATAAAGGGAGGGAATGCAAACACCTCCCCAGCCCTGGTATCCCAACTATCTGAAGCATCAAGTGCCTCAGGATCGCATTCCTCCCTTGCCCTCAGCTGCAGGCACAGTCGCCCCTTACCACCCTCCATCTCCATTCACCCCACATACACATTCCCTTCCTTCCCCTCTGTTTTCCCCCCAGCTCTCTGCATCCTGGGAGTCTTCTGGGGAACCCCATGGTCACCTCCTCATCTGGCTGCAGGCTCAGCATCCCAAACCCCACCCTGGCGTATGGGGCTGAGAGGCCCACAGCAGTGCGGGGGAATCTGTGCCAGACAGTGGGGCTCACACCAGGGCTTCAAAAAATGCAATCAGGGTCTCTAATGGGGAATTTGTTCATATGGCAACCTCACGTAAGGGGACTGCCGGCCCCCCCGCATCCCCTCAGTGTCCCCTTGGTGCCCACAGTCCCTTGGAGCCCCTCCCCACATGGCACAGCTGGGTCACAACATGGGTGTTGGCAGGGGTGGGTGGGATGCAGTGAAATGCCACATGATAAAAAAAAAAAAAAAATGGCATTTCTGTGCGATGCAATGCTTTAAATTCCCATTCTGCTCCGAGACCTCGCAGTCCCTGTGGGATCCTCACTGAAGTGCCAGCGACACTCACAAAGGCAAACAGGAGGGATTTGAGGATGTTGAAAAGAAAACAAAAACCCCAAATCTGCTACAGCTGCATACACGCAGCAGTGTCACAGCCACAGCCATGCCCCAAGTCCAGGGGAGCTGAGCATCACCGGCACTGCTGCAGTGGAGTACAGAGAACGGCACCAAACTCAGCACTAAGGTGCACCCCAAAGCCGGGGGGCGTAAAGGCATGAGTTGGTTGGCGTTGGTGGTGCCAGGTTGGTACCAGTGCCACGTGTCCCAGCCAGGCATGGGGCAGGGCACAGAAATGACCTTCAGGAATGGGGGCACCTCCCCCGCAGTGTCAGGTGTCCATGCTGCAGCCATGCCTGGCTCCACATCTATCAGTTATTGATAGGATCAGGGCTGCTGCTGGTGGGGATGCATTAGGGCCAACCCTCACTGCGCTGGAGCAAAGCCTCAAAGTAGTGTTCTTGGGGCAAGGACATGACAAAATGCCAGGAGTGTGATGGCACCAGGGTGTCACACGTCTCATGTTCCATGGGAGGGGGGACACGAGCAGAGCAAGGGAGTCCCTTAGACAGAGACAAGAGGTGACAAGAGGTGACTCAGGCTGTAAATGTTCAATGCACTGTTTGGGTGTTTCCCCACAGTATTTTCCGCCAGCAGGTCTCAGTTTGGCTTTAATCTGTTCTTTGAGTGCTTGGAGGAAAGAAGAAAAGAAATCTCTGAATTTCAATCAGAGCACCCTTATCTCAGCCTCCTCCATTGGTGCTCCCTGTTCCCTGCCCCCCAGTCCCGTGCAGTGATTTACATGGTAATGGGAACTTCAGCCCAGGATTGAATCAGGAATTGGCACTATCATGAGGCTGCAAGCTTGCCCTTGGGGCTGGGGTCGGGGCAGGGGTCTGCCCCATGTCTACTGCACACAGAGAGGGCCAGAGTGGGGACATTCCACCCAGGGAAGAATGCATGGTGCCACGTGCGTGCGGGCGCTGGGACAGCACGAGCATCCCCAAGGAGCACTTAAGCTTGGCACTCAGCACGGCTCTTTGCCTGCTCCTGCCAGATGGTGACTGGTGCAGAAAGGCAGAAATGTTTGGTAGATATTTCTGTTCTGTATTTGGAATGAAGCAGGAGGATATATTCATCTCCAGATGATACTGTGGATGGAATATAAATCCTGCCATCTGTAACAATGGGGGATGTGAGGCATGAGCTCCTCGAATTCAGCATTTGCAAATCATCCGGACAGCTGATGCTCGGGAGTCAGGAATGAATGTGCTCACGCCAATATGATGGTTTAACAGATCTTAGAAAAAAATGGACAAATTCCAGAAGATTGGCGAAATGTCAATATAGTTCCAGTTTATAATGGGAGAACAGCATAGAGAAGTAGGGGAGCAATCTCGCCTTTCCTCACTGTATTGCTGGAAGCATTGCTATGGATGTTATTTCTAATGTGGGTCCCAAATTAAAAAGGACACTGGGATCCTGCAAAGGAAACCACACATGTAGCCCAGGCACCAGGAAACAAGCTCTGGTATGAGGCTGGAGGTGCACATACTCATCAACTTGCTGGAGAGAGGGCTGAGGGATGCCCTGGTGTAGTGAGAGCAGTGTTTGACAGCTCCGCAGCCTCAGCCTTGCAGAAAAGCACACAACAAGATCTGAAAGCTGAAGCAGAAGTTGGAAACATTCAGCCTGCAAAGAAGGCGGTGGAGCCTAGCAGGAGGGCAGGAGATGCTGGAGCAGCTGCCTGGAGAAAGCAGCAACTGTATTGATTTCACAGCAACATCACATATGGGGAAGACATGAATCCAGGCTCTGGGAGTGGCTTCCCGCACACAGGAAGTGCAGGTCATCCTCTGCGCCCATGGTGGGATCCAGCCCCACTGTGGCAGTGCCAGCATCCTCCAGGCACACCTCATCCAGCATCCACGTGTAAAATGTGCAAAATGCTGTGGGTCAGAAGCAGTATGTTCTCCTCGTGTTGGCTTTTTTTTTTTTTTTTTTTTTTCTTTATTAAGAACATGTCTCTGTTTTGCTGAAATCAGAAAGTTGAGAAGTTGGGTGTGTTATTCCCCATCTCCTCCCGTGAGCGGTTCCTGCTCTGAGCACAGCAGATGGAGGGTGGGTGGGGGCTGCCTCCTGACTTTTCCATCTGGAATGGGGCCAAACTTCCTCAACTTTGGAAAAGCAACAAGAGGAAAAAGAGATGCACTAATTCTGGTGATCTGGAAAATCGGAATAAGAAAAACAAGGTTTTTTGGGGGTATATTTTTTAAGAAGCAAAGGGGAGTGTGACAGGAAATTCCATGAACAATCCCATGGACAAAACGTGGATGGGCAAAAAAAGGGAGGGTGGG
>JAOWBP010004015.1:22507596-22520749 GCA_028571105.1 Tragopan temminckii
GTGGCCCTGCATGTGGCAGGGGGGCTGGAGATTCATGATCCTTGAGGTCCCTTCCAACCCTGGCCATTCTGTGATTACAGTTCAGAATGAATGGACAAAAAAATGTCATTACAATCAATGTAGATATCTGCAAATGGATGAAATGGGAACACACAAATCTAATTTCAAATACATGTTTTGCTGTGTTAACTGTTACCCCACAGAGAGAATATTCCAAGGTTATCACAGAGAAATGTCTGGAAATGTTATCCTGGTTTTTGGCAGAGATCAGAAAAGCAAGGAAGATAACTGAGGAAGGAATACAGACCAAAACAGAAAAAAAGATGAGGTCATCATAAAACCCCACATCCCATGCACACAGTTCTGATGTCCTGTCTGAAAAGCAAAGAGCAGAGCTGGAAACAGCAGATCAGGGCACCAAGATGTGTGGCAGCAGCTCAGGGTACGACAGCCGTGCAAGGAAAGATTAGGATTATGCATCTCATAACGCTGAGGAGATACAGTAGAAGTCCATAAAATCAGAAATGATGTAAGGAAGGTGATCAAGGATAAACTGCTTGCTATTTCTCACTACAGAGGAACTGGCAAGCTCCCAACTGCAATGGGCCATGGGTGTAAAACCAACAATAGGAAGAATTTCTCCGCACAGTGTATATACATACATAAATACATACACATTGGAAACTGTAAAACTTGGTGCCACAAAATGCTGCAGAATATAAATGGGTTAGAATGATATTAGACAACTTCATGAAGGGCAGGAGCACTTGTGGCTGTGAAGCACAATCTTGTGGTTGCAAGTTTTCTTTGAGAAGCTGAGAAGCACCATTGTATTGCAGCTCCAGCACATTCCTGTCTGGTTCAAGTGATTGAACAGACATTCTTACATTTCTATAAGCTGTTTAACATTCTACATATATATATTATAAAAAATATTAATTGTAAGCTTATGGTTTCTGGTATATTCTTAGCCTTTGATAGAGAATGCAAATGCTATTTTAGGGCATACTGTGAAGAAGGAACTTTGCCAAGACAAGCCTTTGGTGCAGACTGTCTTCTTTCATCTGGTATCAGGGCTTTCTGCATTCCAGTATTTCCACAATTTTTAGTGTCATCTACAAAGTTTATGATTAACAATTCATAATTTCTTCTTTCATCGCTGTTAAAACTTTCAAATAGTGCACGGCCAGGAACAAATTCCTTAGGGCTCTTGAGTCCCACAGTCCTCATTTACCATTACAATGCCAAACTGCCGTCAAAACCATCAGAGAGCCACCATCCAATCTGCTTAATTTTTAGCGTGTTTATTTGTATGTTTCTGATTTATTAAGGAGCATGTTTGGCATCAGTCTATTAGAAGCTTTCCTGTTGGTGGTATTAATAGACTATTACTTTTTTTAATTGAACATGTCAGCTATTCAAAGATATGTCATATTAGCTTGGTATTTTCCATAAACTCAGTGGGGGTGAGTTATATTTCCCAGTTTCAATTCTTCACTGAATTGCTGCATCACTCATTCCATTCTTTGGCTTTGGTGAGCTGTCAGGGTGTGGGTGCCTACTTGTATGTTTCCTCACCTGCTCAAACAATATCAATTTTGTAACTTTGTTCCCAAACTTACTGAAGATGGACACCAATTGTCTGGAAAGCTTCCTGGCTGGCCCATATGTAATTCTCAAATGTAAATTATCTAAGCTACAGATTTAAAAATGGTGCTATGCAATGCCTTCCGTGATCAACGAGAGTTAATTATGTCTCACCATCATTTAACATGACAATGTCATCTATCTTTTCCTCTAAAGTTGGAGGATGATGATTAATAAAAAATTGTGCTTTTACAATTTCCTCATTTCTAGTAATAGACCAATATTACTGTTAGGATTGTTTTCATTCCAAATACACTTACAAAAAAAAAGGCTTTAAAAATTAATTATGTTAGGCATGGCTTTCTTGTTTCATCCTGACTGATTCTTCTTTTTAAAAAATGATGAAGATTAGTCAGGATCTTGGGTTCATCTGTACTGAATCTCAAATTTGTTTGGCTTGTGATTATCTTCCGGCGATGAAAAAATACTGCTCAACCCAACTGAAATGATGATTTGAAATAAATATGAAATTGAGAAAAAGATGCAAATGAGTCAGTGCTGGTGAGAGCGTTCTCCTACTTCTGATTTTTTTATTTCACTTTTTTTTTTTTTTTCCCAATCCTCTCTACTCCCTTCTATCATATCAAGGAATTGTGTGTGCAGTTTAGTAAATTCATTATTTGGCCCTGGAAATGGAGTTGGGGAAGGGTGAATATAGATGCAGCTACACATCCAAGAGTTGTCCCTACAGGAGACAGACAGAGGGGTTGAGACAGATGGATACTGCCACAGAAAGGATCAGAAATGGAGCCAAGCAGAGGCTGGATATCTCAAAGTCTGTGGGCTAAACTAGAAACACGAGGAAGTCTCTAGTGGTCAGAAAGGTAAATGTAGAGCTGGGAGTGGCTGGAGGATGTGGAGGTGGGCCACAGCTCCTTGAGGAGGTGGGAGCTGGGTGGTGGTGGCACCAGGGACCATCCCTAGTGTCCCTAATGTGCAGTGCCATCCATCACAGCCACGGCAAGGGAAGGCAGCTAGCGTGGCTGAGATGCATCTTACATCTCATTTACCCTTGTGATTTTCTTGCACAAATTCTTCTGGATCTCAAATCTTAGCCCAGATGACATGTTTAAGCCTTTCAGCAAATCCATCCTGCCATTTTGCATTTTGCCTTGGCATAAAAAAATTAGAGGCATGTCATACAGCTTTCCATCATAAAATTTTGCAGAGGCATAACAAATTACATTAGAAGGAAATGGCTCAGTCAGTTTAAATTAAGACATCCTGCTTTTTTTAATACTGATGACCTAAAGTTTTCAAATTTTCAGGTAACTTGAGAATTCAAGAAATTGAGTTTATTAGCCTCTCTATAATATTGATGATAGATTTGGTTTTCCTTTCACTTAAGTTACTGTATTAAATAATATTGATGTTTATCATTCTGAAGATAGTCTTAGGAATTCGCTCTATGAAATTAGTAGAAATTTTGCTCTTGAGTTCGATGGGCTCAATGTTTTACCCATAGCAATTAGCAGTCATTCTACTGTGTAAGATGGCTCCCTGAAGGTCTGCAGGGCACGGCATAATTATAACAGATTGTGCAATCAGGCTGTCAGGACATGCAACCAGAAAGGAGAGCCATGGCTCCCCCCCTTTCTTAATTTTAAAATAAGATATTCCTCTGGAAGAAGAGTAAATGTAAATGATCACATTTTAGTTACAAATGTCTAAAGTGTAAGCTAATGATTAGGATGAGTTACAGGGAAGGATTCAACAAAACATTGTGTCTGAAAATATTTACAAGCAATATTTCCTCGCTAATGAGGGAGAAGCGATGTTCGGCTGAGGCTGCCAGGCCATTCTGAAGTAAGAGTGGAGTATTCTCTCTAGAAAGAGAAAAAAGAGGGAGAACAGATGAGGACAGACAGAGCATAGGATGAAGCCAGGGTGGAACCAGACTTAAGCTTTTTGAGGACTGTTTAGAAAGTCGTTACAAAGGTCGCCAAGCCCGAGATCCACTTGGCTCCCTCCTTTCAACTGTTGGTGAAGTTGCTGGAATTCCTTACGCTTGTTTCCTTTTCTCCCAAACGCTTCTGTGCCCCAGGTTTAGAGATGGTGGGAGTTCAGCAGCATCCCCAAAAAGAGCAAACCTGTGTGTGTGTGCCCTGGGGGGGCAGCGAGAAAGGAGCGCTGCATCCTTGGTCTGCAGAGCTCCAAGAAAAGAGCATCGTGTAGGAATCTGGAAGGAAGAGAAGAAGAAGTCCAGAGCACTGTGATGATATACTTTAACAATGCTATTATTTATATATTTCATGGATTTATATAAATAATCATAAACGTGCAGTTGGTGTAGGTCTCTTGGGTAAAGGCATAAGCAGGCAGGTTTATAAAATGGCTTTATGTGCCAGGGTAATTGTAATGGCTCCTTCTGTCAGGTAAACACATAATTAGGATGTTTTCAAATAAATGTATTATGCACATGATTGAAGCCAATCCCGGCTGCAGTATAAATATTATGTTTTTTTTTAAGTTGTATAATTACACATCTACCCATGGAGCTCCTCGCCTGATAGGCATCTATTTATGCAACACCACACTGTGGCGTTTCCACAGGTGCTGGAGCAGATACTTGCTGAACGCACAGACTGCCTGATTTTTAAACTGCAATATCTCAGCTTTCTCTCAAAATACCAATTCTGCCTCAACCCCTTTTTGCCTAATTGCTTCTTAGATTTATTGTTTAATTAAAACTGTTCCTGGGTTATACAAACAACAAATCCCACTAATGTGTGTTTTTCCTCCGTACAAATTATTTTCAGAGGGGCGATGCATCTTCACGTTTTGAAAGGATTGCTCCCTTCTTGGCGGGGCTGTCACTGCCGAGCGTGGCCTCGTGGTGGGAGCTGTGAGGTGAGGGTTTGGATGGCGGTGTGACGCAGCTGTATCTGCAGAGCCACAGTGGCACCACTCAATGCCATTCAAAAGACCGATGCGCTCTTCCAGTCAACACTGCGTGCTCTTCTTCACTTGGAGCACGTGGGCAGTCTGCGCAAAGCCCAAACCCTGCCCAAGTCCCACACCTGGAGAATGCCCCAGGGAAATGCTCGTGTTTCAGCAGCATGACCGCCCCCCAGAAAGAAATGGTGTTTGGGAACAAACCTGCATTTGGATGGTTTTATAAAAGGAGTGCTGAAAAAAAAAAAAGGAAAGCTTTCCTGCAAAGAGCATATGCTGCAGCTTCCTGAAACAAGAGCCCAGCTCTGGTGAGGATTCTGGCAGTTTAGAGCCTTTCAATATTAAAGGACTCTCTAGCAGATTAGAGTGGCATAATAAAAGCTAATAAAAATGAAACTGGACAAATTCAGGGAAGAAATTAAGACACACATCTTTAACAACAATAGAATTAATCACTGAGCTGTAGAATTAAGTCACTGGAATGGGCTCCAAAGGGATGTGGCAAATGCACCTGAAGCTGCAGCCCCTGAGCACAGGGCTTCACCCCACCTGGCCTCCCCAGGCACCAGCGCTGCCCCTTTCCCTGCTGAGAGATGAGAAAAACAGAGGAAGGAAAAAACAAATTGCTCTCCTGCACCAAGGTTCTCTCTGCTTTTGTCTCTCAGATGCAACGTATAAAATGATGAAGTACATCCCAGCTCGCCTGCATGCTGGCTGTGCTGTGCCCCACTGGTAATGCAAGCAGCTACTTGAATTTACAGCTGCGTCACATGGCCAGAGCAGAATGCAGCAGCCAGGGCAAGCACTGCATACAGCTGGAACTACTGACACACATCTTAACCTGGGGAAGGCTTTTATTGGGCACGAAGTGGCGTCTTTTACACTACGATGTATTTTTACATATAATTTAGGCCAGCATAAACTCCCACTGTTGCAGAAAGACATTTCCATTGCTCACCAAGAAATCATTCCCTGCTGCGGGAAGCAGCCCACCACCCCTGGACTAAGTTGTATGCAAAGCTCAGGCCTTAAAATCAGATATGCCTTCCACCAGGGAATGGCAAGACTGGCCTCAGGGAGCTGGTCTCAGCTCCTGGGTGTCTGGGAAGGGGCTGGAAAGGAGAAGGGGCTCATCTCCCTGCCCTGCATTCACTGCAGCTTGCTTGCCCTTCTTTGCATCATCGTTCTGATCAGTTCAGATTGCTCTAAACCAGCTCCTGAGATGGCACAGGATGTACGGTGCCACAGGAATGCCTGGGGATCTGTTCTGTACAACTATGGTAAAGATCATTTTGTGTCGTAGGAGATTTTGAGTGGAGGTTTTGAGTTTTGAATACCAAGGTGAGCTGCAATAATTTAGGGTTCTTTACTTGGTTTTAGAAATTGCATGTTTTATCACATCACTCTACCTGGAAAGCTGTTGTCCCTTTTGTATTCATCTCAGAATTGAAGGATGGGGAGAGTGCTGGTTAAATCAAGTGTGAATGTGATGGCCACAGTGCTTTCTTTCAGTCTCTTTTGTGGTGTTCTTCATGTAATTAAAATACAAAGCAGAAATGAGTGAAAACAAAACAAAACAATTCTTGAAGAAGCTAGCTTCCTGCTAATATCCCACGGAAAGAAAAACAGAAAAAACACAGGATGATGGTTTTCTAGATTTGTGAATCTCGGAATGTACCAGAATTATTTGGAGTGAACCAGACCAGGCACCAAAGCAGCCCCATGAGCTGCTGCAGCCCTGAACGGTATGGGAGAAGGAGCAAAAACAGCAAGGGCTGTGCGGGCTGTGCTGCTCTCAGCCTGACCACTATGAGTTAAAGACCCAAAGCAGAAGGCAAAATACTGCTGGATTCTTTTAGTCATTATGTCATTATACACAACAACACCAAGTATCCTTGGTATCAGAGGAATGCAGTGCTCAGATAACAGAAAAATTGTGAAAGTCGTGTCAACAAAGCTCATTTGGGGGATAGAGGAATGAGGATTGTGCGTGACACCCTCGGCCTCTCAGCCACTGCCAAATCTCACGCACTGAAACATCACCAAAACACAACAAAGCCACAGCACAGCAGGCCCAACTCTCCTTCTTGAGAGAGAATGGAAAAGGAGAACAAATCACCCAGCCAGACATCCATCACATCACTTCATGCATGACTGAGAGGTGCTCAGATACGATAGCGAGGAGCCCAGGCCAGGAACCTGCACAGCACGGGCTCAGCAAGCGACGTGCTGCAGTTGTTAAAAAGACCTGAGGATGGGAAATGTGGGGTAGGGAAACAAGTGTGGGTGAGCTCCGCCTGCCTGTGGAACGTCAGCTTCGAGGTGGGCTGTGAGCTTGCTGCTGGGGTGGCTGTCCTTTGGAGCAAAGTCTGCACAGTGTTTATTGCCTGGCCCTCACCCATTTTACAGCTCTTACGCTTGTGGACAGTTGTCTTCAAAGCTGGGATGCATTCTTCAGGTTTCCACATCCATTGCTCTGATTCTAATGCGAGCATTCTAATGAGAGCAGTGTTTAGGAAAAAAAAAAAAAAACAGTATAATCAGTACAAAAGAAATTGTTACGCTTTTGGCTGGAATTGTGCTGGAAAGTTTAGTTAAGTCTAAACAAAATATATTCCCTGAATTTCTGACTACTTTGAAGTGGGAAAGCTCTACCCACCCTGATGCACAAAACGGCCCTTGCAGCTGATGTCTGAAGTGCTCAGAAGACTGCACCTGTTATTCTAACAGAGGTGACCTCTGAAACAAGAAAGCCATTCTGTATAAACACTGAGCTAAGTGACTTTCCCCACGTCTCCTCAAATAACACCCAAATATCTTTTCTTGTCAAAATCTTGCACTTGTCCCTTAGTATACACAGTAAATCATGACAACCAGTGACTTATTTGAAGGCTGGAGCCCAAAGCAAGAGGTGCTGGTGCTGAAAGAAGTTTAACCAGTCACCAGCCTCTAAAATATTAAGCCATAAAATACAACTCTATTTTTACAAAAGCGGTTTTAAATGACCTGTCAACACAGCTAGTTCCGGCTGGCTTCTTTTTCTTTTTTCTTCTTCTTTTTTTTTTTTGTTTGTTTGAGGGTGGCAGAAGGAATGAATTAAAGGGGAAAAAAAAAATCATTAGGGGATGGCTTCCGTTTATTTTTATAATAAGTGCACATCTTGCAGTAGGGTAGCAAAACTCTGGGAAGCATTTACCTCCTGTTGAAGCTTAGGAGATAAAGTATCTCATATCCCTGACCTGTTCCTGAGCAGAATCCTGTGCTGCAGCACAAGGATGATTCACACAGAGTGGAGGGAGATCACTGCTCCAATCCTGCATCCCAGGTGCTGTTCGCATCCCAGATACACCACAGTCTGCCACAACAATTGTGACATTCCGTGTGTGCTGGGCACTGAAAACTGGGCTTTGCACAGAGCTTCATGTGGAGGAAATGCTGGTATTAAGAGGAATAGGTACGGTGCAGCTGGGAAATAGAGCTTCTGCTAAGGTCACAGCTGCCTGTTGCACTCAGCCAACTCTGTAGTGAAGTACTTGAATGAGGAAATCCCAGCTTTCATGTACAAGCAGGGCAGCTCCCCATATCCCTCCTCTGTGCCTTTACTGCCAAGGACTGGAGTGCCCAAATTCTGCTCAATTTGTTTGTGGGCTCATTTTGATTGTCTGGCTGGGGACGATACTTTATTTCTACCCCCATTTTAGGATCACAGCCCTCAAGCACTGAGGTTGGAAAACCGGACTCCCAGTACGCCGCACCTGGAAATTTCCAGATCTGATCTTCAAAGCTAAAAAGAAAAGTTGATAAAAAGCAATCACACCAGGTCTTTTTGGGAGATAAAAGTCAATCTAACATATTGTTCCTGTTTGCCTGTCATCTGCAACTGAGCTGTGCTCAGGACGATCCTTCCCTCAGTCACACTTCAGGCTCTGGCCTTCCAATTACCTCCGCCTTACTCAGCTGCAGTCAGAGGGTGCTGCTGCACACACGACTCACGGCAGGATCCACCTTGCAATCAGACCTCAAACTGATGATACATCCAAGGGAAAGCCCCAGCTTTGCCGTGCGATGAAATATTAAAAGCTGGTAAGAGGCGGAGCGCTCCGCCTGAGTAAGCAGACATTTGGGCAGAATCATTTTTTTTTATTTTTATTTTTTTTGTGCAGAAGAGTATTTTGGGATACTTCTCTTGCTTCAATATGAAGCATTCTGTATTGCTTCATCTGCTTCTCGGTTGTGAGCTGAAAATTTGAGGTGGATTTTTATTGCAGAAAAAAGGGTGTGGAAAAGTTTAGTCAGCACAAAAGTTTAACCTCTCTAACAAAGTCTATAAATTTGCTGTAAGGATAAGGCGAAGGCACTCCCTTTCCTGTCTAAATGCTTATAAGGAGAAACATTTAATCAAAACCCACTCTTGTATACACGAGCTGTGTGAGTGGCATTCCCTGTCTCATACTTGCAACCTGAAATTTCAAATCAGGGTGAACACAGTCTCTACTATTATGCTTGCTTCATAGCTCCTTTTAAAACACTTTCAGCACGTTCTGAATACTAAATATAAAATAATAGAAGAGTCTAAAAATTAATTGGGGGAAATAAAAAAAAAAAAAAAGAATTGGGCTGAAATTTAGTTTCCAGAAGACTCTGCTTTTACTAGTGTGAAAGTGATGATTTTCTAATGAGGCTGAAATTAAGTGAGAGCTTTGATCAGATGTCACGAACAGCTCCCTGGCACTGACCAGGGAAATAAGCTTTGTCCTCATAGCAATCACAAGAGCTCGGTCACATTTCTGCAACAGAACAACTTGAAGCTGAGCGAGACCCATCCCTTCTCTCTGAGGTTGCAGTGATCTGAGAGCTCGTTCTTTGAATTTCCCATCCCAGGTTGCCATGATCTGAAAGCTTCAGCCTTGAATTTGCACAGGGCTGTAATTTTCCCTGGGCAATGCGTAGGATCTTTACAAAAATGTTGGAGACGAGCTGTCCTCTGGCACATGGCACAGGGGCAGGAGGCTGATCTCATTGCTCTGCTCTGCCACAGACTCCAGAGTGACATTAGCTAAGTCAATTAGCTTCTGCCCGCATCTGCTTCTCATCTCTAAAAGGAGGAGAGTGGTAATTTCCTACCTCACAGCAATCCTGCGAGGAGAAGTATTTCAGCTTGGGAAGTGCAGACAGCTGCATCGTGTGGGGCAGCAGCCTGCTGCACGGGGAGGGGCCGGGGGCCATGAGCAGCCTCGATGCAGTGTGGTGGTCATGGAATCATCCTGGGCTGGAGGGATCCTTAAGGATCATGGAGCTCAGCTCCTAACACAGGAGAGACAAATTGTCAGGAAATGGAGGGGAGCAGAGACTGCCCCAGTGCAAGCTTACTGAGCTTTTGATGTCATTCTCTTTTACTTACATGTACACCATCTAATTCGGTGACTTAAGCTGTTCTTCCCATTACCAATTTTTTAGGGTTAGAGAAAGACTGAACTGCTGTCTCTAGGGCATGGACATGTGGAGACTAAGCTGCAAAGGAGAAGTACTCATCCATACATCTGCTTTTCTGCACAGGTGAGCCTGGCACTGCATTTTGGAAACGTCTCCCATGGACCAGTTGCCACTGGTAATCCCAGTGCTCCCAGTTTTGCCCTCAGCAGAAGCAGGAGGACATCTCATGGCACTGGGGGATGTGGTCTAGTGGGCATGGTGGGGACGGGTTGGACTGGATGATCTTACAAGTCTTTTCCAACCTTAATGACTCTGTGATGCTATGATTCAATTTCAGCACTCTCAGGGCCTTCCTCTGCCACATTTTATTCAGACAGGAGCAGATTTTTTTCTCCCATATAATAGATGTCCAAAACATGTTTATGTGCCAGGAACAAACTGTCAGGTGGTGTATGTGTTTTGTGATTTTTTTTCTTTTTTTTTCCTTTCAATAAACGTACCTTTCTAGTTTATTATGACGAGGAGGTAAATGAGCTACAGGAATTATTGCTTACGTGGGATCTCTAAGGCATCCATCAAGAGAGAAGCTTTGCTGCGCTGAGCGCTATGCAACACCGCAAGAAGACAGCACATCCTGGTCAGACCTCTGCAGTCATTTGGGACTGAGGAAGGCTGAAGAAAGGGAAAGGCAATTGTACCAAATTTGCAGAAAGGTAACTGAGAAGCAGAAAGCCCACAGGGCATAACCGGTGCCATAGCCAGGAAGAAGTAGTAACCACCACTTTGGCACTGTGGCTGTGTTGCTATTACAATTCTGTCTTTTATTCCTTCAATCAAGTGCAATCTGTTGAAAAGCAAAATTCAGGGTAAGTTGTTATCCTCGTCGGGAAGGCTCCACAGAGCAGACACCTAGTGCTGCAGACAGGGAAGCATTGGGGCGCTCCTGCAAGGCTGCACTCCTTCCAGTCAGGGAAAAACGGAAATGGGCAAGACTAATTCTTTTTAAATTTATTTGGAGCAAAACAGAGAATTCTAATAATCCCGTCTGACAAAGGAAATGAAAGAGTCTTGGGGGTAATATTGAAAAACTGGTGGGCAGTCAGAGTCAAGGCCATATGGTCCTCAAGCTGTGCTGTCAAGCCGATCTACAGATGGAGACGTATTATCTTACATTAGCACGAAGTTGAGCATTGCAGTAGGCACTTGTGAAACAGACCAGAAGACCTGACGATACGATTGACAATTACTACAAAATCAGGTGTGAAAAAGTCATCAGCCAGAATTGTCCCTCTATGAAAAATAGCTGGAGAAGGCACGACCGTCCAACAGGCTCTGCAGCTTACTGATTCCATCCAAAGTATTTAGCAAGTTTTGCAACACCTGAAATGAGGAAAGCAGTTGTTCTGACTAGTCTTAAAAAAATCAGAATCCCGGTGTTTTGATTTCATACTGATTTATTAGGTTAAAGGAGTGCAAAGCCCGCCTCACGGTATCTGCACACCAGCTCACTATCAAATGGCACGCGTGGCAAGTGTATGGGCACGGGGATCTGATGATCTGATGAAAGGCAGGGATGCACTGAGGGTTCACTAAGAGCTGCGACCTCCAAGCCCAGCAGTGTGAGCACACACCGAGGCTTTGCTCTGTGACTTACTGCCAGAATGGCTACACAGGGGGGTCATGAGAGCCTGGTGGACACCTGCATCAGAATGTACCTCTGGTGACAACGTCAGCACATCCTGTAGCAAGCAGACTGCCTAGGTGGATGCCTTTGCTTTGAGGAATGGCGTCCCACCACTGCGGAATGCTCGAACAGGTATAGAGGTGACCACCAGGCAGCTCCATATTCAGGGGTCCAGGCACCAGTGCCTCCTGGGCTCACACCAGTCATCGTCCTCTGAGGCTTTATGTACCAAAGGCATCAAGTGTGCAAGGGAGTAACAAAGATTTCTGGGTGGTAGCAATACGTGAACACTCTTTGTTTCACGCTGCCGATGATTAACGGCTTACACCCATGGGACAATCATTTACCTGCAAGTCTTGGCTAGAAGCTCCAGGGCATCAAAAGTTTATGATGCAGCTCTGCGTCAATCCCACGAATCCACATTTGTAAAGGTGTTTAGGAACCCATGTTTTAGGTGCCTAGGAGTGCCTTTAAAATCTGTCCCATGGGTTGGCTCAGCATTTCAACGTCTCCTCTCACCAGTTGTTAAGAGATTGACAACATCAGCAAAGGAGGCATTACGTCCCATGGTTTTAAGAAAAAAATCAAAAACCTGTCGCTTCCACACGAAATGGAGAGGGGCCGGGCTGAGCTAACCCACCTGGCACTGCTGTGTGAGCCGAGGGAACGGACACCCACACAGCCCCGGGAGCTCCCGCCCTGAGCCAGGCTCTCCCAGCTCCCCGCGCTCTGAAGCACATCCAAATTTTCATACAGAGCGCCGAACCCACGGGCACTTTGGCAGCGCCGCCTGGCCCCGCGCCAGCTGCGCTTACTGGGAGCTCCGTGAGCTCGCTGGCTATCGCACAGCAGGACTGCTCTGCAGCGACGTTCGGACACCGAGCAGGGAGCGTCCCGGGACCAAGGGCTCGCCGCGTACCGAGGTGCGAGACGGGCTCCAGGTGCCCGGCGTAGGGCAGAGCGGAGCAGCGCCCTGGTTCAACCCGGGTGGGAGGACCGGGGCAGAACGTCCTCCAAGAAACACGTGAGAAAAAATCCTGGAGACCACAGGGGAAAAAATTAACATGCCGTGGGAAACGGCGAAGCGCTCCAAGTACAGCGCGCGGAGGGGGAGCGGAGCGAGGAGCTCCTGCCCGCTCTGATGCAATCCGGCGCCGAGAGAGCGCTGGGCCGGCAGCCAGCGAGCACCGAAACGCTCAGCGCGGCGGGACTTAACCCTGCCGCCGTGCGACCGGGCACCGAGCGGCTCGGTTACACCGTGCGGAAACTTGCCGGGGGAGAAGAAGGGACGTAAGCGCCAAGGCAGCCGAAGAAACCGCGCGGTTGCGGGGCGCGCGGGCCGAGGCGGTTCTCAAGTCGCGACCGCTTGGTGAAACGCGGCCGAAACGATCAGGAGCTGCAACAGGTCCCAGCCTGCCGCCCACCTGCCGCCGCGGAAACTTTCCGCAGGCCCCGGCCGCGCTGCTCGCGCAGCACACGCGCCGACCCTCAGCG
>JAOWBP010004015.1:22520816-22564353 GCA_028571105.1 Tragopan temminckii
GCAGATTCTTTTTCTTACCCTTCTTTCCCAACTTTGTTCATGTGTCTTTGTGTTAGACTGTTACGCTTGAATTCCCTGTCGTTCTCTTTGCAGACAGGCATTGAATCCCAGTCTGACCGTAGAAAGCTGTGCTGATGCACGTGGGCTCCCAAAAACCCAGCGAGTGCAGTGTGTGCAGGCATGGAGTGACTGGGGCATTGAAGGGGAAAACATGGGCTTTTGTGGTTTATTGCATCTTCTCTTCCAGCATCAACCAGACAGATCAGATGTTGGTTCATCTGCAATCTTTTGACACAGTACCGGAGCACTTCACCATTCCTGAGAGCACCAAGAATGGAGTGCCCCTCTTCTACATCCCCCCAGGCTCAACCACTCCGGTATGTTCCCTCTCTGTCCTACTTAGCATGGGACAGGTGTCCTTCCTGCCTGTTCTGTATTGCACCAGGCAAAGCTGAATCCTGATAAACAATCAAGACTTTCTATAACTCTGTCTCTATCTTTTGCTCTTTGTCCTGGTCAGTAGCAGAGTTTGTGTGCAGTGCCTGTGAGCATCCCATCCCATGCTTCTTCCCCTGTGAGAAGAAGCCTTGCAGAAAATCTCCTAAGCATGCTGCAAAGCCTTCTCTTGTAGCATTGTGATGTTTGAGACTGATGGGGAGGCTAACATGCTTCTGCTCGGATTTTTCAGTGGATGCCTCATATGTGAGTTGCTGATTGCAGCCTTGTGCCCTGGTGTTGTAGCTCAGCACCATCGGGGGAAGATAGGATCTGCTAAATGGCTTTTATTTAACAGGCTCATTGCTCTGAGCACTCATGTGAAAGAGGCATATTTGTCATCTGCGCAGTAGAAACTAAACAAAAGATGAGCTAACAGTTTCCACTGTGAAATTCAAACTCACTGAAGCTCACTGTGCAGGAGTGCTGACACACTGCCGCCTTCTTGCTAGCAGTGTCCTTGGCGTTGGCAGAAGATGATGACTAGCAGAGAATTAATTTAAATTTAAAATTTTGTTGCTTAAGCCCTTTGCTCCTTTTGGTTTACACAGTACATCATTCTATGTATGAACATACATCCCACAGTATATTTGGAGCGTTCCATCTTATGGCTAACTGCCACTTTATTTCAGTGCCAGCAGTGTTGGTATAGTTGGTCGAATAACAGTGTTACCATGTAAACGTGCTAGAGTTGCCCAATGCTGGTACTTTGTTTACTGCTATCCTACTTGCATATGCATTCTCACGTGCGTTATCTCAGTGTTTAATTGCTCTGCTGACACAAGCCAAATATTCTCCTCTCGAGCAGAGAAGACACCATTACATGCTATCTTTTCTGTAGTTAAATTACTTGATGCTATGTAGTTAAATTCCCAATTAACTTGACATTTCAGCAACCTGACTTATTTTTGCTGGCATTGTTGTTTGCTTGTTTCAATGTGAACACAGTTATGCTGGGAGGCAGTTACTGAAAGCTAGGCATGTGTGTGGCCTTCTAGGTGTAAACAACTCAGCCACTGGAGAAATTCCTGTGCTCTCTGGGTAGAAGCACATAATTTCTTGCTGAACATAACCTTCTTACCAGTCCACCTTGTCATTTTCTCAGGTGCTATCCCTGCAGCACAGTGGATCTGACTCAAGCCATTCCCAATTTGCCTCCTACTGGAAGCCTATCCTTTCCATGGATGCCAACTTCTGGCAGAGGTGGCTGCACATGCATCGTATTGTTCTCCTTCTGGAGCATGACACGTATGTAACTGGCAGAGCTGAACTTGAGTGCACTGTGTAGTCCAGCCAGGGGAAGCAGTGTCGGTTTTTCCAGACATTGCGGAAACTGCATTTCAGTTCAGTCTGGCTGCAGCTGTTTTGCAGGCCCCTATGGCCATGGGGAGGACTCTGCTAGCTGGAGTTGGTGGATGGCCAAGGGTCGAGAGACTGTGGTGGGGAAGTCAGCTTTTGTCAAGAGGGAGGTTGTTCTCAGGAGCACAAGTTATTTCTCAAGTCCTCCTTGGATTTGGATTTCCTGAGTGCAGCAGATGTGGACTATTCATTTGAAGCTATCCTACAGGTTTTTGTTCGCTGTTGGAAAACACCTGCCCCAAAAGCACTGATTTCCTAAGGGTGGTTCTAGTTGCAGAGTTACAGGAACAATAGCCGTATATTGCATGAAGTGCGTTAGAGATAATACAAGTGCGCTCTCTGTAAGCTGGAAATTGGGGTCCCTGTGGCTCAGGGTGTGTGGCTCTAACTGACAGGCATGGACATGGGACATATTTGGGTATGAGCAGCTGTGCAGGAGGAAGGCTGATGTGCTGGTTGGAGGATGAGTTGGAATGGGTGTAGCTAAGGGTCTCTAAGCATTGGGGAGGAGGTGAGCAACTACGGTTTTAAAATGTCTGTCTGCCACATTCTGCAGGCCTGTGCCCAAGCACCTGCACACACCAGGCAACAATGGTCGCTACAGCACCATCCAGTGCCGCATCTCTCATTCTGCTCTTACCTCCCTGCTGCGGGACTGGAGCAGCTTTGTGCTGGTGGAGGGCTACTCCTACGTCAAGCTGATGCATAGGTGAGTGTCTCTGAAGTGATTCTGTGTGGAAAAGTGGGCACGTGTCCAGGCCAGAGATCCTGTTAGACCGGTACGCTGCAGTGGGCTGGGAGCAGATGTCTGGGGGAGAGGATAAGAGTGTATAAGCAGGTATGAAACCTTATGTATTCTGAATTGCTTCCACTGTGTTCAAGGCACAGACCAGAGGGAAAGGGAAGGTAGCTGGAGGCTGGTTCTGCATGCTGGGACTTAGATATGTTGCTGCCATCTTATGTGAGCTGCTGAGCACTGGGGAACAGGCCTGCACTTGGTCTGACATGACAGAACAACACCTGTGTTATTTCAGCCCTGTCTTAATCTGTCCTCCCTAGCTCTGAGGATCCTACTCCCTCCTCATTTTATGTGGTGCGGATCATCTCCAAAGCTCCCTGCATGGTTCTCCGCCTGGGCTTCCCCATTGGCACACCTGCACAGGCTAGGAACAAGGTGAGAGCTGGCTGGCTGCTTCCAGGGTTAGAACCAAGCAAATAGTTCTGGATGTGGAAGTGGTGGATAGATCACAGGCAACATTGTAGGCAAGTATCCTCTAATAACTATTATATTAAAGCTTAGATTGGTGTGAGTTTACTGTAAGAGAGGGACATTTTAGACAAAGCTTTTTGTGAATGAAAGCTTGTCTATGAAAGATCTAAACCCAAAAACATGAATATCAATAGAATAGCTGGTCACATGAATGCTCTTCCCAATGCATGATAGAACTGTGGGCCTTGAAATGACTCAAAGATTATCTAGACTATCCTTGTGACCAAAACCCAATCAATATGGTCTGTCAAGAACAGCAGATATTTGTCTGACTCATCTGTAAAGACCTCTAAGATGGATGTACTATGTGTTTCCTAGGCTATCTGCTTCAGTAGGTGGTGAGTTGCATATGTATATTGTATAATCAGGACAAGGAGGGGTTAGAGATGAAATGCAAACAATTCCCTGCATGACCAATACTGGAGTGGGAAAAAAAAAAAACACACAGAAAATGCTTTAGAGACATGCAGGTATTTTATATGTGTGTGTATATATGCATATTTATATATATGTATTTAATAACTCGTTTGTTATTAGAACAAAGAAGGGGGCTGCCCCAGTCAGATTCAGAAGGTGAGGCCACTGTGCAAACTGTTTCTCCAGCTCTAATGGCAGAGACAAGTCTAAGTGTTCCTAGGTAGAGCAGTAAGTATGAGAAACATGCTATTAATCTGTGTGAACGCTTTGTTATAAACAAGAGGTCTATCATTAAATGTTGATCTTTCATCTTCATGGAAGGGTTTGGTTTGTCTCATTGAGCTTCTCCTCAGACCAATCTCGCTCTAAAGCTGACATACCAGTAGGCCATCGCTTTCTGAGATGACTATCCTAGGTAACACAGCGCTCTGGCACTCAAACACCTATGTGTCGTTAGGAGGAGATCCAAGCTTTGGGCTTTGATTGTAAGTGACAGGTTTCACAAAGGAGTTCCCCCTGGCAAGTATGAGTTAACACCTGCCTTGTGAAGGTGTGGGACAGGCATGGTACCATACCCTGCAGCTCTGGGCAAGCTCCAGATCATTGCAGCAGGAGCTGTAAATCATAAATGGTATAATGCCCAATTATTTTTTTTCTTGCCTACCAGAGGGCTGACCAGCTACTCAGTTGGATGATGGCAGAAGAATGTAGCCCACCTTGTGTAAGGGGGAAGGTCCCTTCTAACCTCAACCATTCTGTGATTCTGAAATATGTAAGGGTATAACAATATTCACAGCTGTTAAAAATAAGATAAAAAAAAAGTAATCAGGGAATCATCTTGAAAGTATATTGGAAAAAATAATCTAACCTAAAAAGTAGCTTTAACTCTTGAAACCTTTTACAATAGAAGTTTGACACATGAAGGCAATGGAGGTGTAGTCCATAAGCTGTGGGAGCAGTCTGTCCATCTTACATATAGTAGTTAATGTTACAGGCTGTGGAAGGGAGGAGAAATGGATGTGGATACTTAAACTGTTTTTGTGGAGAAGTTGGTATGCAATTAATTTGTGTTTTGATTAGAGTTATGGAAAGTGATTTCTCCAGCCTTGAAACCATCCTTGGGTTGTTTTGACCTTTCTCATGCTTTTAAAAATATTTGGTGTAGTTGTTAAAATGTGGACCTAAAAGCCTTGGTCCTCCTTATCGGTATATTCAAAGTTGCTCTGGGAGCTTCTTGAACAGATTAAGTCTCCAGACAAAGGTGATGGTGTTTACCTCTTGCTTTTGCCATGACAGATTGTGGAGGAGTTACGGGACCGAATCCTGCAGTTGCGCTTTCCTCACAGGGTCCAGAGCAAGGAGGCAACTCCAAAGGCAAAGAGGAAAATGTTGGGCAGTAGTTCTCCCTCCAAGTCTCCACCTGTGGCTGGGGTCCAGTCAGCCCTCTCAGACAGACCCTGCCTTGTCGTGCTGCACAAACCCTTGGAGAAGCTGCTCATCAGGTAGTGATGGGAACCCAAGCTGGCAGTGTGATTGCATTGCCTGGGAGGTGAAAGGGTCTGAGGGTGGTTCTGTCTGTGGCAGAGTGAGAAACTGTGATGCCTGTGCTTGGTTGGGATGGTTTGGGCTACAGGGCTAAGAATGGTGGATGTAGTCTGGAGGGTTGTGACTTCCAGTGGGGGCCATTGCTGGGTGGGCAAATTTGTTAGTCTTACCAAATATGATGCAGAATGAAGTTGAGTTACTACTGTCTGAGGGAATTCTGTGCTGAACTAGATGTGTTCTGCTTCTGGAGGGCTCTGTCCCAGGCCCAGCAAGCATGCTGTGAATCCAGGCAGTTCTGGTCCTGAGCAGAGCATCCTTTCCATCTCAGCAAGACACACTTTTGCTTTCTCCTAGGTATGAGAAGCTGCCTTCTGACTATCGAGCTCCCTTCATTCTCAACCTGGAACATCCTCCAGTGTCTGGCCCACTCACCATGGTGGCCAATCGTACTGCCTCATCCACCCTGGCCTCGCTGTCCCGCTACTTCTATCACCAACGTTGGATATGGAGTGTCCAGTCAGGGCTGGCACCAGCTGTGCCCATCACAGCAGTAGCCCAGCTCCTTTCCACACTCACAGAGTAAGTTGTACACCTGAATGGAAATGCTTTGTCTGGTTAGTTCTAGGGAGGCAGATCTGAGGCAGAGAGTTTTACTCGTGGCTTGCAGAGTTATTTACACCAGTGCTTCACCCAGTTCTTCAGCTGAAGTTAAGGAAAAGGAGTGTCCTGGAACACATACAAAAGGGCAAGTGGTGTTACTGTGCCTGGAGTGTGTAGATCTTCACTCAGGCTGTTCTGTGCAAAGTGCACTTCTCCCCATTCTCTGCATGCAATTCCCTGCCTTGGTAAGGGAGACGTAATGGAGTGAGGGGTTCAGTTAATTCTTATTTAATTAATATTTAAGGCTTGCAGTGCAGATAGAGAAATCCTTTATGTCTACTGCCTCTCTGTTGCCAGGGTCCGTCTGTCAGAGGGTTTCCACTTTGCATCCAGTGGGGATGGAATTATCAATATGGTGCTGGAGTTGCCCATACAGGTAAGCCTGGAGGCCACACTGAGGAAACAATCCTTTGCTGCTTTTTCCAAGGTAGATTCACCTTCCTGGTGGGTAGGTGGGTGTGATTAATCTTCCCACCCACTTGTAGTGTGTAACCTTGTGGCAAGTGTCCCTATACACAGCCTCCTCTGAAGTAAACCAGCGTGCGTGTTGGGTCCTGCTTTTTATCTCCAATTAGAGATCTGCTTTGCTGGCATGAACAGGTTATTCTGGAGGAGTTCTGGGGCTGATGCAGGTTCCCTCTCTCCACCACCACAAGCGGAGCTGGTGGATGGGGCTATGCTGTGTGATGGGCACTGGGTAGGTGTGTGCTCTTGCTGCTGGCCAGGCTCATGCTGTGTCTCCCCTCCAGATTGATGGCTCAAGTGGCAGCAGCAGCAGGGAGAAGCACACCTGTGTTGTCCAGTACATCCTCTTCCCCCCACACTCTACCTCCACCAAGGACAGGTGAGGCCATGGCCCTGCTCCTGGGGAGGGCTGGCAGCAGTGGGGCACATGACTTCAGACTCAACCCTTGTGGGTAGTGTGGAGAGCAAGAAGGCCATCCTATAATCTAGCTAAACACCCAGCTGCCACAGATAGCTCACCAGTTAGGTGGGGCTTTGCCTGCAAACCTGCAGTTTGTGTGACTGCTCTCAGAGAGAACCTGCAGTAGGCTTCTGACTCTGTTCCATCTCACAGAACTTACTTTGTCTTTCTTCCAGCTTCTCCACAGATGATGACAATGATACAGAGGTGGAGGCCATTGAGGTGGATACAGAACTGAACCTGGTCACTGAGTGCTGGGTAGAGCCACAGAGTGGCCATGTTCACAGTACTGCTGAGAACTGGAAGCACCTCCATGGCTTGCCCTACCAGAAAATACCTAAAGCGGTAAGTCCCTGAAAAGGCGAGGGCATGGGCCCTTTTTTAGAGGGAGAAGGGTTTGTTGCAAGTGTACCACAGTACTATGGGATGAGTTACTGGGAGCTGGAAGAAGTGAGAATGCTAGTAACAGAGGAAGCTGAGATTTCCGAAAGGGGAACTGGGCTGCTGAACAGAAGTGGCTCATAGATTGCAAGGCAGTGGATGCAGTGTTGCTCTGGGGTATGTGGAAGAATACATCTTATTTTGCTAAGAGCTATTTCATTAAAGGGGAGTGGGCTAGGCCAGAGCAGGCTTGCAGGCAGCATTGCCAGTGCACCACCTGAACAAGGCAAAAAGAGATTAGCAGAGGATTGGAGAAGGAGAGAGCAATGAGCAAGAGTGAAAGGGACGGGACTGTGGGTGTTTCTTCTCCTCAACTTGGAACTGTTTTCTGCTGCATGAGGGACTAACCATTTTGCTGTGCACAGCTGAGCTTTGATTGCTTATTACAGCTCTACCCACGGGACCTTACGTGCATTTCCACCATGCTGACATTTGAATACATCAGCCAACTGTGCCAGAACAAGGAGTGGGTCTGTCCTCCTTCAGACACCAAAGCTACTGAAGGTGAGCCCATTTATGTCCTGGCAGGTTTGAGGGAGCAAAAGGGGTAGCTAGGCACCTAGTTTATTGAGCAGTGTTAGAGGCTTCTAGAAGGTTGAACAGGTATTTTTGACAATGACTTTCTAGACTTTGATGACTCTAGATCGCTTTGTAGCACTTGTTCAAAGCTGTCAGGGAGATGGCTTCATTCTGGGAAGGCCAAAAAAGGCACTGCGATTTTTCTGCCTGGACTGGGGAGGCTCTGCTTGAACAGGGAACTCAGAAGGTCTGGTTTGTCCTCTTCCTTTTGGGTAGGATTGTGCCTTTCTGGTCTGACACAGTTCACTGAGAACTCCAGCAATGTGGGAGGGAGTTCACCCTTGCCAGACAATGAGTTTTTTCTTTAAAGCTTTTCTCAAATGTCTAGGCTTAACACTGCTACTACCTAAACTTCTTGCCAGTAGTTCATCCTTGATCTTTTATTTGCTTGCCTTACAGTGAATAGCATAGCCAGTGTTGTGTGAGTTTCAGGGACTCAGGATCAGCCCAAATGCTGGATCAGTTCACTGGTCCTGTGGGAGCAGGAGAGGGCCAGGAAAGCTCAGGGCATAGAGGACAGAGACTCTTTCCTGAGGAAGAGGACAGGAAGTGTGTGAAGGGATGTGGGGAGCCTGCCGGATGGGAGTTCTCTCCCAAGAGCAAGAGTGTCCTTGTTCCTGACAGCTCTGCTAACATAGGCTGCCTCTGGCTCCCAGCGTGGCCACTGACCTCCAGCAGTATTTCCTGTGACTTTGATGTGCAGCTCTTGTCCCTGGCAGCTGTGGACCTGGTTGTGCTGCAAGCAGCCTGGGCTGTGTAGAGCCTCATGGGTTCCCCTCTATCCTTGAATGAAAGTGGCAAGGGACTCCAACAGCGAGGTACCTCTCTGTAGGTAGTTCACAACCTGCTGCAGTCTTCAGCAGTCTTTGATTTTCATCTCAGTCTTCCTTTGTATTCCCCTGTTCTCATGAGTAGAGAGAGATGGGGCATTGTAGCTGTGCCCTATCACTTGTGCTCATATGTTTGATTTAGGACTGGCACCATATATGTCCAGGTGACCTGGGGAAAGGGCTCTGTGGTGCCATCAGGAATATCGTATTCTCAATTCTTGCAGATCCAGACATGGGGGCTGGTTTCAGAGTGCATGAGATCCCATTCCAGTTCAACCTCATGAAGCTGTTGCCCAGGTGTCAGCAGGTTGAAATGTTCTTTCTAATGCTGACAAAAGGTGAGTGTCTCTTCACTGCCTGCCTCCTCTGGTCCTCCTTTAGTGTCTCTGTGCTCCCTGCTATGTGTGCTTGTCTCCCTGGGATGTAGGTGTGGGGGAGCTGTCATGTCTCTTTGAGTAGCTCAGTGCTGTTCCCAGCTTTGCAGCCCCAGGGCTGTGCAGATGTATTGCATCCTTGTGATGATAGTTTTGGAAGAGTTGCTTTTGTATGTCTCAAATCTAGATAGTTGCTTTGCATGGTGATTTCTTGTCTTTATCCCTGACATCTCCAGACCAGTTATGGTAGTATGTAGAGGCAGCGCACAGTAGCTCATGTTGCTGGAGTTGCATCTCAGCATTCTCCAGGTCAGCCTTTTAGAGGTGCCAGGGGAAACTTCTGGCTGTGCAGAAGTGTCACTTTGGAAAGGGTTGTCCTCTGGGAGCCTGGCAGGTGGTAGCTGTGGAGATGCTGTCTCTGAAGCTGCCGTGGTTCTGTTTTGGAGCAGAGAATGAGGAGGTGACCAAGGACTCTTCGTTTGTGCCCAATGAAATGCTACTAAACCTCTTCCATGGCTGCCTGCAGCATGACCTCAGTGATCGGGAGATCCCCATGGCTGATGCTGATCATGTGGCCTTCATGGAGCAGGTTCTCCAACGGGATCGTGATGGTCATCAACCACCCTTCACTCTCCCTGTGATCCGAGGTAAGGTCCAGGAACACTGCAGCAGGGATGCTGGCAGCTGGAGTGTCTCAGGGGGCCTTGCTTTCAAGCGTTTTTCTCAGCTGGTGTTCCTCAGGTTGGTTTCTCTGCTCCATTCCAGAAGAAACCTCAAAAATTTCTGGGACCCTGGAGCAGCAGGACACCTCTGCATCCTATCATCATGCTGGCAGCAATGGCACCAGGGATATGACTGGCTCCACAAGTACTCTGCAGGTACTGCTGAGCTGCTGGCCCTCTCCTGAGTCCCCTCTGGGGGTAACCTAGCAGCTGTTGAAGGGCAGGAGAGTGCATAAGAGCTGAGAACAGACTGAAAGGGTGGTGTTTTTCCACAGTTGGCAGCAGTTTAAATTGTAGCCTGTGACTGAGGTTGGGCAGGAATCCAGTAGATGTGTGGGCAGTTGCACTCACTATGGGCTTAGCCTGTTAGAGCAGCATGGATGCTGTGCTGCAAAGAACTCGGAAATCATGGGCAATCATTGCCTGGAGGCCAGAAGCAGCCCCAGCAAAGCTGACTAAGCATCTCCTGTATTTCCTGGAGCCAGGCTGCTCTGAGAATGTTGTGTGGATTTGCCAGGGTTATTTCAGTGTGTGCCAACCAGTAGTCATGGAGGAACTTGCTCTATATGGTTGCTACTTGCCCTGGGGTAGACTATGCCATGTGCTGTAAACGTAGCAAGCTTCTGCTCTTTCCTCAGAGCCTCGGCAACACAGAGCTTCCTGAGGATGATGTGACCTTGAGTGACACCATGGGACCTTTTTCCCCACAGTGGCGATGCTATGCAAAGCTGGTCAATCCACAGCATGTGTTCCTGACCTTCCTGCCAGCCACATTCTCAGGTGAGGCCCCCTTTTGTGGAGAGGGAAAGAAAACAAGAACAACAGTATCAGCTCTTCTAGGATGGACAGGAGATTAAATAGCAGAATCTAGACTCATTCTTCTTTGCTCCATAAGGCCAGGAATAGAGCAGTGCAAAGCGATAAACATCTTGCTGTTTTCTCCTTGAACAGTGTGCTGCTCACATTGTTTTCAGGACAGGATTCTGGCTATGACTCATTTGCTAGCTGTAGCTATTGGAATATTTTCCCAGCAGAGAAGACTGTTAACAAATGAATTGAGGAGGCTGATAGAGGGATGCTTTAAGGGAGTCCCTACTTCTGGCATTGGGACTGGTCTGCCTTCCACTTAGCTACTGGTAGAAGCTGCTAGGCTCAGCTGGAGGTATGCTTTGTTGCTGTTCCCACACACGAAGTGATAGCAGGAATTTCTGCCTTGGGAATGTAATATGGGTTACCTGTTGACACAGGACAGAAGGAGGATTTTGTTTTGTTTCCTTCCAGATGTACAGAAGCTGATGTCTTGCGGATTGGACAAACCTCCAAAAGATGAGAGTCAGTCCGGAGAGAGTACTCTGAGACCTCTCTGTCCAGAGCAGGACAGGGCTGAGGCTGAAGAAGGGGATGCTGCAGTGCCATTACCTACCCTCAGCGTAACACCAGTACATGGTACTGCTCTCAGGACAGCACTTGGCTAATGAATTAGGGCAACAAAGCCTTTCCTTGGCTTTTCCCAAGCACTCTTAATTCCTACTGTTAGGCAGATTGTTCTAATGTGTGTGCCAGGTGGGGAGAAGCCTGTAAAATCTGTTCCTGCCTGTGGATGCTGCTGTGAGGGCTGTGATTTCTCAGGCAAGGAATGAGGAATGCATTGAAAGCCTTTATCTCAGGATTTTTTCTGTTTCAGAAGTGAGCCGTGACCCTGGAGAACAGAGTGGCCCCTCGCGGAGAGATGTACATATCTCCTTCTGCCGCCAGAACTCACAGTCTGAGCTAGGCGAGTGTCGCCGATTTCGCTGCCCCATGTATATCTACAGCTGCTCTTTGGAGCTGCTACGAGAGCAGCTTGTCAGCCCACGGACACATCGTCCTCCCCGGGACGTCTTTTTCAGGTAATACCAAACATGTGGTTTCTAGGGAGGGTGGAGGAGCATCCCTGACAAGAGGCTGGCTCCAACCTTGCCTCTTTCTCTTGGCTTTGTCTGTCTGCCTTACAGCAATTACTTCCTGTGTGTGTCCTTTCCAGGTCCCAGTCTCTGGAACGTCCTCCTGCTGCTGCTTGGTTAGATCATAAGCATAAAGAGTTGGTGAGTTACTGCACACTGCTGCAGGAGCATTCCCACCAGTGCTATGTGAAAGGTGAGAAGCGGTGTGATGGGAGTTGGGGCAGCTTTGGGGCTGGACTCTAGATCTTCTTTATGAAAACAGTGTCTTTAATTTTCTTGAGAGATTACCTGGGAAAAGGAAGGAGCTGTGGGACTTGGTCTCCAGTGAGCATGGATTTAAAGATGCCTCAGTGTATTCTCTGTGGGCCTCGCATAGCTTGTTCCTGGAGTTGTGCAGTGCTGTGATGGAGGGGTTCCTTCTTTTGAGGCTTTTCTCTCATCTTTGGGGTGACAGATCCCTAAGTCTCTTGGGAATGACCAAGCTCAGGCTAACATGTAGCATTAGACATCTTGACCAAGTCTAGTCTCCAGTACCTGCGTTGACTAAATCTCTGTAGAGGGACTTGGTGGAAGTCTGGTCTTTGCTCCCCAGAGTGCAACTATTGCCTGATTCCTATAGCCTTGCATCTTTGCACTGGGGTGTTCAAGTACTCTGTTTGATTTGTAGGGCTGTTCAAGAGCCTTCAGCAGTCACACAGCATCAGCTCTCAAGACCTTCTTACAGCCATGGACTACTGTGAGGAGCTGCTACAAGAGATAGATATCACCAACTTCCTGCTGACGGTGTGCAGCCATGTCCGCTCCTTCCGAGAGAGCCACCAACATTTCCATATGCACCCTAAGGCTGCCAGTTTCCAAGTGGGCAGCATAGAGCAAGAAGAGGAGCTGAGCTCCAGAGAACGTGGTGTCTTGGTCTCTGAATCAAGGTAGGGTCTTGTCTTAAAATTGGGCTGAGACAGACCATTCTTCAAGAATTTTCTTTTACTTGCTAGAAAAGATGTTGTAGGGCAGGCTTTAACAACCACATGTAGAAATAGGTATTTCCATTGGGATACACACCTGGTATGGTGTCTACCAGACCCTTCTGTTTTTCTTATAATCACTGGTGACACTTATCCTTTGACTGTCTCATGCAGTCTTAGCTCATAACTGTCCCATCTGGGCTGTAGAGCAGTTTGTCTGCAGGCAACACTTAGATGTATTGTTTCCAGAGAAATTATGCAGTTCCCACTGCCTGGCTCATCTGAGATTACTACTGATTCTGGTGAAAAGGGCGGGTGGCAGCACACTTTATCTCTTTCTGAAGAGTAAGGTGTCCTTTCTTTAATGAAAAGACTAGAAATAATATCACAAGAGAAAATGTTTCTGCAGAACTAGAGTATGCTTGATGATAAAACTTCATCCTGGTAGGATGTTTGTGAGGTTTGTTTTGATTTTGGAATCTTAAGGAAAGGGAGAAGTGCTTTGTTCTACCTTACTGTGTGGTATGTTGAAGAAAGAAACGCTCTCTATAGATTTTTTTTTTTCATCCTCATTTTGCTCGACTGTCCTTAGTTCCTTGATATGAATATGAAACTACAATTTGTTGGGAGTCCTCAATCTTATTACCTCTTATGCTGTAAATCAGCAGGATGAAGCTGCTTTTGAAGAATGTTCAGTGTTTGGGAAGTCAGGTGACTTTTTCCTCAAGTGTAGCTTTCACACAGAAAACCTGTGGGAACTTTTCTTTGTTTATAAGATATACAATCTGAGTTGGGATTGGTGGTTTACAATAAACATTTCTGAAGGATGAATGGCTTGTGATCTGCCATCTGTATTACTAATTCAGGCACCTGAGAGTACTTTGCCCAAACTTTATCCTACTCCTCAGATTGCATTCTTTAAGTATTAGGCACTAATTCTGTCCCAAAGCTGCTGAGTGAGCATGGGCCTGAGCTTTGTGCTCTGCTCTGTGCTGCCAGGACGTTAGGGGTGCTGGCATGGCATGATTTGCTGTGGAATACCCTGGACTGAGTTTTGGTAATTCAGCTGGCTCCCTGTACTTAGCTGCTTGTCTGTGTTTCCCGGGGAGGGGATAGCATGGTGTCAAATAACCATACCAATCCTGTGGTTGGTTAAGCTGCCTCTGGCCTGGCTTCAGACAGCCTGAGTGCTTATCTTGGTTAGTGGGTGGGAGGAGGGTTTCTGGGACTGTAGAGGTGGAAACTGGATGACTTACGAGTTGCCTCGTGTTTACACAGATAAAGTGTGGGGAGCTGTGAGGTGGGATGCTTGCAGGGTAGGTAATAAGTGCTGCTTCTTGATTTGCCTGTCTGACCTGCCCGCCATTCTATCAGTGCGGAAATGGAAGACTACAGTGAGCAGGACTCTCACAATGTTGCTAGCCCCACAGAGGAGCCAAAAAGCAGTGTGGGCACTAGTTGCTGTTCAGAGTTTCCTCTTTCACTGCTGGAAAACGGACAACCCTGCCAGGCACACCCTGACCTGCATAAAATCATCCAGGTGAGGAATGTGGGAGTTTGGCTTGTCTACCACAGAGTGGTGGAGTGGAATGTCTGCTTCATGGTTGGGATTTCTCTTTCAGGAAAAGTTCCTGGAAATTGGAAGCTTACATTTCAAGCCAGTGCCATCAAATCCTCACTATTTCTTCTACTGCCCACCATCAGCCAAGAAAGAGGTAGGCATGGTGCTGCTCTGGCAGGCACCTAGTCCTTGTGAAGAGAAGTAGCTTTGCTTCTCACCAGTTCTGGATTTGGGGCTGGCAGACTCATGGGTGAACCCTTGGAGAGCCCACCACAGCAGCCTGCTTCACTGCCTGGTACAGTTCTGGTATCTGTCCTTCTCTCCCTCTCAGGAAGAGGCATCTCGGGATCAGGCAGACAGGAAAGGCAGTGAGGACATGGAGGTATCGGAAGCAGAACTGGCAGCTGAAGAAGGTAAAGTGTTCTTGCTCTGTCCTGGAGAAGGAAGATTATGTTGTCTCACTGTGGGTAATGCCTGTCAGAACTTGTCTGTGTCTGGTGGGGCCTCTGTTTGCTAACGGGGATCCTGTGTCAATAGGAACTGTGTCTGGGTGCTGCATTGCCACAGAGAGTGACCCAGAGCTGGAGGTGGAATACCGCGAGAAGCTGGAGCATGAGTTCCCAGACACAGATTCCCTCTCAGATTCCAACACAGTGAACCAGGATGATGACTCCTTCAGCGTGCTGGGAGGGGACTCACTAAATGAGCAAGAGTTCCTGGAGCAGGAGATGCCCCCACTCTTTGTGCACCTCACTTGCTCTGTGAAGCTGCGTAGCCAGCACAGCTCCATGCCTGTGCAGTCCCTTCCAACTTGTCTAGGTAAGGACAAGCCTTGCTGCGAGGTTAAAGGTCTCTCACTTGCTGTGGCTTTAGTCATAGAAAGATCACAGAGGATGGTGACCTTCTTTAGTCTGTTCAGTTGTGTGGGACAGCTACCTGTTGCAGTTTCTGTGCTTCCCACCAAGCTGTGTATGTGTGTAAGCAGAGCTGTTTGTTGTGTGATCCCCTTAGTCTGAGATCTCTCCTCAGGGGAAGTTCTTGGCTGCCTGGAAAGCTGCCAGGGCTTGACCACCATTGACCTGGGGGACCTCTGTGTGACTCTGGATATCTTTGTGCTTACCCTGCCCCTCGAGATAGAGGTTGTGAATGCAGACATTCTCCACAACAGGTAAGTGGGGGTAGGCCCACCTGCTTATCCATCCTCTACCTGCCCTTCCCAGCAAGGTGGTCTCGGGTCATCTCCCTGTTCTGAGACCAGGTATTGTCTTCCTTGTGGAGCATGCAACAGCCCTGAAGAAAATGTTTTTCCAGGATAGGCTCACCTTTCATAGGGATCACTTTTCCTTCTCTGGAAACTGTGTCTGTTCCTCCTCTCTGGCTCAGAAGCTGATGCTCAGCCTGCTCTGTCTCCTCTGGCAGATGCACCTCAGAGAGCAGCGTGTCCTTCACCCGCTCTCCGGGGCAGCCATCCTCTTTCCGGTCAGATGAGGATATCATGCACAACTTGGACCGGCTTCCGTCCACAGGAGATGAGAGGTATGGCTCTGCAGCTGTAGCAAGCCCAGTCATGAGTTCCTTTTGCAGCCTAGGAGCTGCACTGTGGTGTCTGTGTGAATGAGAGTGACTGACTGATTCTTATTGTCCTCTCTCCTAGGCACCCTGCACTTTCCAACCTCCCTGGAGTGCACAGGCAGGCTATTGAAGCTACTATGAACGAGGTAAGGCAGCTTTGCCTGCTTCTTGCTTCCAGCTGGAGTAGTTTGCCACAGCATACGCTTGCTGTTTCGTACTCTGTAGCCTGCTTTAGGCCATACCCTTTGTCACTTGAAGTGACTTTCAAGCCTTGTATCATGCAGGTCATTGGCCTTGTGCTGCCCAGAAGTGTGAGGTTAACCTAAAAAAAAAAAACTTGTGGTGCAGTTGGGATGGGACAGGCAGACTTTTTCCAGAACTCTTTTCTTAGGTACAGTCAGAAGAAAGTGAGGGAAGTAGACGAGTGGAACTATCTGACTTGCTGAGACTTGGGTGGGAATTGGGGCAGTCACATCGATTGTGCTCTGTGTCCCTGCTCTGCTCAGATTCGCTGGCTTCTGGATGACGAGATCGTGTCTGCGCTGCGCCACTCACAGGTCATCAGCACCTCCATCCTTCACCGGGTGGCCACTCATATCTACAACTCCAAGGGGCGGCCCAGCTGCCACAGCGAGGTGGTGCTGCTCCAGTTCGTGTTTGGACCTGAGCACTCTCTGGAGAAGTTCAAAGAGGTAAAGAGGGAGCCCTGAGACAGTGTCATACCCTTAGGTAGTGGGATGCTTATTCTTTCCTGTGTTACAGGAGTTCAGAAGAATGGTCCTGCCAGGCTACGTGATCAATGCAGAAGGCAGTGACTACCACTACATCTCCATCAGCCGCCTGCACTCCAGGCGGGCAGCCCCAAACCCTTTAGGGACATCGTGCTTACAGCAGCAAGCTGGAGGGAGCACAGGGACAGCCCTGGGCCAGGCAGGCCAGGAGGGAAGCAGTGAAGCAGAGGCAGAGAGCTCTGAGCTGCACCATGTGAGCTGTGTCCTCCCAGAAGAATCTCAGGGCCTCTGGGGGTGGCCAGAGAGCGAGATGCGCGTTGTGCCGGACACGGGAAACCCCGTAGGTGGGGGCAGTCATGCTCAGGATGAGGTGAGAGACCCTGGGGTGGGCTGGTGGGAGGGTGTGGGACCCTCTGGTGACTGAAGGTAAAAGGATGAAGGTGGAGGATGGGGTAGAGTTGTTTTGGTGCCTGTTTTACTGATTATTTTTGCAACTTTGACTTGTGCACAGGTCACAGGAGAAGCACTGAGCCTTGAGCAAAGCAAAGTACCTGGCCATGACTCCCTGGAGGAGGCAGTCCTGGAGACGACCATACAATCCCTGCCGTCTTCCTCTTCTGAAAAGGGCAACAGTGAGAAATCACCATTAGTGACACCATCTGCAGCCAGCCTAGCTGACTCTGTAACACAGAGTAGGGAAGGTAGGAGCTGCAGATGTGGGCAGGAGGGTGCCTCAGCCTCAGGAGCTTTTAAGGGGAAGGGGGATACTTTTGGCTGCAACATGTGAAACGTGACTTACTCCTGTCCTTGGAGTCATTGCCCAGAACTGTAGTCTTGTCTTCCTTGCCACAGTGCTGGCAGTGTGCTGCTTAATGTTACCTGGGGAGTTTGACTGTAAAGGGTACACTGATATCCCCAGTTCCATGAAGTTCCCAGTGTTTCCATTAGTGTATGAGGCCTGTTGCCAGCAGTACATTCCTCAGTACTGCCTGCCTGTGACTTGTGGTGTAGCATTTCTCTTAACACGTGGAGAGTGTACAAGGAGGCTTAGCAAGTGCCTGTGTGATCAGCTCCTCTTCTCTGCAGGCTCCAGCAAGCAGCGTCCCAGCCGTGTGCAGAGCCTTGTGTCCAGCCAGGGCAGCATGGACTCTGACCACCTGGGTGAGTGCCAGGGCTGGCAGCAGCAGCAGTGTGCAGTGAGGTGGTAAGGGGGTGGGAGTGTGTGGGGGCTGTTACCTGGGACTGACGTGCGGATGCATTGCAGGTTATGATGGGGGGAGCAGTGATTCAGAGTATGATGAGGCATTAATGAGCGACCAGGAACCTAAGTGTCCCCTCATGCCTGATTTCTGGCTCATCATAAAAATTGAGCAGGACCGAGTGGAAGTCTATTACCACACACGGTAAGGAGGATCTGGCTGTCTAGCCGCTGCTTCTCTGTACCAGCACTTTATTGCCATTCATCTCTGTGGGCTGGATCAGCTTCCTGTCCTGTCTTGTGCTTAATATGAGGAAAGCTGCCATCCTTCTCCACTGTGTGCACGCTTTATGCACGCAGACAGGTATTGTGCGGTTGTCCTGCTGATCCCTTTCTCCCCTTCCCTGTAAAGCAGCCTGAGTGTGGAGAAGGCCGCATCAGCAGAGATAGAAGAGCAGCCAGGGGAGTGCCAGAGTCTCAACCAGATGGTGGTAAAGAAGATCAGTGAAATCTGCAGGGTTGTCAATCAGGTAAAAAAATCTGCAGAGGGTAGGGGTTGAGCTGCCAATCATTAGATGGTTTAGATGGGAAGGGACCTCTGGAGTTTGTCTGGTCCATCTCAAAGCAGGTCCTGGGTGGCTAGATCAGCAGGTGGAGTCTCAGCATGGGAGTCAAAAGAGAAGGGGCTCTGTCTGGCCCTGAGCCCTCCTTTTTTGCTATCTTCCCTGGGCTGCTTAAACAACAAAACCTATTTTTTCTAATCTGTTACAGCGCTTACTGCTGCAAGACCTGCACGACAGTCACATATGCAACTCATTGCTGGTGGCAGAGAGTGAGGAGGACATCTGGAAGAGTGAAACTCCCTATACGTACTATAGGCAGCGTGTCATGCCAACAGATGGTATGAGTGCTGCCTACTCATGGGCAACTGAAAAGAGCAACTTCTGTGTCATGGCCCCAGCTATGTGCTATCTTCTTTCTAGATTACTCGGTAGAAGAGAACTACCAGCCCCGGGACTACCTGGCTGCCACAATGCAGTTCATGCCAGGGCACTTTGCTTGTGATGTAGTGTGGAGCACGCTCATCCACGTGCATTCACGCCTGAAGATGGGCCCCAACATGGGGGTCTCACGAGGTGTGTACAGCCCAGATTCCTCCTTATTTTGTGCATCAAGAGTCTGGCTTGTGGCTGGATTGGCGCAGCAGAGGAGGATGTGTGGGATAGCTAACAACCCACCTTGCCCACAGCTATCCAGGCGCTTCGTTCAGTGCTCAACGCCTTCTCTGTGGTGAACAGGAAGAATATGTTTGTCTACCAGGAACGTGCCACTAAATCTGTTTTCTACCTCCGGTAAGAAATTGTCTGGACTTGTTGGCCTGACCCTGCCCTGCTACATGCATTACACCAGGCTGAGAGTTGTTTGGGGCAGAAAGAGTCTACCCAGCCTCGGGAACCATGGTGTGACTCAAGGAGCAAATGTCTGATTTCTGATAGGTCACTTCGCTCCTACTCTTCCTGTGCTGAGCCCTTGCCTAGGAGAAAAAAAGATATTTATTTTGAGAGAGCTAGAGAGTGATTTTTGCACAAGCTCTGTACCAGAAGGACTTATACTCAGGAATAAGGACTTATCTCCCTTATCTCTCGAGGGAGAGCAAGGACGATGTAGATCCTCTGTGAAGGCATGATGCTGTCACTCTTGGCAGTGGAGGCTGATGCTTCTTTCTCCTATATTCAGACTGGCTGAAACCACCAACAGTGGGAAGGTGTGGGAAGCAGAGAGCAGCATTAGCCCAGGATCTCGCTCATTGGCACTGACACGCAGCCAGGAACCCATTTACACTGAGGATCTAATGGTGAGTCTGCTGCAGTCTGTGAGCAGATGTGGGATTTTGTGTAGGGTAAAATTTGTATTGCATATATGTGGATGGATATGACAGTGGGTGGCACTGTATCTGGGATTCATGTGGATGCTGCTTCCATGTGGCTGTTTTTGCTTCTCCAGGGCTCTCGTTCCTCTCTGGACACAGCCTCATGCCGCAGCATGGACTCTGCCCGCCCGGTGGGACAAGTAGACAGGCACATCCAGCTGATGGTCCATGGCGTTGCCCCAGCAGGTAGGTGTTACAGTGCCTGGCAGCAGATGTGCTGATACAAAGCAGAGGAATGGAGCTCCAGTCACAGAATCACAGAATTGTAGGGGTTGGAAGGGACCTCCAGAGATCATAGAGTCCAACCCCACTGCCAAAGCAGGTTCCCTACACCAAGTCACACAAGTAGGCATCCGGGCAGGTCTTGAATATCTCCAGAGAAGGAGATTCCACAACCTCCCTGGGCAGCCAGTCCTTGCCCTCTTTGCTTGAAGAGCAGATTGTCTCCCTCTTGAGCATGCTACTCTTTCTTAGACCAGAGCTGCTGTCCATTTCATGTGGATGGGAATGTGAGGAAAGGGCCCATGGCCCTCAATTAAATCTCCTGCAGATCATGTGATTTATGCCAGCTTTCCCTGTGCAGGAGTGTATTTGTTTCTGCCTGCTGTGCTAGCAGTCTTTGGCAAAATAAATAGAAAAAGATGCCTGAAGAAGTTGTTGGTGGAGAAAGATGTGTTCCCTGTGGGAAGTGCTTGTGAGGGTGGTACATTCTCAACTGGTAGGTGTGTGGTTGGTTATGGTCCTTACGAAATAAGGTGAAAAAGTTGTTTGTGCCTCTGTCTATCTGTCAGGACCTGAGATCACAGATGAGCTGGTGAAAGTGCTGCGCAGGCGCCTGGATGAGGCCACTCTGGATATCATCACTGTGATGCTGGTCCGGAACTGCAAACTGACCCCAGCCGATGTGGAGGTACCTACCTTAGTAGCTGTTCTGTTCATCCTGTTGCCCATAATGTGCCTTTTTGACCAATCCCAGCCTTGAACCAGGACAGGGAATGCTAAGGCAGTCTGCTGCATCCCATTCCCTGCTCCAGTGTTTACTTGGGTTGGCATTCATAGATACATTCTCTATGTGGTTGCTAGAGTCAGTGGGGTCCCCAGAGTATCCTGCTTGATTCAGCTGAGTTCTAAAATTTCTCTCTACAGTTTATCCAGCCCCCTGGGACACCACCTACAGAGGTCCTGCAGTTTACATTGCCACCCTCTGCTCTGCCTTGGCTGCAGGCAGTGGCCTACTATCTGCGCCAGAACCTGCTCATCTTCCTGCATACCCCGAAGTACACAGACAGCAATGTGGAGCACCACTTCAAGGTTAGGAGGGCAGTGAGTGGGACAGCAGTTGGCTCAGCTTCCATCTGCTTCTGGGGGCTCTCTCTGGGGCAGCTTAGCTGCTGCATTTTCAGCTCTGCCATGTATAGGAAGGAACAAACACTGAATACTCAAGCGTGGGGGAGTTTTTCAGGACTGTGGGCAGTTTCTGTTGACTTGGTGTAGGCTTGGACAGGCCTTGCTTTTACTGGAGTGGTCACTGCTCTGTGGGAAATAGCAGCTACAGAGTTCATGCTCACGGTCTTCTCCCAGGAGCATGGGAGAAGACCTCCTTGGAAAGTTGAGCCTTGGTCCTTGTGTGGCCAGGATCTAAGGTCTGAAACATCAGAGTTGTTAAAAGTGGGAGCAGCTATCTGCTCCTTCAGCATGACTGTTAAGGATAAAAGGTGAGGCCAGATGTACAGTGCCTTATAACTCTGGACAGAGCTGTGAGAGGGTCCTTCTGCCAAACAGTGGCTGAATCTGCTGGCAAGTGTTCTTAAATAGATCTGAGCTGCTTGTTACAGGCCTGGAGATGAGCTCTGCATATTCATGCATGGGCCTCTACTTCTGGTAAAGGCAGGTTCTCCAGACACTGTCACATTTTTTTCCTTGCTCTCCGTAGCACTACTTTAGCCACAGTGGTGGTGTCCCTGACCAAGATCTTTACCTGTACAACAAACCTGGAGGCCAAGGCACTGGTGGCAAAGGTACTGTGCTCAACTTTTTTTTTTTTTTAAGCAGAATATGGGACTGTGCATTGGGGAACCACTTCCCACACTAAAGAGCTCTGAATGACTGAGGATGGCCAGTGTCAGGGCAGTGTTTTTCTCCTATAGCTGGGGAGTGTGCAAAGAGTGTGCTTGGGAGGCTGCACAACCATACATGCATGGTAGAATGAAGTTAAGGACTCCCACGGAGCTTGTCAGGTTGCTGTATGAAGCAGCTCTAGATTGCAGCTGCTGTGGAGATGATGCCCTCTGCTCTTATCTGTGGACTGCTGGAAAAGGGATTGGATAGGGCTAGTTCTGCAGCAGACTGTCACATCATGTTGTGTCAAGGCCATGTAGTCTGTCAGCTGGCCTTCATGAGTCCTGCTGTGTCCCTTGTGCGCTGTCTGAATGTTCTTCTGTTGTGTAGGTACCATGTCGGACCTTGTGCAGCACCTCTTTCCACTCTCCCACTTCCAAGGTAGCACCTCTGGCTCCTAGTACTATCCTAGTTTCCCTTCCCATGCAGCTCCCTGGCCCTCTGGTCCCTGCTATTCTTGTCTTCCTTGTGCTGTGGCTTCAGTTCTGACTCCTCTGTGTTCGTGTATGTATGTCTGTCTAGCTGAGCCACCTTTTTCTTGCTACCTGAATAAATGAGCAAATAGAACCTGCTTGCAAACAGTGAATTACAAAGTTCTACACCCTTTTTTTCCCCACAGATCAGAATGGTCACCTTAAGGAGATCATGATATTTCAGTTGTAGTTTCAAACTCTTGCATAGCATCATCACCCTCCCACCTGGATAGGGGTTCCCTTTGCTTACCGAAGGGTCACAGTGACAGGGCTCTGCTAGATGTATGCTTTGTGTTTCAGGGAGCCTGGGTCAGGGGAGCTTGGAGAGCCCCTTATAAATGGGAGATAACAGTTTCCTAGTGTCCCCATCAAGTGTCTTTCTGGTGAGCCTGGGGCTTGCTGTCAAGCAGATGAGTTTGTGCCTTTCTCTGATTAAAGAGAGGGAGTTGTTGTATGGGACAAATCTGCTGCTCCTAATGTCTCTGTATGGACACCTCCATCCCAGAAAGCTGCTGTGCTGCAGCAAGGAGCTGGGTGAGGCAGGAGAGCTCTGTCTGAGGCTCCAAAGGCAGTGAGGCTGAGGGGAATACCAGTCTCCTCTACCTTTGATGTTGAGGAAAGTATACATTTCTCCTTTTGTTTTTTGCTGGATAAATGATTGATCCTGTGTCTGTCACAGGGAGAGTAGAGCCATGTCAAAGACTGGTGCAGAACACCTACAAGATGAGGCAGCTCCTGTAGTCATCTTCAATTAGAGTGGTGCTTGTAGAGTTTCATTTCCTCATAGTGAATGCAAATGTGTGCTACACTTCTATTTGAATGCCTCCTTCCCTCCTTTGGGAGCTCTCTGCATCCCAGTGCCCTTTCCTTTGTATCTGTTTTGTATCTAGACACTCTGCATCTTGCCAGTGTTGGGACAGCTGTGCCATCCAGTCACCTGAGTGCTGCCTTGGTTGGTTAGGAGGCATTGAAAGGGGGTGGCATCATGTAGCATGATAGTGAAGGGTTTGGACCTTACAGCTGCATTTCCACTGCTACTTCCTTGGTACACTGGCATGTGAGCTGGGCTGTGGGGAGGGAGTTCCTGATCCTGCTCTGGGTTGTAGTGGGGCTTCTTCTGCGTGGCCCAGGGTGTGTGGCATGTGGGCTGTGCACCAGCTACCGTACTGCTGCTCTATATCTCAGAATTGTGCAGGTGTGAGTGAGGCTATAGATAGGGCCTGAATTTTACTCTACAGCAACTCCAGGCTAATATTAGGTGTCAAACTGCTTTGTTCTCAGTTGTGCTGGTAGGAATGTGTGAGAAAGGTACCTCATCTCATACAGGTGTGCAGTGGGGAGTGTGCTATGAGTGGAGTTTGCAGCAAAGTGCCATGTGTAGGCTTTCTTTGCAAGGATTCAGTGTCCCATGTGGTTCGAGAGGGCTGTTGGAGAACATCTGGGCCCCATCCTCTGGGTGCTGAGTCCCATCCCAGATTTCTCTGCATAGTGGCCTTCCTGAGTCAAATGGAGATGCTTTCTCTTTGTATATAGTGCTGGGTGACTCAAGAAGTTCCTGAAGGGCAAAGGTGACAGCTGCCATGACAGGGTGGTGAGGACACCCTGTGCTGAAATCCTTGCTTTTTGCCCTGACTCCCAACGAACACAGCTAGCTGCCTCTCCCCTGGCTGCTTCCCCTCCTGTGGGCCCTGCCTGCCATGTGCACCCAGAGCCCTGTGAAACCCACTTGGCAAGGGCTCTGCCCCAAGGTCTGGTGTGCAGGCATGGGTTGGTCACCCTGCTCTGTTAGTTGCTAGCTGGGCTTGCAGCAGCGTGCCCAGTGCTGTGCTGACGGAGGCTGTCCTGGGCTCTCCCCTGTAGGAATTGCATGCATTGCACTGACGTTTGTGGATGAGAACGGCAGCCCCACCATGCTGCCTCTTGGGGAGAGACCTGACTCTCCTAAGGTGCCCATTGTGGACCTGCTGCGGGATGCCGACTTTGAAAGCCTCACTGCGGTTAGCAAGCACCAGCCAGAGCCTGGCACCCAGCACTCAGGTAGGGTGCCTCTGCATCCCCCACAGCACCTCCAAAAAGTGTGGGTGCAGAGCTGAGCGGGGCTGCCCTTTCTCCACAGAGCCCTGTGTGCTGGTGCGTCTGGACATCTGGGAGAAGGGCAACATTAGTCTGCTGCAGCTTTCGGAGAAGCTGCGTGGGGCTCTGCGCCATGCTCTGTGCGATGCCATCATGGAGTTCCTTGTGCTGCCAGCCCCGCTCTGCGTGGAGGCTTCCTGCCCACTGAGCGCCCCAGACCTGGAGGAGCTGAGCTCTGCAGGTGAGATTTGGGGTGGGATGGGTGCCTCGAGCCGTCTGCAAGCCTTGCTCCTCCTGCCTAAGAGAGCTTGGTCTGTGCTGAAGGAAGGCACTCCTGCCTCTGCCACTTGTTTAGTGCCCCACCATAGAAATAGGGTTGGAAGAAATCTTTATAGAGTGAATCAATTTTGCTAAGTGATACTAAGGGCTGCTCCCTGCTCTCTGGACAGCCATGGTGGCACATGAGTGTGACAGTGGAAAGCTCTGAAGTGAATCGCTTGCTCTGTCTTTACAGCAGGCCTAAGGAGAACCATGTCGGAGACCAAGGGTCTGGCCATGGGCACTGGTGGGGCTGGCAAAAGCTGTCCTCCACCCCTGCACTTCACCTCTGCCCCTTCAGCCAGCCCCGGGGAGCCAGTGACACCCACGAGCAAGCTGGGACGCCGCAGTTTCTGGGACATGCTGGTAATGTTGCTGAGGGTCTGGTGGGAAGCAGGGCCTGCAAGTCTGGTGGTGCGTCAGACTGGGAGGAACAGAAAGAAGGAATCTGGATGGGGTAGGGAGGTTTGGCCTAGTAATGGGATTTGAGATCAGGACAACAGCTGAGCTGTGGGTATGCAGAGCCTTAACCCTGCACTGCCTCTCTGTAGAGCAAGCCTGAGTCCTCAGAGCTGGGCAGCCCCAAGACTACCGATGACATTGTGCTGGAGAGGCCAGAAGAGGCTCGCACAAGGCGGCGGCATAAGACTGAGAATGTCAAGCAGCACCTGAGCCAGGATCGGGCCACAGCCACAGCTGAACTGGAGCAGGCACAGCGGTAAGACAGCTGGGGTGCTGCTCCCGTCTGTCTGCTGTACAGATTCCACTGGCTCTGTGTGCATCATAGCCCTTTGGACTGTGTTCCCTTTCCTTGAGGTGTCTCCCTTATGCAGCCAGCTAGGGGAGAACTGCCTTCCACACAGAAAGCCTCAAGCCTTCATGCTAGAGTGTTGCTGGAAGCACTGCTGCTTGTCCCTGTTCCTTCCTTGCATTGTAGGGCCTGCACATCTGTCGCTGCTAAGCTCAAGGGCTGTAACAACTGAAATAGGGGTTTCCCTGGGATCTCCCTTCTGGATCTGGAAAAGAACCACTGTACCTTCTTGCCTTTGTTGCTGATGATGGAGGTCTGGTATAATCATGCTGCATTTCTTTATTCGCAGACGCCGAGCCTGCCAGTTGGAAGAAGGAGATGTAGGCACCATGCACTCGCTCTTCAATCAAACCTGCCAGCAGTGGATGGCATTTATGAATCACCTGGGTATGTATCTTAGGCCCCAGCTCCTCTAGATAGGCTGAGGATGGGCCTTTCTTTTCCTTCTTCACATAGCACTGAGCCATTCCTCATCATTCCTTGCTTATCTCTAGCTAGTTGTGCACACTGTCTTTTCCCAAACTATGCAGGGTGTCCATCAGTGCAACAGTGCTCAGCAGAGATTGTGTCCCGTTTCCTTCTGTCCTCCATCCTGGTGGAAGTGGTGAGCCTGGTCACTTCCCTAGCGAGTGACACCACTGTCAAGGTGTTTGAGAAGATCTGGTGAGTTACACAGTTTACAGGAGTCTGTCTGGCACTGGAAGATGCTCATATGCCAGCCTCTATTCCCGTGTCTCTATCTGTCAGTCACCTTTGATGCTCTTCTTTGCAGCTGCCATCGGAGCACTGCCTTCTTGCCCTACAAACCTGGCCAGAGTGCCAGCCCTCGCCCTGCAGCTGTCAGACACTTCATCCTGCTGGGACGCAACTTCCACCAGTGGCGCTGCAGCACGGAGCAGGGTGAGTGTCTGGCCAGGGCAGTACTGCCTTGTAACACTGATCATGGTTGGCTAAAAGACCCTGCTTGTGGTATCCTTGAAACTCCTATCCTGCACTATGAATGAAGTGGTTATATTTGTACACTACTTCTTCCCAGTACCTTGTCTAAAGCTTCCTGGGAAGAGTCTCTCAGTAAGTAGCACCCTGAGCTGAGTTCAGCTCAGGTCTTCTGGAAAAGCTGATGGGTGCTCTGACAGCATCCAGACATTGTGACCAGTTAGCTTTGTCCTCCACAAGACAACCTACTCCTTTAATTGGTAGAAGTGTACTGAGTGAGCTTCTCCTTTGGGCAGAGCACAGGACAGCTGTGCTTGCAGAAGTCACCAAAATGGGGCACTGCTCACTGCAAGTGCTCACAGCTCAGCATGACTGAGGCCTCTTTTCAGTTGGGACCAGCAATCCAGGTCCTTCCGTGTGAGGCAAGCATGTCACTAGAGCAAAAACATGCCTTTACCCATTGTCATCTGCTCACTTTTCATAGCCTTTTTCAGCAATTAGCAAAGACAATCTGACCTGTCAGGGTCTGGAATCCAGCATGGAATGTGCTCCCAAGTGTTCTGCCAATACCTTTCTGCTTCCTCTTGGCTAGGCACAGCAGAGCTGAGACAGGCTTGTCTGGAGTGGAGCTCTGGGAGGTGGGGAAAATGGGTCACCCTGCTGGGAAATTTTGAGCTGGTGGTGGCCCAAGTGATGCGTGCAGTTGCTACCTCTTCCTCTCGCACAACTATGCTGGGTCCCAGGAGGAGTAGCAGTAGGCTTGGCTGATCTAGCACAGTTGGACTATGCTCCTTCTGAGGAGCTGATGTTGTCTCTACCTTTAGATAGCAGCAACGAGGAGGAGCAGCCAGTCCCACCTGCTCGCAGGTTCAGACGTAAGTTCCTGTTCAGCATGGTGCTGCTGCAGCAATTGGCTTGAGCAACAGCTGCTTGAAAACCTTGAGCAAAGTGACCAGGCTGCAAAAGGCTCCAGGCTGGCTTGCAGGTGGTGATGCTGTGGCAGGACTCATTGTGCACATCCACAGTCAGGTCTCATGTGGTTGCTGTAGTGCTCTTCTAATGCCAGAAATACAGCATTGGAAACATACAGCTTGCAGAGGAGCTCTGCTCAGTTAAGCTTCACAATTGTGTGCATGATGCTAACATGTGGGATTTGTTGTGGTATGGCAGAGATTGAAGATATTGCAGGGACCATGCCATAAGTTAGCTGGAAATGACAAGGAGCAGAACCAGGGTATGCTGACTGATCACACAGGGTTGCCATAGCAACACTGTTAATAAGTGTAAAAGTGAACAAAGGTCCCAAGAGGGGAGGCTTTGGGTTGTGATTGGAAAAATACCAATGTGTGGGCTGCGTTCAACTGTCCTTTGAGAGTGATGAGCTGAACAGTATCATGGCACAATATTCTGTCATTCTGGGATGAACTGGTATTGAGGGTAATAACTCTGGCTTCTTTCAGCTCACAAAGGGCTCCAGCGCTTCGAGGCCATGGAATTCAGCTCAGCAGAGAGAGGCTCTGACCCAAGCATTGTTGGGCGAGACCTGGCACCTCGACAGAGGTTCCTCTTCATGGAGATCGTTGACAAAAAGGTAACAATGATGCCTGTGTGATACTGTCTCCTGAAAGCCATGCTGCTGTAGGCAGCTGACCTGCCCCAGGCGGAAGCCCCATGCCACAGCAGAGCAGGGGGCTCCCTGCAGCTGTCTTGACTCCTATTTCACTGTGGGCTGTAATTGCCCTTTCTCTTCCCATAGCAGTGGTCACATCAACCTGGTTACTTGTGCTGCCAACTCAAGTGCTGCCACCTGCTGCTGGAACTATTAACAGGGTTGCAATAAATGAGCAGTTGTCACTAGCTCTGTTCCAGCCTTACTATCTGAAAGCAGCTGGAGCTGCAGCAAGTCCCACCCAGAGCACCTGGGGCAGCCTGTTGTCACCTTTTTCTAAGCAGATCCTTTACCCTTCCTTCCCCTCTTTTCTTTCTAGCTGACGCTTTACACCTACAACTGGTCCCCAGACCTGGGGGCCAACTTGAACTGCTCGCTCATTCGTCTGCTGCAGTGGCAGAATGCCCGCTCCCACATTGTGCACTGCTTGATCAGCCAGAAGATGGGACTATTCCACCACCACTGCTTTATGGACCCACCGTGGCATGAGGACAGTAAGCAGGTAGGGCACTCTGCCAGAGAGCAGTCCTTTCCCCATCAGGAGGAGTCCTCACAGCTCTGGGGTCTGAAGAAGGTTATACTTGTGTGCTGGTTGGCAAGGCATCTTCAGGTGGTTATATGTCCAACCAGAACGTGTCCTGACAGAATGATGCTGTTGGCATTATTATTTGTGGCTGGAATACTTAGGGTGGAGGAGACTGCGGAATGGGCTTCCCATTGCATGCTAGAGCAATACTGTCCTCTGGACAGGTGGTGGAGAAGGCCAACAAATGTCTGCAGATGACCAAAATTGGATCTACTCTATTCTTGTGGGTCCTTGCTCCATAACTAGCAGTAAAGAGTCTTTCATGGCTGCTTCTGCTTTCTTAGGAGCCAAATCCTTTCCTGAACTCCACTTTGGAGGTGGATGCACTGATCCGGAGCTCGTGTCCCCCACCTAGCAAGGAGCAAGGCCGGCTGAGCAGCTCTGCACGCAGCCTGCCATCTCTGCATTTCCATCCTGATGTGGTGCCCTTTGATGAAGCTCTGCGGGATGTTACCACTATCAAACGCATACCCCATGGTCCAGAGTTGGGACCTTTTGACCCTGTGGCTCGACATGGGGCCCAATTCCTGGAAATCAAAAGTATGGAGAGGAAAGGTAAAGCAAGAGACATGCAGGGACTAGAGCCTAACTGGCTGATCACATTCTTGCTCCTGGAAAAGGAGTGAAAAAAGCGGAGTGAGTTCTGGCAAAGGGGCAGTTGTCAGCTATTCCTGCCAGAAAAGGATGGGTTATAGCCAGTGTTGGGAGTTCAGTGGGTAGGGTGGGTGTGTAGTGGTATGGCTGTGGCTTCATACATCTGTCTGTTCTCTTTCCTCTAGAATTGGAGAAGCAGATGAAGATAGAGAATCTCTTTGTGACCTGGCAGCAGAGATCAGCACAGTCAAACATGCCTATCAGTGTGAGTGCAGACTGGACCTTTGTACAGAGTACTGGCAACACTAGCATTCCTTTTGTAGGAGGGAGCGTTGGAGCTCAGATTGGGATTTATGCTGGGGATGGTGTCTGGCTGTGGAGCAGTGCTCTCTGCTTGACTTCTGGGCCTGCTGGCCTCTAGAGCTTTGCTAATGAGTCTTTGCTGCCCAGCATCAGAAGGGCTGTAAAACAGGGTGATTGCCTCTGAAGTTTAATTCACATATAAATAGCTTGTTCCTGGTCCTGGTGAGGGATGTGTGCTTGTAACTGTGTTCTTGTGCTGTGCAGCTGTCAGACCTGGAGACCCTGAAGCAGTCCTCACGCCTTGTTCACTACTGTGCTACTCCACTGCTCTTTGACCCAGCCTTCCGGCAGCAGATCCAGACTGACCAGCAGGGCAAGGTAGAGGGGAAGGTGAGTGTCAGCAGAAGCCAGCTGGGTTTGACTTTTGTGCACTGGAAAAAGGGATGACTTCGCTTTTTTTTTTTCCCCAAGATAGTTCTGCTTTGAGCCAACCCCTGCATTATGGGATGAATTTGCAACCTTAGAACAGGGCATCCACCATGGTGAAGATGGAGACTGAGGAAAAAAAAATAGGGTCCTCAAAGCCTTCTTTGTGCAGTCATACCATCCCTGGGAAGACTGACTTTCCTTTGCTACCCAGGGAATCCAGAGGTAGAGTCTAGGCAAAGCCATCAGAGCACGCTGTCTGTTGGGGAAGCTAAACCTCTCTCTATACGTTCAGTAGCCAGACCTGATAAAATTTGTCCAGACCCAGCAAATAGCTGGAACAATTGAAAACAAGCCACCTGAATCCTGAGCAGGTTGCAGCCTGACAGAGTCTAACCTGTGCAGATGTCATACCGGCTGTTCGTGGTCTGTGTGCGTGTCAGAAGGGAAGAAAAGACTGTGGTAATTTATCTAAATGTCAGAAGGATTCTGACGGTCTTTAAGCAGAGGTTGCTGCAGAAATTGAGCACTCACAAGAGAATGGAAAACTATCATCACAAAATGAAAACTTCACTTTGTTTTTTGGAACAGAACAAAATGAAAACTGGCCGTTCAATTTAAAGAGCCTGGAAGCAGGGCTTTGAGGTTGTGTATTGGGTTCTGTATCACCAGAAAATATATCTCAGTACAAACGAGATGCCAAGCTTTGAGACACCCTGTAGTGGTTCAGATTGATCAGAACAGGAAAAGACTATGAAGAGCTCAGAGATGGCCTTGAGCAACCTGTGAAATGAGTGGTGCTGTGGGAGCAGGACCTGGTTTCCAGGAAGGCAGAGCACCATGGGGGTAGGAATTTGAATTTCTCCCATATTGAGCATTAACTGCAGAGCCTGTAGGAGCAAAGCAGGCAGCCCAGTGGATTTCTGCAATTCATGGACAGCTTCATGCAAAAAGCAAGCCATTTAGAATACATCAGAAAGGTGTGCTAATATTATGGGTATTATTCGTACACTTCTCTAAAATACTTATGGATGAATGTCTTCATTTGGGCAAGTGCGAGTCCAGCATCTGGTAGCAAAGGCACTGAACTGCAGGGACTCAGAGAAGGTAAGGTCAGAGAGTAGCTGGAGAAACCCTAGTAAAGAGACTGCTAAATGAAAAGACAGGTAGAAACATGTGAGAGCATCCACCTGCTCAAAGGAGAGAAATCAAGAAAAGAAAGCTTAGAGTCTCACAGCACAAAGACAAGGAGTATTCAAATAAATCAGAAGGGGGACTGAAAATGGTGAGAAGGAAATATTATTCATGTAATGTTACTGCACTACTAAGCCAGTAATAAAACCCGAGATGTCGCAAGGATTCATAAGAGGACCAGATTCTTACGTGGCAACAGGCGCTGCGCACCATTGAGTTTTGTGAACCAGTTGTGAGCTATCAAGACTATGCTAGCCGTTCTGGGGAGGAGATGAGAGTTATCCCTTCCTGCAGTGTACCTCTTCCAATAGTTTGTTCCAGTGCTGCTAGGTCAGTCAAGGGCTGAGTGAATACTGGATCTGGTATTGCTGCACGTGCCATAGGTTGGCTGTTACAGCTTTCTGGCAGAGGGAAGTCTGTCTTCTGTTCTTCATTCTGGTGCTATCCCATTGAGCATCCCCTCTCACAGCAGCTCTCCTTAGGAAATTCTTTTTTCTTCCAGAAGCGCCACCGTTCAAATGATTCTACAGCGTCAGGGAGAGACCGCAGCCACAGCTGTGACTCCACGGAATCACTGCCCTGCAAGCTGAAGGAGGAGCCTTGGCTGCAAGAGATGTGCAATGCCTTCTTGCAGCAATACATCCAGTACCTGCAGAGCATGGGCTTCATTCTGGTCCAGGTGCGGCCACCCTCACCTACCACTCGCAGGTCCGTGATGTTCTGGGAATCCTGGTAATGAGGAAGGGCTGACATGGAGCTCTGCCCTGGCTTGGCACAACAGGAGATGCTGGCTGCTCTGCTCATGGCTCTCTCTTGTTGCTTCCAGTAGCACAAGTCGGATCCGAGCTATGGCAGCAATGGGTGTGGAGGGGAGAGGATCCTTTTCCTATACAAAGCCAAAAGCAGAGGGGAGTCCAAAGGTGAGTGCTTATGCTGTTAGAGAAGTGAAACTGGGATGGAAGTCAGGCTGTGGGCAGAAGTAGGGCAGTTCTGGTTGCTTTTGAATCTATTTTTCACAGAAGGGATGTGAAAGAGCAGAGTAGAGGCTGCTGTGCAGACAGGCTTAGCAGGCCATGGCTCTTCATTTGTAAAGAAGAGGCAATGAGGGAGGGACAGGACGGAGCTCTACCAAATCACAGCCAGCTGGGAAAGGGATTGACTCACTGCTGTCATTTTCATTACCAAATGGGAGTATCAGGAGCAGGTCCCAAAGCAAAAGGAATCTTTCTTAATGCGGCAGCAGGTAACGGTGATCTTTATCAAAAGGTTTTGTGAAAACTAAGAGCTTATATGGGTCTGAGAGAGAATAACCTGGAAGAGGAATCCATCGGAATTGCTAGGTAGGCAGAAACCACCTATGGTTCGTGAAACCCAGGGAGGATGGAAGCATAACATTTGCTGACCCTGTTCTCACCCTTTCGTGGTACCTGCTTATGGATAAAGCTGGTACAGGACTGGGGGCAAGACAACACCTTGCAGTTAAAACAAGAGGAGAGCAATCCACTGAAACAGCTTAACAGCAGGCAAGTGATTTTCCTGGCAGCTAAGCTGTAAATCCCAGCTGGTTGCCTTTGATATCTGCTCTGTTGGGCAGCTGTGATGATCTGGGAACTGCTGAGCAGAGAGGTGGGAGTAAGGTGTTGTGGGCAGCATTACCCCTCAGCTCACTGTGGCCTTCTGGAGACATCCTGCCCTAAGCAGGCAGGAGGTGAAAGAAGCAGCATCTCTGGCATGCCCTCTGGAAGGCTGTTTATTAGCTTTATTAGAACTCTTTTCATTCTCTAGCATGTCTGCTCCCTTACTACCAGTGAATCTGCTCAGTTGATAAAGTTACTCTCCTTCCACCTCTGCCACAGAACATCTTGGCAGCTTTGCATGCCTGGTGTGTGGGCTGCTCTTCTGTGCAGAGAGCCTCTCCAGCTTTGTCCTTCTCTTTCCAGAGCACAAGCCCTGCTGTTGCCACCTATCATCTGCAGAGAGCTCTTCCAGGTGGGATTGTGCTGATGGAGTTGGCCTTCCAGGTGAGAGAGAAAAAGAAACAAAATACAACAGTCGAAGGGAGTTTGGGACAGACTTACGAGGACACAGTGCGAGTGAGGAGTGTGGCAGGAACATGCAATTCTGTCTGCCTCTTCCACAGTACTGCAGTACTGTAGGGGCAGTTCTGTGGGGCCGAGAGCAGTCAGTGTTGCCTGGAGGGGAACCAATACAAGATGCAAGGCTTAGCACCAGTAGGGGGCACTATGCTCAGCCACATATTGGCTGGTTTGTCCCAAGGTCTGCTTTGTTCAGACACAAGAGGAGACAAAAGAAGGGAGCAAGAGTACCAGGGACCTAGCCCAGCAGATGAATTGACAAGTGTGAGGTGCAGCCGGCCTTGTATGGGCTCCTCTTCTTCCTTGGAGAGGCCCAAGGCCCACGCTGTACTCAGTGTGCTCTTTCCTCTAGGGCTATTACTTCTGTGTGAAGCAGTATGCATTGGAGTGCTCGCGGATCCCCATGGGCCAGTCTGTGAACTCTCAGGTAATGGCTTTGTACAGCTGGTGCTCCTTGTGGCTGGGTGCTGCTCTGGGAGAGGCAGCGATTTGTGGGACAGTAAGCATTTCACATTTCATGCAGCAAGTTGTGGAACGCTTTGCTCTCTCCTGGTAAAGGAAAGTTTGCAGAGCCTTCTGCAGTCACATGTTCTACGTAGCGTGCTGCTTCAGCAGACAGGGAGTGCAATGAGAGGAGGTGGAAGGTTTTAGAAGAGGATGACTCTTGTTCTTTGGGGAGCAAGGCAGAGCACACTGGGGAGGAACAAGAGGAACATGAACCAAAAATGGCTGCTCTGGGGAAAGTCAGTACATTGAAACCAAAAGTTCTCTGCTTCCATTAAATGAAAGGGAAGCAGAATGGTGACAGGGATCTGTGAATGTGGCTGGCTGCTTTTTGCTAGTGGAGATAATTTTCTACACCGCAGGCCCTGGTTCTTGACACCTCTGTGTCTTGTTCGGTCACACCATGGGTGCTGCTCTCTTCTCTTTTGGTGTGTCAATATGTCCTGCCTGTCCCAGGGCACTGGATGGATGCTTAGAAAGGCTGGATGACCCCAGCCTGCCTGAGGCAGGAGGGACATGTGACCATATTGTCCTTTCCAAGATGGCTGCATAGCAGAGCTGCATCTTACATGAACTGTTCTTGGCATATATAAGCTTAAAACCTGCCTGGACCTTGCTGCAGTCCCTGAGGGTTTGCTGGACCTTTCCTGGGAAGTCTGTGTTGCATAGGGCAGGTTACCAGGCTGCAGCTGGCATTGCAGGGAGTGCCCAGGCTCTCTGGCTGACTTGGGAGGGCACAGCGCTGGGAGCATTAGGCTTGCTGCAGACCTCTGGCCCAGCCTTTTCTCATGCTGGAACCAGCACACAGTTCCCTCAGATGAGGCAGTTGAGCTCCTCCACCCTTTCTCTCTGCTTATCCCACCCTGTGCCCCTGTAAGACGAGCTGGGGCAGGAACTGGGCTGCACAGTGCCTTGTCCTTCTTCCCACTGGCTGTGCATCTCTCTCCATCAGGGCACTCTTACAGCCAGAGTTTGCAGCAAGAGCTGCATGGGACACAGCTCCATCTCTGAGTCTGCGGTACGTCTTCTCTTCCCGCTGCCATGCTGGGCGCAGCAGGACATTCCAGTGCAGGGTTGAGCCTGTCACTGGCTGTGCTTTTACCCGTCCTGCTCCAGCCACCAGCCTCCTGTACCAGTGGCTGCTGTATGTGCTTCAGTGGACAGCACAGCTTGGGAGGAGGATGGGATGGGCCTTGGGTGCTTGCATGCAGGCAGTGCTGTGTGTTCCTTGCTCTTTGCCCTGCCTTTCTGGGGCAGAGTTTGTAGGCTCCTCTCTGGACTGATCCTGGATGTGCAGGTTGCCCTCTGCCTCATGGCAGTGGCAACACAGGTGGTGCAGAGAGCAGACTCTTCTCGTGTCAACACCTCCTGCCTGCTGGTGTTCCCTGCTTATCCTGTCCTTAAACCAAGGGATTATGGTGTGGCTCAGTTGCCCAAAGAGATCAAAGAGCTTAAAGACCTTATGATGGCACTGTGAACTCCTGGCACAAGGGCAAGGCTGAAACCTTCACCAACACTGTCCCCTGCCACACTAGTTGCCCCTGTGTTGTGAGTGTGGCTGTCTGTGTGTGCAGGCTGATGCTGCCCTGGATGACCAGCATGCTGAGTAGGGGCGACAGCCAAATGCTGGTGAGGCCTTCTCTCAAGCTCTGTGACACCCCAGCCATCAGATCATCCAGCTTCCCAACAGCCAGGCTTGGCTTTTGTTACTGAGTACAGGGCTTTAGAAGCTCTATTGTTGCCCATCTCTGAGTCCAACTACTTGCACAGGCTCCTGTGCTGCCTCTTGCTCCCAGGGGATACTAAGTAAGTCAGTCCTTACCTATAGATCCAGAACTCACAGGGGCTCCAGCCTCAGTGTATCCTGTACCTGCTCGAGGACTGGGCCATGCAGAGCAGCGCTCAGATGGAAAGAGGATCATAGAATTGTTAGGGTTGGAATGGACCCTCAAAGGTTGTCTAGTCTAACTCCCCTGCAGTAAGCAGGGACATCTACAGCTCGATCATGTTCTCAGAGACTCATTCAACCTGACCCTGAATGTCTCCAGGAATGGGGATGTGTCCTGCTTCATGTCCACATGGCTTTCAGCTTAAGGGAGGATGTATGTTATGCCAAAAAGGAGGCAGTGCCAATTGGTTTGTGCTGCTGCTGGAGACCTGCAGCAGCAGGATCAAGTGTGGAAGGTGCCACCAAGCTGGATCCCTTGGGGCCCTCGGGGACCAGGTCTGCAAGTCTGCTATTTGCACTGTGCACACAGCTTCTGGGCTGCATCCTGTTGTGTCAGGGTAGGGGAGGCCGTGTTGGTTCTGCCATGCCTTGCTGTCAGCGAGGCTCTGCAGAAGGTTGTGAGGTGCCTGATAACTCACCTGCTTTCATTCCTTCTCCTTCTACAGCTCTCCATGCTCTTTACAGAGGAGTGTGACAAGGTGCGGGACCTCATGCATGTGCATTCATTCAGCTATGACTTCCACTTGCGAATTGTCCACCAATATCTGCTGGGCTCCCACATGACGCTCCGCCAGGGCTACCATCTCACTAGCTTCCTGGAGGACTTCATTGCCCATCACACTGACATCCCCAAATTTGGTCGCAACCATGTTTTCCAAGGTGAGTAGCCAACGTGATCATTTGGGGATTGATCATCAGCCCATAACTTGGCAAAAGATTCCCAAGTGCTTTATGAACACATCTGACTCAGTGAGTGGCAGGAAGAGGGTGACGTGGTGCCCACTGTAGGGAAGTTGTTAATGCTCTGTTGTGGAAGGGAGGCTCACTGCTTTAGAGCTGTATCCCATAGGGTAGTTTGTAGGACACTGCTCTGCCCTCCTGTGACAGCAATGTGTCTTTCCCCACTAGGCATGCTGGCCCTGCCCACCAACATGATCACTGCACACCAGCTGTACAACTACATTGCTGACCATGCCAACACCTACCACATGAAGCCGCTGCGTATGGCCCGGCCAGCTACCGGCATTGACAACAAGAAGGGGACTCCAGGCACAGAGCAGAATGAATATGCACTGGTCTCTATCTGGAACAGGTAAGTGCCTCTGCTTCAAGTTCCTGGAGCTGCCTGAGGCTGACCAATGCCATCTGAGAGCTGAGATTGCTCTAAGGTGCCAACAAAGCTGTCTCTGTCCTACATAGTGCCAGGCAGCAGTGCTGCTCAGCTTTTTGGAAATCATGCCCAGCAGAGGTGGTGTGTATGGGTGTTTGCATACGCACATGCACTTGCCTTGCTTCCCATAACATTTCTGAGGAGTCCTGTGGTGTTGAATCCCACACAGTCAGCAACTGTACAGTACCAAGAGCCCTGTGAGAACAAAGTGAGGTCCCCTTCTCACAGATTTGCTTTTCCTCCCAGCTCAGGCTCCTACAAGGACTCAGAAGGTCTGCGTCACCACGATGATTTCGATGTGTCCCTTCTGGTGTGTCACAGCGCAGCACCATTTGAGGAGCAGAGCGAAGCAGAGAGGCGCATGCTCCGGTGAGAGCTGAGCCATGTCACCAAAGCTCCCTAACTGGGGAGGAGGGCACTGGGAGGGTGGGCTTTGTCTGGTACATCACAGACAGGTGTGGTGCTGCCCAGGGAGGTTCCTTGCAGAGGACTGGGCAGTGTGCGGTCTGTCCTGTAGGCAGAGAAACACCCTTTTAGCCTGAAACAGAGTGCCCACAGTTCCTGTGCAGCCCAGCTGAGAAGGGAGCAGTCCTTCCCTTGGTGACAACGTCTTCTTGCTCTCAGGTTGCGTTTCTATGTGATCATGACCAGCCAGAGGGAGCTATTTCCCCGGCTCACAGCTGATATGAGGCGCTTCAAGAAGCTGCCACACTTGCAGCGAGAAGTGCTGGAGCCCGTGGTGGGCCCGGCAGCATGGGAGGCAGCAGAGCCAGAGCCGAGCCTGGGGCGGCCACAGCCGGTGGAGCGGGAGCTGTGGCAGGACATGGAGGACAGCAGCGAGTTCTACGCTGGGGGCAAACAGGTCCAAGTGGGGCCCGGGCTCTTCTACACCTCTCCGCTCTTCCCCTTGCTGGCCTCTGAGGTGGCCTCAGCCCAGAAGCAGCTCAGCAGCATGGTGCAGCTGGCCAAGTGCCACTGCCGCAGGGACAACCTCTGGAAGCGTCTCTTCCTCCTGGAGCCTCTGGCTTCTGACAAGCTGAAGCTGGGCAAGTTGTCGCTGGTGGAGCTGGAGGAGCTGCTTGATGCTGTGCACGGGAAATCCATTGCGGATGTGGACCCGCAGCTGGTAAGCAGCAGGGCTGGGGTCATGGTGTCCTGTTCTGGGGAGGGACTGGGGCCCACAGGGTGTAATTCTTGTTGGGTGGAAAGGCAGAGGCAAGAGTATGTCCTCTAGCTGGCAGGAGTAAGAGGAGGCTGCACAGATCCATCTATGGAGAGTTACTGGCCCTGGGTCGGTGTGCCTCACTGGGCTTTGAGAGATGCATCTTTTTTTGGATCTGAGTGCTGCTGTCACATTTGTGGCTGCTGGTGTCCCTGTTTCTTAGCCTTCCTCTGTACCCACAGGGATGCTTCCTCACCATGACAGTCTCCTGGTACCAGAGCCTTATCAAAGTGCTGTTAAGCCGCTTTCCCCAGAGCTGTCGGCACTTCCACAACGCTGAAACTGGCACCCAGTACCTGGTAAGACCCAGCCCCTTGCCCACCTGCAGCTGTTTCCCCTTCCTAGGGCCCCTGCCTGCTGTGGGTTCTTACTGTGTGAGCCTCATGGTGCTGTCAGGACAATTGGGTGCAGTCAAGCTGCTCTCTGCCGTTGCTGGTGCAGTACAAGGTGTGCGCTCTTGTGGCACAGCAGTGTCTGCCTCCCTGCCCCTGAACAAGCAGTTACTTCTTTCCCCACAAAGTGTGATGCCGTGTCCCTGCGGTTTGGCAGTGCAACCTGTGAGCCAAGCAGACTTGCACCTCCAGTGTGTCAGGCCACTCATCCTGCATGTCAGCATGTCCCCAGGTGGGTGTTCATAATCCTGCCTGGGGGTTGTGCTCTCTCCTTTTGAATGTGTGCTGTGGCTCTCTTGACAGGTTGTGCTCAACCAGAAGTTCACAGATTGCTTCGTTCTTGTGTTTCTCGATTCTCATTCAGGAAAGACGGTAAGAACTTGAGAATGTGAGAGCACCTATGCAGGGGTTCATCCAGCAGTGGCCAAGAGCAAGTGCACTGTGGGGAGAATAAGTCAAGCTTGTAACCCCTTTTCCAAATAGTGTCCCAACATCTGGCAATTTGGCACAGCTAGACATGGCCTTTGTATTTAATACCTTCAGTGGCTTTATTTCTTCTGGTCAATTTGTAGAATCCATGATTTGCCCTGACTTGCAACTCCATTATGTCATTACAGCCTGGCTAAAAAGCTGCCCTCCTTGGCTTGTTTTTTCGACCTACTTCTGCTCTTCTTATCTGATGCCCCTTTGTTCTTATATTGGAAAAGAGCGAGCAGTTGATCCCCTTTTCTTCCACAGGGTTGCTTTCAGATCATGCTCACAGTTGTCTCTATACAGTTTGGGTCCTTGTGCATTCAGTCCAGTACCAGAGCACACATCGCTCCAGTGTTCGTCTTTTTGTGTTTGTCTCACTAATGCCACCTTGTGATTGTTGATAAACCCAGACCACCTTCCTCCTCTCTCCCTGTGAACTCATAACAGAAATCCTAACTCTGTATTTTGCATTTAGCATTCATCCCTTTCCTGTGGACTCTCAGAATTCCTTAGGGTTTTTTTTGTTTTTTTTTTTTTTGTATTAGTGCCTCAAATTTTATCAGCGTGCTTCTCTTCTTTGTGCCATTCTCATTAAAGTACAAGTCAATGTGAGTCCCTAAACCTGTCCCGGAGGAACTCCATTTGTAATCTCTCTCCAGCCCGCTGCTTCCAGTTCAGTACTACCATCTTCACCTTATTTTTGCATTCATTCCTGTCTTCAGCTTACCTAAATTTCCCATGTGGCACTACATCCCTGAAGCTTCCTGAATCTTTCCTGAAGTTCAGATAAGATGCACCATGATTCCTTTGTCTAGAAATCTTATCAAAGAAGAATTCTAGCATTAGCACATCACTTCTGTAAAACAGAACTGTGTTTACCTTATGGTTCTTCTTCCCCAGGTCTGCTCTAATGCCTTGCCTGCAGTTGGAGTTAGGCTCACAAATCACTTTCTCTTATGTCTTTGGTGGTAGTGCATTTGCTGTTTAGCACAGCTCTTCTCAGGGCTTTACAAGTGTGTTAGGAGACCCTGGCTACTGGATGAGCTGTATTTCAGCTCTGGAGAGCATCCAGGCCCTGAGTCCTGCCTCCATGATGCTGATCTGAATGCAGAGTTGCTCACATTTTTCTTCCACGTTGGTTCCTGCAACTTTCCCTTCCACACTCTGTTCTCAGCACCCCTCTGCCCCCGCCCTGCTTGCTTAGTAGTTACTAATGAGAATGGAGCAGCTAGCATTTATTTTTAGGATTGCAGTTATTACATTTAATCTCCTCCCTTTCCCTATTTGTTCCACTCCTACTCTTTGCCTTTGAAGAAGAAATTTCCCTCTCATTTCCCTGGAACCCCTTATTACTGTGGAGGCAGCAGGATCCCCTCACTCCCAAGGCAGCTGCTGCTGGGGTTGGCAGAACTGCAGATGCATGGGGGCTGGTACAGAGTGAGCATGTCCTTATTGCCTCATTTTCCCCCACGAAAATTGGGAGAAAGCTTCAACTAAGCACCAGCATAGTGTTAGTGGCGTTTTGGGACTTCTCCCAGTACCTGCCTGACACTGCCAAGCAGGTGCCTATGTAGTTCAGCTGGGGGCTGTTCATTTCTATCCTGTGCCCTAACCTGCTTCTTCCTCTTGGCAGAGCCTCACCGTGGTTTTCCGAGAGCCGTTCCCTGTGCAACCCCAAAACAGTGAGAGCCCTCTGCCGCAGCTCGTGTCCACGTATCACCACCTGGAGTCAGTTATCAACACTGCCTGCTTCAACCTCTGGACAGGACTTCTCTAGCATTGCCACCACCTCCTCCTGCAGGAATACGCACTGCACCTGTGCACACTCATGCTGTGGGCAGTGATGGAGAGGAACAGGCTGCGGGGTGCGACCTGTTCACAGCACTGCTGGCAGCATGCACGCCACCAGTGTGATGAGCCTGGGGCTGGGTGAGGGCAGCCCCATTGCTCCCCTTGGGCTCCAGCCCAACTGCACCTCCCCTGGTCATTGGCTGGCTGCTGTGACCCTGGGGACAGGTTTTAGTGGGTTTGAATGGTCTGTGAAGGCCGCGGACAGGGAGTTGACTGTTGTAGCCTGGCTGAAACAGAGCAACTCTTGGGGATGTTGACTTCAGCACCTGCAGTGAGTTCTGTCTGATAAGGATATGGAGGTGCAGGGCGGTGGCATGGTACCTTCAAGGGGAAACTTCTGCACCTTTAGGCAGGGGGTGCCTGCTTCCAGCCAATAGGAGAGCACCAAATGGGATAGGAAAGGTGAATGGACATGGGGAAGGTTTTGTGGAGGTGTACATTAATGATGATACATTAAAGCCATGGATATATTTGTGAAATAAATCGAATCAGCTCCCCTCTCCTGTTCCACAGGTCAGGATGGGGAAAGCCTCTTCAGGGCAGCAGAGGCACCCCTTCCCCATAGGGCTCTCCCTGGAGCAGGGCAGGCTTGAATTTGCACTGAGTCTCCTTGCTCCGAGCAGGAGCAGCAATGTGGTCCTGCTTGCTTAGCAGCCCAGGAGAGGGCTGCCTGCTTCTTTTCGCCCAGCTATTGCGGGCATTTGCCAGCAGCTTTAGAAACGGCACAGAATGAGGTAGGCAGAGTGGTGAAGTCCAGAACCTGCAGCTCCAGGCACCAGCTGGACTTTGGAAAACTCACTCCCTTCCCACGGAGTGAATGCTTCCTCAGTACTGAGGACGGGAAGTCTCATCCTAGAGCTGCAGCCCAGAGGTGAAGATGCTTCTATGTCCTTGATGTCATCCTGTCACCTCTGGGGCTGCCCCAGCATCCCCAAACAGAAGACACACACTCTCATGTTAGGCTCATTGGTTTGACATTTATTCCAGTGCTTTCTTTGCTTTATTCTGTTGCTTTTCTGGGCCCACCAGGTTTCATGCCTTTGCTCTCCCAGTATGAACGCAGCCAGCCAAGCCCTTCTATTGTGTCTCCTGCATGGCAGATGAAGGATTGTGCTGGCAACCCTAGCAAAGCTGCAGCAGCTTGTTTCCAGGTGGGGACCCCACTGCCTACCACCCCCAGTCAGGCCTATCTTTGCACAGTCCTGGAGGACCAGTCCATGCTGGGATCTGCTTGGGAGGCTTAGAGCACACAGCCTCACTCACCTTTTGGTGCGTACTCACAGCCCACATAGCCGGTGTAGCCGAGGGACTCCAGCAGCTTGAAGATGTAGGGGAAGTTGAGCTCCCCAGGGCTGTCGGGCTCGTGCCGCCCTGGCACCTGTGCTATCTGGATATGACCTGGGGGAGATGGGAGGCCGTGCCCTAGGCAGCCCTGCCTGCAGCCATTTGTCAGTATAGGATGGGGGTGACCTGAGAGCATCCCTTATCCCTGTCTTCAGGTCACAAGACTCAGAGAAGCCAGGTCAGACAGAAGGCATTACCAATGAGTGGGAGGTACGTCTCCAGGTTACGTGACAGATTCCCATCCATGATCTGGCAGTGAAAGAGGTCCTAAGTAAGAGAAAATTTGAGAGAGTCGTTGCAGCTGTTCAGTGGAGGATGGCTGTGCCACACTTCCTGTCTCTATGTCCTCAGAAGGCGGCAATGAGTTCACAGCCTCTGGGCCCACCCTGTGGCTCCAGGCCCTGTGCTGCCCTGTGGGGATGCTGGAGCAGGGCTGTCTGGCCCTGAGCCCTGCCTGCAGCCCTCCAACTGCTGTGCTGTGCACTCACCAGCTGCAGCCTCAGGTTGGGTCGTCCCACCTTCTCCAGGATGGCAGCAGCTGAGGGTGCAAGAAATGTGAGCTGGTTAATGCCAGGCTGAAGTTTTCAGGGTTTCTTCAGTGTCAATCTCCTGCCTCTATGCTCAGACAGCAGTCAGGGATCTGCTCTCAGACAGCCCAGGGCTGCCTCTTCCCCCATGCGGGAGCCTTTGGGAGAGCAGCGTGCTGTACCTTGGTGTGGGGTATTCAGGAAGTAGCGTGGGTCGGTGATGCGGCTGTTAATGGGCTCCACCAGCCCCACCATGTCCTCCTGTCACACAGCAATGTCCCCTCAGCAGCACGGCCTCCACATGCTGGTAGTGGCAGTTCTCCATCCTCAGAGTTATTCCCACAGAGGACCCACTCCCCCGTTACCTGGGCCAGGACATCAGCAGCATGCCTGAGGTTCTCGAGGAAGGTGGCCTCCATCTCACCTGCCACTGCTGCCCGCTCCGCACCCTGCGGCACCCGCCCGGCCATCAGGTGGATCCTGTGGGCACGAAGAGCTCAGCTCCATTCCCCAGGCCAGGGGTGAGGGCTGACACAACTGCTCTGCAGGCACAGACATAGCGCCTGGCCTGGGCCACAGCAGGCTGCAGGCAGGATGCAACAACGGGGCTGGAAAGGGAGTCTCAGGGAACCGCTGGGTGGAGGAGCAGCGAAGATCAAGCAGTTTTCAGCACTGCTGGTAATGCAGAAGGCAAGCAGACTCAGGCGTGGGCCTGAGTGCGGGACCTTGGTCTACGCTGCTGAGGGAAGTAACGATGCAAAGTGAACGGGACGCTGGTTTTCTGGAGTGAGTTGTGTCACTACTTTCATCGCTTTTTTCAACGCACCAACAGCACGCGGCCCTCAACAAAGCAACCGTCGTGGTGACACGGGGGACTGGCTCGACTGTGACGCCGGTAGCAGTCGCCTCGGCTAATCAAGAAACGCCTATTATGGTCACGGGTGGAACCAGCAGTACGGACATCGAAATCAAACAGACGATCAAGAAGCGCGG
>JAOWBP010004015.1:22566394-22585008 GCA_028571105.1 Tragopan temminckii
TTCCTGTCCATATGCTGAGTTACTCTTTAATCAAACACTACTAATATCAGACAGACAGGCCTGCAGCTGGCTGGTTCACTCTTCTCCCTTGTTAAGGATAAGCGTCAATTTTATTTGCTACCCTTCATGTGTTTCGTTTGTTTTCCTTGTACTCCTGTTTTGAACTATTGATCTTTAAGTTGATTCTTGGTCCATTTGAATGGAATCTTGCTATGCTGTTTCTCATGAAATGAGAGAACACCAATGGATTCCTTCCTACTCCCTGTTAGATAGTTTTCAGCCTTGTATCCCCAATCTCATAGCTTTCTCTAAGCATTCTTTCTCTCCTCTGGATCCACCCTTGCTGGCAGGCTTGTCAGGCTCTAAAACTGAGCCCCAAATTGCACAGCCCAGCCTCTTCCTTCTACTGGAATAAATTTCCAGGTCACTCTCTTCCGCTCAGAATGCAACTTCTTTTGCCCCTCTCAGTCCAGGACTCCAGTTCCCTATTGTGTCTACTCTCTCCACCATTATTTCTGTTGGGTATTTGCTCTCTAACTTTCCATTGCTACTTCATCTTTTGTTTCTGCTGTTAATTCTCCAACAGAGCAGCGCTGGCCCAACTAGATGTGACTGGAAGAGAACGCAGGGTCCTGCAGATCTCCAGTAAGGACTCGGCTAGTCTGCTGAGTGTTGTAGAGCTCCTGACTTCTAGCCATGAGCATGACCAAACAAAGTGAAGAAAATCCTTTAAAAATAAAAGGGGATGAAGGAGACAAAGCCACAGAGTGACATGACCTGTCATTTACAGGCTGGTGTTCCCAAAGTGTTGGGAGAGAGACTTTTATAAGTGGATAATCTGCTTCAATCTTGAATTCTGCCTGTGTGACTCAAAATCTGGGAGAAAAACTATTTGCAGCCAGCCAGGCATGTTGCTCTGGCTGCAGTATGGACTACAAACAAGAGATGATTGTGTCACACACCTGCATGAGGGTGCCCTTACTGCACCAATTGCTTGAGCAGCTGGCAGAGCCCTACAGTTTATTAACAATTCACCTGCAATTCAAGAAACAACCTGACTGTCGTGCTCTTGTTTACAGTAGCATGGGCTGTGTATGGCCTGTCTCAGGTACACAGTGCCCCAGCTTTGGAGAATTTGGGCACTTTCCTCTACCACTTATCTGGGAGAAGAGCACACCACTTCCACTCTGGCTTTAGTGAGGGACCAGCTGATCCTTTTCAAGCCGGAGATCTGATCAGACGGATGTGGGTGTGAATCTCTGCAATCTGCCTTCCTGTTGTTCCATCCACCAGTTGTTATCTTCTGCTCTTGCAGAGCCAGGTGCGTTTCTCTTTTTCCTCATTGCTTTGTCTGTGTGCAAAAAGCAGGTGTGTGCTAACGTAACTTGCTAAAGGCGCAAAGATGGAAGTCGTCAGTATAGAGGATTATCAGACTATCAGATGGGAAGGTCTGTAGGAACTAAGCAATAAAAAAGGAATGAAGTTCGAAGAAAGGTTATGACCTTAGGGATTAGTAACAACAATTTCATCTGTATGTGATGAGAGGTGCCGGTGTGGTTTCTCAGCGTTGCACCTTCTCTGCTCTCAGTCTTGAATAATAGCTGTAGGTAACTGCCTGGGTAGGGATAAGAGGGGCTTCAGTCTCCCCAACCCTAAGATCCATCATATTTTCCATGAGTAGTTTCTCAGTTCCTATTACAGAGGTAGAAATTACCTCAGCTTTTTAAGGACCTAAAATATCCTTTAGCTCCTGTCTGATTTATAGAATAAATTTATATTTTCTTATTGTTCACTAAATTTATACCTATATTTTGTTGGGTTTTTTTTATGTACAAGAATTTAATCATGAGTTTCTCATGTGGTAAAAATGTTGACATTAATCAACTAAAAAAACCCTAATGACAATAAAAAGATAAAATGAATCCATTGAAAAGTAAGTATGTACTCTTGGCCCTGCAATTCTTCAGTGGTCTTTGACTCACATAATGAGCAAATTCATCTACCTGCTTTGGGATTGAAAAGATGATGTCTGAGTCTCTCCCATCCTTTAATTTTTAATCCTGAATAGTCAGAAACTTAGCATGGGGTCAGATAGAAACCATGAATGTAATTGGCTCTGTAATATTGTTTAATCTTTCTCTCTTTCTCCTGAGGCTGAACCCTAAAGCATTATCCATCACATATCACTGCTGCACACTTTCTCTGTAACTCCAAGATGAAAAATGAGAAGTTGATCATATTGACAGCCCCAAAACATCCAAGAGAGACTCCTACATCACCACTATCTCCTTCTGAGAGAATAAAACCAGGCTTTTCTGGCCACTAAAAGAGGAGACAAATATACTATTTGGAGTCTGAAACTCTATTAAATACCATAATGTAGGCACGTGATTTCAGTAAATTGAGATGGGCAGTTAGGTCATGCCTGAGTGTGCATGCTTGGTTAAGCTGAAGCTGGTATGCTGCCTCCTTCCATGGTTGATATCAACATTGAATGACTCATTTGCACAAACCTGCATCTGTTATTTATGCTGATTGCATCATCCTGACAGTAAAGGACAATTACTCCATCACTATCAATGCTTCCCCCTCCCCCTTCAGCCAGAAGATCAAAATACCTTCAGTCTTGGAGCTGGGAGCTACTCAGAAAGGACACACATTTCTGTAGCTGGCAGGCATGAAATGACCCCACTCAAAACCCTGCTGTAACACAATGCTCTGATTTTACTTTAGAACATCACCTGGAAAAAAGGCATAATGTGAGATAAAAGTGAAGCCTGTGGGCACTGTGGTGGTGTGTTGGCACTCAGATGCTTTGGTGGCAGACTTTCGCAATGGTGTGCTTATTTGCTGAACTTTGCCTGCCAGCTGTAGTGGGCAGGATGGATGACTGCAGTTTCCTGCCACAACGAATTGTTTATCAGCTGCATAAGAGCCAGGAGCCTCACTGGTGTGAGCCTTGACATCCCAAATGCAGTCCGGAAGCATGACTCCAGCAGTACATTACATCCTGGGACTCTGCAGATGTGTAAGAAATCTCCAGGCCTGCTAAATCATTCCCCCTGTTCCTTCATCACCAGTCCTAACCTTCATGGCTATTCACATGCAGCATGCTGCAGCAGAAGACCATGGCAGCTCTGCAAGCTCAATTGCTGGTAGGAACCTAAAATCTTTCCATTTGCAGGGAGCTTTCAAGTCTATCTCACAGGGACGTGCCTTTGAAGAGAGAAAATGCAGGTGATAAGAAAGCTCCAACCCTGCTTGTCATCAGCCTCTCTCTGAAGCCATTTCATTTTGCCTTCATAATTTAGAGCCCACAGCAGTGGATCAGCTCCAGTAACCTGTCCCAGACTGCCTGGAGCCTGAGAGTTGCTCTGCAAATCCTGGTGATTTCTCCACTCCCAATAGGTGGTTGGGGTTTCAGACCAATGTGGTGACATGACATGCATTCCACAACCACTTCCCAGGCTGCTTTCCCCACTTGTGGTGCAGCACTTCCAACATGTCCACAGAATAAATGGATTCAGAAGAAAGACACCTCTTATGCATCCTCAGCTGTGCTTGAGCCTTTCCTGGGAAGCCTTTGGCTTTATCTGAAATGACCACAGTCCCATGCAGAGGCTGGACAGGGCTCCTGGTGCTGTGCCTTGGCTGTGGGGTGGTAGGGCTGCAGACAAGCACTGCTGAAAGCTGCCAGGCATTGGGCTGAGCACACTGCTGCTTGTTCTGCAGGGACTAAGCCACATAAAGGACATTGTCAGAGCAGGGGATTGTTCTGGAGAACAGGACACACAAAGAGGGATTGTTTAGCCGTGAAATGAGGCCGTGTTTCAGCTCCTATTGGGGCTGGGCTTTGCCTGCCTGTTCAGGCTGCAGGCTGCCAGGGGATGCTGCCTGTTTCCCAGTGGCTGATGTCCTCCCCAGGCTGCCCAGCATCTTCTTTGCTTCTGAGGTTTTCCCCCAGTGCAGCCATCAGCACATCATTTCCCTCAAGACCCATGGCAGGAGGTCACGGAAAAGGAAATTTGGGAGAAAATAGCCCATGGTAGATCCTGCAGTGAGCTCCAATACCTGCCCAGAAGGTTCCAGCAGCAGTGGGGCAGCTTCTACTGTGAGAGACTGCAGTGTTTTTTCCAGATAGCTGAGATCAACCGTCTTCCCTCAAAAGGATAGATATAACCAGGAGGGAAATAGAGATATGCAGAAAACTGCCCTGAGATAGTGGAGCCTCCTTTCTGCAAATACTCTCCTCTTCAAGAATGTCCTGCTCATGGTGAATGTCACAAGCCTCCTTGGGTGACCTCACACTTGCACTGTGCATGGGGACAAGCATTTCGTTCTCGAGCTCAAGCTCGAGACACAAGAGCACAGGGGCAAGAAGAGGGAAAGGAGGGGACAGTGTGCCCCAAGTGCAGGCTGGATCAAAATTGCAAGGTCAGTTCCTGTTTTTTTAATTTCCTGCAGTGAATGAACACAAACAGCTAATGGGAGGTGAACCCCCAGAGCCTGCTTACAGATCATTCCTGGCTCAGAGCTGCTGTAGAAGCTTAGCAGGGCCTGTGCTGCATAGAGCTAGTAGGAGACTGCAGCAACCAGGTGCATCCCACCAGGGCCATCTGGCAGTAGGTACTGCAGGGAAAGGTTTGGATTCAGATCGGGAGCATCCTGGGGAACACTGTACATTCACAAAGGAAATAATACCCATAGACAGCAGTGATGCTCCTTTAGCCCCCAAACTGGCCAGCAAACATTCAATGAAATGAAAAGTAAAAGTACCCTGTGGTAGTTTTTGCTTGAAAGAGATGGAGCTGCCATGCCACAAAGCACTGTGGGGCCTTTGTACCTCTGCTGATCTGCTGATCAAGCCAGAAGAAGCTTGGACCCAAAGGCAGCAGAGGGAGAAGCCTTATGGTGAGCAGGTAAATCAGTGACAGGATCTGAGCAACAGAGACAAGGTAGCCGCTGCAGGAACCAGGACTTTATCCTTAGACTTTGGAAAATATGTGTCTTAGAGAAATACACACACTAGTTTCCTTTCTTATCAAAAAAACAAACAAACAAACAAAACAAAACAAAACACACACACACAAAAAAAACCACCACCACAAACACCCAACCACTGACACAAAAAAAAAAAAAAGAGAGAAAAGCTTCCTCTTCCAAAAGGCCTGTCAACAGATTTTGCATTGGTTTTAGGCAATCCCTCAATTTGCAGAAGGATTTCATTAATTTCTAAGTGCAATTTTCCACCAAGGCAACATTCATGGATCCAGAGAGCTCCATGATCACAAAGACAATAAATACACTGTGGAGTCACATTAGTCTGAACTCGAACAGTTCATGATATCTCTTACAGACGCATCCAAACATCCCATCTCTTGAACATGCTTCTACTACTACAGCATCCATGTGAGCAGTAACATTAAGTGACACCATTTGTCACTTAAACATGATCCAGCTCATGCGGGGCCATCGAGCTCCTGGGGGAGTTCAGGGAAAATGCAGAGCCAGACTGGGATTCCTGCTTCTACCACTTGGCCATTTTTCCTCAGTATGGGCCTTGGACTTAGAAGCAGTTTTTGAGATTTTCCATTTCCAGTACGGAGGGACCTTTTGCTGCCATGTCCATCTGTTTTTGCCTCTGTGAGCTGCAGGTGAAGCTCTGCAATGGTGCAGTTGTGAACCTTGGCTTGGCAAATTTTGGCAGCATGAACACTGCTCTTAGCAGAAAAAAAAAAAAAAAAAAGTGCTCAGTCAACCACCAGAAACCTTCTCCTTTCATCCCAGGAAGGCCACGTCACACCGGCCCTACAGCCCATCCCGAGACCCGAGCTTGGCTTCAGTATGGAGAGTAAAGGCTGCAAGGGCTGCCTTCCCTCAGCTGTCTTGCACCTTGTGTGCTTCACCTCCTTCATAAAGGCATGACATGACAACATCCACTTCAAAGATCTGTAGGTTAAAAGAACAAACAAAAACTTGTGTGTGTTTTCTTTTTTAATAAAAACAAGACACCTGCAGGCACATCTCTGCTTGGTGACGGGCCAAGAGAACAAACACATGGCAGATGTTGCTTGTGCTGCTTGGTGGATGCAGCAGAGAGATATCGGGAAATGATGGCACCATGCTGGGCTCATAACGTGCGGAGGGCAGCCCAGGCAGCAGTGGGACAGGCAATGGGGATTTCAGCATGGCTGGAAGCTCAGCATGAGGTGGGAATGATGGGACTAACAAGAGCAGAGCAGGAAGGAAAGGCAATGAATACCTTGCTCCTGCCTTTGGGAGGAAGCCAGATGAAGCATTCCTCTCACAAAGATGAAACGCTTACCACTCTAACAGTAACTCGGGAAGATCTTCAACAACTGTTGCACAAGGCAAGTGTTAAAAATACAGAAAGTCCAGGTATACTGCACCTCAAAATTTTCAAAAATGTGTCTATTTTTAGAATACCCAAAGTATTAATGCTGATATTCAAGAAAGACTGGAGAAGCTCCAGAGGACAAGAAAGCTCATATTGTGCCAGCATTTTAGAAAAGTAAACAGGATGGCCTTGTAAACAGGTGTGTCTATTCAATGCAAAATAATGATGGAAAACTATGTGATCGTATCGATAAACACTTAAAGCAGAAAAGTATAAATATCAATCATCCGGCATTACAGACAGCAAACCTGTCATGCTAACATGATAATTCTTCTGGCACTGTGTACTTTGAATTCTCTGCAAGAGAGCTGGCTGGTACCACGGCGATGAAGGAAAAAGGCTGCCAACAGTGTGAGGCAGCAGAGGAAATCGGTGCTTCCTGGGAACTGGAACAGATGATGTGCTTATAGCAGGGAATGCTGAGCAGCTTAAAGATGATGACATGGAAGGAAACAAAGTAATGGCAGATAAAGCATGCCATCCTGGCAGCCAGGGGCATAGCAGCAATCTGGAACCTCTGCAATTCTGTGAGCAACAGGTGTCCATTCAGACATCTCCAGAGCCTGACTGCCACCCTGGCAGGTCTGGGGGAAGCTCAGCGCCTGCGCTCCATCACACCCCTGCACTCCAGCTAGGGCACAGAGATCCAGGCAGGGCTTCCTGAGCCACGAGCCTCCTCTCTGCTGAAATTACCTCGTTGGGAAGAGACAGGTTCACTGAGTGACTAGACAAGGCGGGACATAAAGCCCCAAGAGCTCTGAGTGCAACTGTTCCAGTGCATGTGAGGAGAGCACCTGTCCTTGAGCACCTGCTGCCACAACAGGACACAGCCCAAGCCTTGCCCTAGTCCCACAAGGCTGGACTTTTATTCTGACACACTGCACTGGGAAAGGTGAATCCCCACAGGACTTACCGGCCACAGTTACAGTCAGTGGACCATGAATTTCCAGTGTGACTTTATGGGTAAAAGACCTATTTCCTTTCCCTGCTTAAATGTCTGAGCACTGGCAGCAACTAGTTGTGATGTTAAAGTAACTGCGTTTGAAATTTCCATTCCCACAGACAGAATAGCGTGTCCTAGCCTCATGTCCCAGAGGACACAAATACATGAAGAACATTTGGACAGGAGCCAAAGGAAAAAGATATATATGCCTTTAAAGCAAATAGCTTTGAGACCTCCGTCAACTCAGTTTATCATTACCAAGGATCAGGAAGACTTGATCGCAAGAGCCAGGCTCCTCTCCCTAGGACTAACAGCTGGGGGTTCCCTGTCTGAGAAGATCCACCAGCCTGAAAGGAAGAAATGCAGCTTCAACATAAGCACACTAGGTAACGAAAATGAACCTTTGCAGCAACCTACCAGCCACTGCACAGTCATATCACTTCAGGATCAACTGTTATCCTAACAATCATTTATACAAGAACTAATTCAGGACAGGCTGTGTCATACAGGAAGTTACACTGGCGAGCTTGCCGGCCTCCCCAGTGCTGTAATCTACGGAAAAAAACCCTGCCTGTATTTCCCTTCCTCTCATCCAAGTGTGTGAAAGGTCTGGCCTGCCCTACTGGAGGCGTTTTCAGAGGGCCAGGTTAGTGTGGGTGGCAGGCAGCCACGCTCTGCCCATGTCCCAGGCTGCCCTAGTCCTGACATATTTTAGCTTTATAAGGAAGCCAGTCTGGGGGACAAAGCAAAGCAATGCAACTTTCCAGAGCCGAGCCTCCATGTATGATCACGAGCACCACGGATCTGGCGCAAGCTCCTCTGACATTTTTCTGCCTTCCTTCCCAGCCAAAACAGGGAGGGGGCTGGGGCAGGGAGCAGCCATCCCTGCAGCACTCAGCCCCTTGCTGGGCACGGCCTGTCATACGGCTCTCAGCATCGCCTAAAAACCTTGAACCAGAGCCAGCTGAGTGCCCCTGCTTTCACACCAGTTCCCCACAGCAGTCAGTAGCCCTGAGAGCGCAGTGAGCTCTATGTTAGGAGGGAAAAAACCCCATGGCTCCAGCTGAAAAGACACTGCTGCAGACATGCAGCTGGACTCATTCATAATGTGGTTGCTTTGCTTATCACACAAACTGTGCTTCCAGTTAAACTTTCTACTTGCCTGCTCAGCGCTTTTCAAGCCACCATCCACAAAACCTCAGCAACACAAGGATTTCTTCTAAGCAGCAAGAAAGAATAATGCGGGAAAGTGTTTCTCTGATGAATAGATTTTAGTTCACGACAGGGTGTGCAACTCCAGTGGACAATTCCCAGGGTCTGCATGTTTAAGAAGGCTGATAATGCTCTGGTCACAGTTTTCTGGACCAGAGTTTTCCCAAAGTTTCATTTGGGAAAACATCCCACAGCCTCCACCAATGCAATGGATCTGATCAGTCCAGAGGAAAGTGGTGCAGGAGCAGCTGTAGACTCTATCTGCTGAGTGGAGATTTCCTCACCCTTAAGATTGCTGACAGATGCTATTGAGTAAAATACAGTACTGGCTTTCACCACAAGTCAAAAAGGAAGTCCAGGCAAAAGCAGCAAGAAGCAAGATGATTCTCTTTCAGATAGCTAGCACATACTAGTATGCTCTGGGGGTATGCATCCCCACCCTTTATTTGCAGAGGAATCCTTCATTAGGCAGATTATATGTTACAGCTCAAGGGCAGAAAGAGAACAGGATGGCTTCACAATGCCTAGTTTCAAAGAGAAATGGGCAGATTCCATGGCCTGGTTAACTGAAGTGGTACAGCCCTGAGCAGAACCAAAAGACCTCCCTGAAGCAAATAATTACTTTTAAAGTAGCTTAGAAACTTTATAGGAATGCAGAAGCAGGAAACTATAGAAGCAAAATCAAATCCAGTTGGGATTTGCAGCAGCATCAGAACACAAAAGCTCAGTGCTTCAGCTCCTGCAATGTTGTTTACTTGCTGTGGGTCTTGCAATAGTTGTCACCAGTATTTTGCTTTCCAGGGAATAGCCATAATAGGCTTACATTGAACAAGGTGTTTACTGCTTATATTTGTACCCTGCTGACTCACTATATAACACCTCTATACACCCAAGCCTGCAGCTCCAGCACCCAGCCTCCAATGTTTCTTGTCTATTTCGGACTAGAACTCTCTATTGCCTTACCCAAAGGAAAGTAAGACTGCTTATGACTCAGGAGATGGACACCAGTGTCTCACCATGTGCAAAACAAAGTCTTTATTGAACAACAGGGAGTAGAGTGGAACATCTTGAATCAACAGAAACAAGGAGCAGAGTGGTCCATGAAGCTCTCCAGGCTCTGTATCAAAAAAGGGTAGATGCCCTCCCACTAGGCCTGGAGAAAATGGGATTGCTATCACAAGTAAAGCCCTCTGCTCCAGCTGAATAGAGTACTTGTCTCCAGGAGACATGACCACTAGCAGCTCCACACAAGCCCCCCAGCACTAAAAGAAAACCCAAGGAAGGGTCTCATCACTCCCAGCTCTGTGAATATAGTGTGTATATGTAAAGGGACTCAGAAGTTCTCTAAGAAATCCACGTGCAGTGGCTCCAGCAGGAACAATGTGGATAACTGCTGTTCCCTGGGTCTGCTTCATGTTGGCTCATCTCTGATATGGATGCATTGAAGCGGACTTGATGTTTGTTTTTATGCCGCTTGGCATCTTTCCTGGAGAGAGAAAAATAAAGAGCAGTACAAAATCAGCACTAAGAAAGTTAATTTGCTCAAGAGTGCATAAAGAGTACAACAGTCCTACCCAAACTTTGTCTTTTCTGCTCCAGACACCACATCAGGCTTATTACTACAGCACCTTCAGCTTATGACCTAATACAATCACTCTCTCCTACAAATTAGCACTTTTCTTTGTTGAGAAATCTCCTTGACATTTCCTGCCAGAACCTATGTCCCCTTGCTAGTTCTATCCTTGCTCCATCTTAAGACTTTCTCAGGAGGCTTCAACAGGAGCGTGGGACACATTCAGTCTCATAGAGCTTGCTATCAACAGCCTTGACATAAGAAACCAAACTGATCCCCGCTTTATTTCAGAGACAAGCACAACAGGCTGTATCCTCTTCTACACAGCATTATATTTATCTTAACCACATCCAACTCTTGGGCATTATTACTTTTTGCTGATACCAATCACACATATGAGTGTGTTCAAAGACAATACTAGCAACCTAGGATAAGTGTACAGTGTTGGACAAAACTAAGATGATCAGAAAAATAAAAAAAAAGATAGCAATTAAAGATCCACATGGAGGGATATTCAGAGAACTCTCCTTCAGAAAGTAGCATGTGTGCTCAAATGAGAACAGAAAGAAAATCTGGTCACTTCCGAGAACTGAAACTGTAGAATAGCAGAGAAAGAACAACTATGTAATAGAATAGAAGTGTTGAACCTCTCTCAAAGACATCTAAAGCAGGTCATTGCCTGCAATGAGTTGGCAGGTAATCACAGAATGGCTTGGGATGGAAGGGACTTCAATCTGACATCTCTTTAGTGTTTGCTAACAATCAGAAGACAAATATTTTCACACATTATTTCAAAAGGAAGAGTGAACAGGACTGTATGGTTCACCCACATCTATGTTACTGTGAGCAGTTCTGGTCCTCCTAGTCTTGAAAGTATGTAGAAGTGCAAAGAAGAGAGACAAGAATTACCCAAACTATATTAAACTTCTCACACAAATTTATATTAAGCAGAGTCACTTGGGAAAAAAAGAAAAAATGGACACAGGGAAGAGGACACAACAGACTTCCAAGAAGTGAAAAACAGTCTGGAGAAGGTAACTGACAAATGATTATTCAGTCATTGACTATTTCTCACAACACAGATAAAGAAGAAACATCCAATGAAATTATCAGGTAAACAACATATTAAAAAAAGGAAATTATTTTAAGCAAAACATACAGTAATACTGTGGGACACACTGTCACAAGCCTCGTAGGATTCAATACTGTAATTCAGAAAGGAACTGCAAAAATTATGGCTCTTACACTCACTGGTCTCAAACCAAGCACTGGCTTAAAACATCCCTGAATAACAACAGCTAGTGGTGGCTGTCAGGATATAACTTTGTTCTTACACTCTTTCAGCCTCCACCATGGGCCACTCTCAGGACCAAGACAATGGGATTGACCTTTGGCCAAACAGTACAGCTTTTATCAAAAGAGGTGTGGTGGTTACACAGGCTGGACAAGTGTTCTTGTAAGCAGTGCACACAACCTGAAGTACAGAAGTCATATAAGATGGGATGTCTTCCCATCCTGGAGACAGTGTTTGTGGGTGCAGCCAGAAATCACAGAGGACTTCTTCATTTCCAAATCACAGTGGAAATTATTTTCTAAATACATAATTAACTTTGGATTAATATCGTTGCTCAAGTTCATTTCTGAACAACATAGTCATTATATAGGCAAGAAAACACCAATTAAAATATCCAATATCTAAAATCTCCATTAGTATGAAAATAAGAATGACAGTACAAAGTTAGACCTCCAGAGCTAATATTTTCATTAGTGCTTTCACTGATCCTTCTGTATTGTGGGAAACTCCATGCACTTTCTTTACACAATTTGGGATTTTACAGGCTTCTATACCTTCTTCCTCCTACCTCCAGGCTATGTCTAGTAGGTATCCTCAGGATGAACTAACAAAACTTTCTGAAGTCTTCCTTCAGAAGCCACAGTGAAAGCCACTCCAGACCTTTGAATGTTATCACTCTTCCCTGAGCTTTTCCAATTCTACTGTAACTTGGTTCTTCGTTTAGTTTTTCAGAGATCAGAACTGTGCTTAATAATGCAGATGTTGGTGCTTAATGGATTTATACAATGATCTGGTGATACTCTGTTTCCCTGTTTCTTCCCTAGTAATTCCTTTGTTTTTTTGTTTTTTTTTTGTTTTTTTTTTGCCTCAGCTGAACATCCAATTAATGTTTCTAAAGAACTATAATATCATGTATAAATTTTCCCAAACGTGTAACTAGGTTAGAGCCTAGGTACTGGTCAAGTAAAGTCAAATTATTCTTGCTCAGGTGTTTCACCTTATACTTGATATAAATGCAACCTACTAATATTAAGTATATTAAATCCTTCTGTGGCTCTTTTACAGACAGCATCCCCCCCCCCACCTCAAATAATACACAGATCCCTACAAAAAACATTGTTATCTCTCCACACTGAGCCCTACATTCACTAACTTTGTTATTAAACAGGTACTGTAGTGCAAGTTAAGAAGCTGAAGCTGGATAGTTGGGATCTACTTCAAATTCTGAGACAATTTTAAGTAGGTATTAATCCACTGTTACACCCTGACTTAAATCCTTAGGGACAGAAAAGATCCTCTTACTTGGTTATATTTAAAAAGTGACTGGAAAAGGATCTCTACATCTGTATTCACCTTTCTTGCTTCCTGCTTTTCAGTCACTGTCAGATGTGCAGCATATTTACCTGGCTGCCCTGCTTGTGCCATCTGCACTCCTGCCAGCATTGGTTGCTGCTGAGCTGGTGCACTTGACATTGGCACCTGCTGCATGCCTGAAGCCCCTGCAATGATGGTACCAGCTCCTGGTTGACCTGACTGGACAGATCCTCCAGAGCCCGGGGGTCGCCGGTTTGACAATCCTTTCCCAAAGGCCACAGCTGCCACCAGTGCATTGGTATCTGTAGGGTTGAAAGTCTGCTTGTTCTGTCGTAATCCTGTGAAAAAAAATATATATATGTTTTTGAGCATTATGGCAATGGAGTCCAAAAATTATCACAGCTGGTCCTGAAATTAGTTTCTTGGTAGTTTGCTTGGCACATGCTGCTCAAGGAAGGGGGTCAGAAGAAGCCAACTCCTTCAAACATGAGAGTGCCCCCCAAAACGCTTTTCCATGCTTTTGTTTGTGCTCATCCTCATTTCCCATTCTTTAGGCTCATTGCTTTACCTATTTTTCCACTGTTCTCAAGTCAGCTGCTTTGACCATGTACTCCATTTCCACCTCAACGACATACCTCCACTTTCAGATTCGCGTTCCTCCTTACTGATTTTCTCCAGCAGATTTGAGCACATTTTATTTAGGCTTTGGATCTGCTTCTGCAAAATAAAAATCATCAGTAACTACCAGGATACTTCCAATGCTGTACAAGTCAGCAAGGTCCATGAACCATCTTTCTCTTTTTAGAGCAACCAAACATAAACATTTTGGTAGCAGAGCCTAGACAGCCCAGTTCCAATGCGTGCAAGAGGGCACTACTGGGGTGTTACAGCTTTTGCCTTTCTTTGACTGGTCTGACAGCACCTCCTGTGAGCAGGCAGTAAGCTGGATACCCTTGTTATGCGAGATTTGTAACCCAAACATCAGCTAGGGCTATCTGGAAATATCTCAAGCAGAAGAGAGCATATCAACAAAGAAAACTGTTAGCTATAAGCATGAAGAAAACTGAGTTAAAGGGCATCTTGAACCCTAGGACTAAATGACAGAAGTATCAAACTCTTCTTCACCTACCTGGGCTCCATCAGGGCTAATTCGAGCTGCATCTGTGATCAGTTGCTTTTCCTGCTCCTCCACCTCTGGATCAGGCTTAGTTCGCAGATGGTCAGGCACGACCTCGTGGCTGAAGACTGGTACGCGCCCCTCTGTCTGCCGCTGCAACAGTTGGACAACACACACTCAGGGCCCCCTCCTGCAGTTAAGCCCTCAGGCAGCTGAAGAGCAGAGCACAGGCCATGACACTGGAACAAGACCTACTGGAATGCTGTGGGAAAATCTTGGCCAGGGGAGCATTAGGAAGTTTCAATGATTTGTCTAAGAATTTGCACTGTGTCTGTTTGGTCAGACCAACACACAGGAATCTGCAGTCCCATATGCTGCCTGACAGTATGGCCGGAGTCAACTGAAATGCTTTCTCACTCAAGCAAAGAATATTGCCAGGGCATGCTATAGGCTCTGTAATATACCCCATGTTGGTAAGATGATAATCAGTGCACATTTAGATGTAAATGTCAGACAAACTGCACAGCTACAGCAGGGAAAATCAAGTAAGGCAGCCTTCCAGTTACATAGTGAGGTATCATCTCCTTTGTCCCTGACTTCATGAAAATAATGTATTTAGAAAGGGTATATCCTGTAAAGTATGTCCATAGCAAATGTTTGTGAGTGTACACCCACTCCCCAGCAAAGCAGCTCCAAGGAAGAACTACTCATAACCTTTTATTTTTCTACATCCAGAGCTGAGGAATGCCAAAGCACAAAGAACTGCAAACTGAAGCAGGCACACTGCAGATTGGGACACTCCAGGTCCAACACTCAGTGGGAAGTTTCTTACCATGATCTCCTCATCACGGTCAGGAGAAAGCACTAAGGGGATGATAACCTGGTTTCGCAATAGTGGAGTCTTCTCATGCTTTAGCACTTTATTTAAAGTGTTCAGCTGTCCTGAGAGCAACGCAAAGCTATCCAGAACTGAAGGCCTGGGAAAGGAAAGAGAACAGAACATGGAAACAGATACCACAGATGGCTTTTATCTGTTCCTCATTCAAATATCTGGGAACCAAGGAAATAACATTATTATTTATCCAAACAGTAATGAGTAAAACCTAGAGCTGAAAGTGTAGGTGTGGACAGATTCCAGACTCTCTACATACAATGCTGCAAATAGCCTAGGGACTTTACAAGTATAATTGGAAGTGGCAGTTGTTTGGGATTTCTGTAACATACACAGGAGCAGTGCTTTTCTTATCACTAACTCTCCCAGTGAAATTCTAAAGTAAAGTCTTGAGACCCATATTCACTCCTAAGCAGTACAGCTAAGAGAGACAGTTTTTATATCTTGGCTATCAAGACTAAGGGATAATGAAGCAAAATAATGGATAATCTTGTCAAGAAGATCCCCTTCAGTTTGCTCTCTGTGAAGACTTCATTGCCTACAAATGCTGTCTGTGAATCTCTGCAGCACAAACTGTCTAAGATACTGCATAGTTTATGCAGCTGTAGATACATCAGCCTTACGGTCCACCAGGAAGAGAATACCACCTTTCAGGTCTTTCAGATTGTCTGAGAAAGCATGCCAAACCAGATAAACACAAGCATAGAAATGCAGTTTATAACAGAACCAGAGAAAGCCAAAAAGATCAAGAAATGCAGAAAGAATGTTTACTCATCTCGCAACATATGTGGGTCTCTAAGATATTTTTGTCCAAAGAGCTTCCAGTCACTGCAGATGCAAGCAACTACACCAGTTCCCATAAAGCACCTAGGTTCAAGGTGTTGGTATGACTACTACTGCACAGTGCAGAAGAAATGAATTTCAGCTGTTTTTAACTGTGCCCTGTCTCTGTGAGATGCCTTACCACGTGAGTCGATCATACTCATTCTCCAGCTTGTAGATAAAACTGACCAATGAGTTCTTCAGGTCAGCCACCTGGCTGATGAGCGCCTCCAGGGTCAGCTCCAGCTGCTTCTCCTCTCTCTAAAAAAAGAAAGGAAGATGTGGGTGAGGACAAAGCTTAGCACCTTTCCAAGGACTGTGGGGATCCATACACACGCATCCATACACCACTCTCTTCTACAGAGAGACTCCTTTTCAGGGCAAGGAAACTAGAGATAAAAACCCTACATTTTCACCCTGACCTCGTCTCCTTGGAAAGAACATTTAGGAAGAAACTTGTACCTCAGTCAACCCATGGCTAGCTGTCATTTTTAAGATCTAGATGAGTGAAAACTATACATCACTTATATCAGGCAGTCATCAGAGTTACCTTGCACCACCTTTGTGAGTTATTCATGCTAACCCAGCTCAAAGCAGATTAGCATTCTCGGAACCCTTTCTGACAGCAGACGCAGGCACAGTGATGTCTTCACCCAGCATGGCCATTTGCAAAATGAGTATCAGATCAATGGCCTAATGATTCCAGTTTCTGCCTTTACCCTCATTTCTCACTTTCTTCCTGTCCAGGTGACACATCCAGCTCCTAAAAAATTCCTAGTCCTTTACCAGCTGTGGAAGGCGCTGCAGTGACAGATTGTACATAGCTAGACACATGCAGAGATTACCTCCTGCCTTTTGCCCCGGTGCACTGCTTAAATAATCTTTTCCCCTGGCTGAATGGGAGTATGGTGACACACAAAGCATTAGGAGAGGGGACCTGTTGTGACACATATCACAGAATATCTTTGACGCTTGCAAAAACCCTCTAGAACCTTATCTGCTCTTACTCATTCAACAGAATTACACAAAATGTAATTAAAGCCCCAAACCTAATGGACTGCTAATGTAAGTCAAGGACTGTACTATGATAATCTATGAGGAGGGTGGGACACAGCAATACAATTAAATAATAGAAAGGGAATGCTGATTGGGAAAGCAGATGGGGTGACTCAGTCTGCTTGCATGCTTGCTATTGGGTTTCTTGTGCTGCTTAAACAAACTGAACTAGCATGAGATCATCACGTATCTTCCATGTTTAAGAGAACATGAAATTATTCTATTCATAGTCTGACAAGACTATAAAGGTCTTTTTTTGAAAAGGTGCTGATTAGACTTCACTACCTTAGAAGAAATGGCAGAATAAATGTGGCTAAAATCCACTCCCAATCCATGGCATGGATTCACGGAGCAAACCAGGGGGTTACAACTCACAGCTACAACACTGCAGCTCTCCTCCATCCTGTGATGGGACTAGCCTGTTCCTGTCCACTTAAGAAACAAGTCTAATGCTGGCTGTGCACATTGTGTTTGAGCAAGGTGAACCACTGACTACACTATGAGTTGGGCTGGGAGCCAGCATCTCACTGCAGAGGTGGCAGGCACACACAACCAAGACAACTGGTCTGGCCCATTGCCAGTGTTTATCCAAGAAGCCCTAAAGATAATGAATGAAATCACATTGCACACGCACTGTGCAGTAGTGCAACCTGAGTCTCCTCCTTTTGTACGCTGTCTCCATGAGAGCTGGAAGCAAGTTTAAGCACTGCAAAGCACGTGTGCACCAAGATCAGTGTTTCAAAGAAATACTCTACGTGTCACAGACATAAGAGATATTCAAGCAGCAATTCAGGGAGTCTGTTAACAATACTGAATTGTCCCAGGGTAATAAAGATAGGACTTAAGGGAGGGAGTGCTGAAGGAACTCCTGATATGGAATGACTGGGAGGTAAAGGTGAAATTCAGAATAAACATGAAGTGATACACATGGCGAAACAAAGAGGAAAAAAACAACCCTGACTTTATGCACATACACTGACATCGTATGAGTTGATAACATTATCACTCAGAAACAAGATCTAAGGATTATCCGAGGGTAACCCAGGAAAACATCAGCCTGAGGCTCAAGAAGTCAAGGAAGTCAAAGTAATAATGGGATTTAATAGGAAAGCAGGGGACAACTAAACATTACTGTGCCACTGTACAAATGCATGCCTCTCTTACATCTTGCAATTTGCGTGTTGCTGATCTCTGTATCTCATACAGACACAGAACCATAAAAGCTGGTAAAGACCACTGAGATCATGCAGTCCAACCACTGACCATGTCCCTCAGTGCCACATCTCCAATTCTGTGAACTTCCAGGGACGCTGACCTCACCACTCTCCAGGCATCCTGTGCCAGCACATCACCGCTCCTTTGGAGAAGAAATTGGTTCTAATATCCAACCTGAACCTCCCCTGGCACAACTGAAGGCCATCACCTCCCATCCTATCGCCGTTACCTGTGAGAAGAGGCTGCCCCGCACCTCACCACAACCTTCTGGAGAGTTGCAGAGAGTGACGGGGTCCCTCTGAGCCTCCTTTTCTCCAGACTAAACCATCCCAGTTCCCTCAGCTGCTTCCCGTGACACCTCTGCTCCACACCCTTCGCCCTTCCCGCTGCCGTTCTCTGGACTCGCTCCGGGGCCTCGCTGTCTTTGTTTAAGGGGCCCAGAACCGACCACAGCACTCGAGGCGCGGCCTCAATCACAGCCAGTGCAGAAGGACGCCCAGCACCCCGCTCCTGCGTGCTGCGCTGTGCCTGTCACGAGCCGGGACAGCACAGCCCTTCTGGACCACCTGGGCACGCTGCTTTTACTCCCCCTTCCCTCCGGAGCCCGGCTCGCGGGACCCGAGGCGGGCCCACCGCTCCTCCCGGCCCGGCCCGGCCCGCAGCCCCTCACCTGCATGGCGGCGCGGCCCTGTTGCTACGGGAGCCTTCCACTTCCGGGTCAGGCGCGCAGGGGCGGGGGCAGAGGGCGCGGGGCAGAG
>JAOWBP010004015.1:22605134-22617008 GCA_028571105.1 Tragopan temminckii
GGAGGACGCTGAGCGCCGCCGAGCTGCCGGCGCGAGAGGCGCTGTCCTTGGCCTTCTCCCCCGACGGCCGGCATCTGGCCGCGGCCACCGGCCCTCCCGAGCCGCGCCTCGCCCTGTGGCTGTGGGAGAAGCAGCGGCTGCTGGCCGCCGTGCGCCTCGAGGTCGCGAGCGGCGGCGTCTGCCAGGTAACGGCCGCTGGGGGCGGCCGGCGGCGGGAAAGAGCGGCTCCTTACTTGAAGGGCGCTTGCGAACGGGAGGGGGACGGGTTTTTTTCTGGGGCACGTCTGCGAGCGAGCAGCCGGCTGTGTGAGCTCGGTTCGTGGCGAGAGGAGAGCGACCGTGAAGACGAGTGCAGCCTGTAGTCCCATTAAGCATGAAAAATCGTGTCTAGCTACTCCTGCTGTCCTTCTATTGGGGATCGAGGTGATTAGTCCAATGGCTTCGTCAGTACACATCCATGTACACAAATTAAAATGCGTTACGAGTAAGGTTTGCCTTTCCCAAGATACAGAAATTCTTCCTGACTTCTAAGAATGGATGGTGCCTTTCTACCTGAAAAACCTGGTAATCAGCTGTGAAGATGTGTTTTTGCCTTGCTTGATCCTGAAGGGCGCAGACAACTCCCTCTTTCATATTATACTGTGATTCAGGTGGCTTCTTAGAGTAATAGAATTAATGTATCCGTAACATCACGTGTCACACTGATATGCACAGTTCCGAAAGCGGGAGAAGTGCAAAGTGTATTTCTTAGTTTCTTCTACATTTCTGTAAACCTTTTTTTCTTGTTTGTTTTCCTGTATCTTGTACCTCTCTAGAACAGATATAATACTTGCATATGATAATTCCTGAAAGTGAATAGCTGTGTAAAATAATTTCTCTCTCTTGTTCCATAGGTGAGCTTTAGTCCTCAAGACAATGCACAGGTTTGTGTTACTGGAAATGGCTTTTTTAAACTCTTTAAATACAGTGAAGGAACTTTGAAGCAGACAAATTTACAAAAGGGAGAGCCACAAAACTACTTGTGCCATGCCTGGCTGTCTGAGGAGGAAATTATATGTGGCACTGCCACAGGCAAACTTTTCCTCTTTGAAACTGGAGAGCTGCTCTGGCAGAGGGATGTAGAATACAGAAAACCACCCAAGGAACTAGAAGAAGGAACACGAGCAAAAGATTATGTGAGGTAAATCTTTGCAGAATACTTGTGCATGAAGACTTGTTGCAGGCCATTCACTTCTTTCTTGTCCAGTTTATGAATAGGTTATAGCATTTTTGATGCTGCTAATAAACAGTTTTGTTTTGTCTCTTTTATTCTGAAGACTTTATACATTTCTTGCTTGCAGTTGTTCTGATGTCTCTGGTGAACCAACCTCTGAAGACAATGGTTCGCTACAGGATTCTCTGCCTCAAATATCTGCAGTTGTAGCTTATTCCAAAGGCTTTGCGTGTTCATCTAGCCCAGGAGTTGTTCTTCTGTTTGAGAAGACCAACAAGAAGGAAGTCTACAAGGAGAGTCAAGAAATCTGGGTAGGGGAAAAAAAAGCTTTTGCAAGCAATTACAAAGCAGAGGCCCGTTTTTGTGGGCAAGAGGGCTGCTTCTGATTCAATTATTAATAATAATTCTTAGCACAACATTAAAGTCCACTATAAGCATGAGCTAAGTGCCCCGGTGTTGTAAAAAGGAAGGGATTTGCCAGAGCTCACACTGAAATTCAGTGACAGATGAACTTTTGCAAGGTAGCTTTGCATGTACCTATATGTGAAATATGGTTGCTGAGGTTGTTAAGCTTCTGGAAACCTTTAAGAAACTTGTATTTATGGAGGCATTGGAGCTAAGAAGTGGGCTACATCAGTTATGAAAAACTAGACTGATTGCTTTTTTCCAAGGCAATGCATCTTTCCCTTCAAATATTTATTATGGCTTTAGCAAGACATATGCACTCTTAAGTAATGAGTAAGGAGCTGTGTGTATTGACTTACTATGATATCAGGATAAGGGCATTTTACTGCGATCTGGTCACGTCTTTACGTTTTGGGCCTGAAAGGTCATATCTTTCCTACGTGTGAGATCCTAGAAGTTAGATAAGGGAATCAAAATCCTTTTTGTTTGTGGATACTTAGTAAATCTTCATCAACTTCCAAACCTTTTACACTAGAAATTTAGATCTCTTATAACAGTGTTCTACTGTCAGCCAGCTTATTGCTTCCACAGTAGATTATTCATCAAATCTACAGGATAAGGGACTTTCTGCCAGGCATGTATAGGCGTCTGTGTGGTTTGCATGTGCCTGCCTCCAGCTCATGGATTTGAGAGGTGGGTCTTGGAATCCACTGGCTGACTGGACACATGAGCTCAGGTCTAAAAGAGGAGGAGTTCATGAGTCTTTGGTGATGTAGCTCATGGTCTGTTGACCAGCAATCTTTTGACCAGCAAATAGGATGCCACTAATTCAGGTATTATCAACCTGAGTGATACAGTACAAATAATGGTTATTCTGAGATCACAGTTTCCAGGCAGTTTTTATTCTATCACTTTCTACTTTTTTTGCTTAATGTCTTTTTGATGCTGATTTGTTTTTTAACAAAAGTGCTTAAGATTACTGCTGAAATATCCTCTGATGCTCAGATGTTAAAGGTACATTTAGGTTATCTTGAATGCTATTCCCTGCCTGGCAGTACTTTTACACTATTTGCTATCCAAGTATTCTTATTTATACTGCATATATGCTTATTAAGGTGGTATTTCAGCAAAAGTGTGCGTGTGTGTGTGAGTGCAAGAATGTCTACTACTAGGACATGGAGACCTGAAATACCCCATTGGATGCATTTCTTGTGCAGCTTCCTCAGGACCTGTTCACCACTGTGCCAAAGCTGTCAGGCAGACAGGATATTACATGTATATGCTTCAGCCCCTCTGAGGAAGTCATGGTTGTTAGCACAACTAAAAATCAGCTTTACATGTTTACTATGCCTTCCACAGATTATTTGAAGGTGAGTGCAATCTTTACACATTCCACAACCAACTTATCTAGTAGGGGATGTGTTGTAGTGGCACAGACCCTTCAGCGTCACTTTCTGTGATGTGTTCTCCTGAAATCTATTAGCTAGGCTCTGAACCCTTAAAACACATGTATGAAGTGCTTTCTGTGCTTCTGAGTGCTGTATTTCCGTATTTCAGCATCCTCTTGTGGAAACACCTCTCTATATGCACACCAGATGCTATTCAGTAGAGTGATAAAGGATACTGCTAAGACTATTTAAGGATACATGTCACTATCAGACCACTTAAGTAAGGTTTTAACTGAGGGATTTTTAGTGTAATTGTAGTAATTTATGCTATACTGTAAGATGCAGAAACTTTAACATCGTAGTAAAGCTGAAACAGTCTTGGGAAGCTCATCTGATTCTAAAATAATAGTTCCTGAAGTTCTAGTTAGAAGTGAAACCTTTTTGTGAAGGACAAACATCATAAAAAGCATTCCTTGCTTTGAAAGAATTAAATAATACAAGGGCAAGAGTTGAATATGCAATGAAATTGACTTGTACGAAGTTAAATTCTAACCTGCATAAAATAATATTAAAAAGATCTTTATAGGAATGGTTTTTGCAGTTATGGAATCTTTTTCTGCATGCATTTTATAATTGCATCAGTGCTTCATATCCAGCATGGAATAGTTAAATGTCCTGATTAATTTGCTTATTATTCAGCACATAATTATTTTTAAATATCTGTCAGACCACAAGATCTTAACTGAGTCCTTTCACGTCCACTTTTATTTATTTATCTAACTTGTGTTTATTTGGACACCTCCAATTATGATCTGCTTTCACTGGTGTATGAGATCTGTGGTGCTTACATATTCCCTGCATCACTTTTCCTGATAATTAATTATAATGTTAAAATGATTCTAATGGTGTTATGTTTCAAGGATGTTCAGGCAGGAGCAGTGGCAGGAGGAAGTGGCTTCTTCAAACCTATTTGATTACTGTGCACAAAGAGTTATGATAGATTATTTACCTGATTTACTGTCCATAGGGAAACATTTGTGTTTTTTTTTTTTAATGTTATCATTTTTCTCAGGAAGAATCAAGTCGCTTTGAATATCTACATTTCCCATTACATTCTGCTTCAATCACGGGTCTGGACGTCTGTATTCGGAGACCCATTGTTGCTACTTGTTCCCTGGACAAATCTGTTCGTGTCTGGAATTACAAGACAAAGTAAAGAGTTGTTTTTGTTTGTTATTACCTCCTGCTTTTTCATATATTGTGGTTAGCAGTCAGCAGCATCAATTTCGTGCGAATAACTTTGGTAAAAGTCTTGTGTGGTGTGGGATACAAATGGTCTTATTGACGTGCTTTGGGCAGTATGGATATGCAGTGCCTTTAAAATGTAGTGCCAATAGTCCAAAACATTTTCTATTATGCAAGGTTTGTGGTAAACTTGTAATGTGTTCTGGAAAAAAAATCTCCAGGAACATTCGTAGGGAGTTCGCACTGTTCCGTTCTGCACTGTGGTTTTCTCTTTCAGCACTTTGGAGCTGTATAAGGAGTTCTGGGAGGAAGCATACACAGTAGCACTTCACCCCACTGGCCTTTTCTGTTTGGTTGGGTTTTCTGACAAACTACGATTTATAAGTGTGCTATATGAGGACATGCATGTTTTCAAGGATTTTCCTGTGAGAGAGTGTAGAGAGGTAAGGAATGATTCAAGAATGAGACTGGGGAGCAGAGTGGGGAAAAACATGACAGAAGATAGTATCCTGTCTGATAGATCCTAGAAGGATTTAGGATATAAAAGCAAAGAGAACGTTTCCAACTATTGGAAAATGAGCCTGGACTGACATGTAACTGTGGGCCTGGGAACCATTGAAGGGGTTTGGTCAGAAATACCAGAGGACTGAATTTTATAGGGGAAAGCACCAACTATGAAAGTGGGAAGAGGCTGATTACATCATGCAGCTTTCTTTTTGTATAGTGTTCAGATATTAGATGATGTCATTGGAATTCATTGCATGACTTTTTATATCCACTGCATCTACACTAATAAGTGGATATTTTCTTTTTGTAGTGCTCATTCAGTAATGGAGGCCATCTTTTTGCTGCAGTTAATGGAAATGTGATTCAAGTTTATTCCTGTACCACCTTTGAGAATACTAATAATTTAAAAGGACATAGCGGGAAGGTTAGTAAACAAATCCTAAACACTACAACTCATTAAGGTATGAGTTCTTAAGATGCATTTAGAAAAGGTAAAGTACAATCTTTGATCAGGAATGGGCCCCAAAATTAGTGCTACAAATACAAACGTCAGCTTTCCTACTTAGTGTATGTGTGCACCACATAAATCTAAAGAATCTGTCCTTACTTTGAAGAATGATTTGCAGATAGCTGAACGAGGAAAAATATCCCAATAATGAGGTATAAAAATAAAATGAACTGCTTATTATGAACTGCTTTGAAAATTATAGAACTGAGCTTTTTTGAGTGTGATCATAAGGTAATTTGAAATGTTGGTGTTTTTTTTTAATGCTGAAGTGGAATTAGCTGAAAAACATTGAAGTTATTTTAAGTAAAACCTAGAAATGTGATTCTAAAGTAGCTGTGGATTTACCATTAAAATAACTTGCATGTTGTCTCCCTCGCATGTTTTGCGTTTGCCAGATATGTGCAGTTAAATGGAGTGCAGATGATTCAAAATGTTTCTCCTGTGACACACACGGCGCTGTGTATGAGTGGAACTTATCAACAGGTAAAAGGGAGATGGAGTGCGTGCTCACATCCTGCATCTACAGCAGCATTGCCCTGCATTCTGATTCCAAAGTCGTCTTTGCTGTTGGATCAGACCAAACTCTCAAAGAAATTTCCGAGTCCTCGGTGAGCTAACTTGTGCTTTGGGATTTTGCTAAGTTCTTTAGGGAGGGTGCTAATGCTTTGGTTTTCTTATCATCCATGGAACCCATTCTTGATCACTATAATATTTGCTGACGGTTTTCTAGTGTTCTTATGTCCTTTACCATGAAACTTGAGATTTTGTTGTATTTTTTATCTTTCTAATTTTACCTTGATTTACCTCAAAATCTTTTAGTCCAGCAAACTAACTTTGCAATATTGTATCAAATCTCTTTTGCTGAAACATTAATTCCAGAATTGGATATACCTCTGTAGACTACGGGGTTTTTTATTTTGTCTGTTTTGATTGTTTGTTTTTCTGTTAAGAACAATGCTAAATTGAATGTAATAAGCATTTCATTATCCGGAAGAGATTGACTCGTGGAACTTGGCTTAAAATTTTAAGACTGCACATGTATAAAGTTCAATACTATCATTAATGATTTTACTCCTATAGGCATGTAGATTCTCCTAACTGCTTTCTTTGCTGCAGGCAGCAATATGACAACTGCTCATGCAGTAAGTAATTAAATAGCTTTGGGAAACTTAACGCAATGTAACATTTCTTTGTGGTTTGGTTTTCTTAGGTCCAGCACGAAGTGCCTGCCTTTGATGTTGTTTATACTGCAGTAGCTGTTTCTCATTCTGGTGACATGGTATTTGTTGGTACATCTCTGGGGACAGTACGAGCTATGAAGTACCCATTACCTTTGTGCAGAGATTTCAATGAGTACCAAGCCCATGCAGGTGCTGTTACAAAGGTAATACAGAATACTTCTTTGCCATGCCAATTGTACTCATCTCATTTAGCACCAATTCTCCTTCCCCTTTCATAGCATAATATGTTCTAACTAAGATTGAGCGTGCTTGTGGAAAGTGAAGATTAGAGAATTCACAGAAGTCTTGTCTTAGGAAATAGGCATTACTAGACAAGCAGGTTTTGGTTTAAAAAAAAAAAAAAAAAAAAAAAAAGGTAAAGGATTAAGTCGTAAAGTAGTCCTCGGTGGCTTGCACCAGGATACATAACAAGGCATATTCCTGATGGAGAACTTTGTTATATCTCTTTCTGGAAAGAGGAAGATAAAACTATGCGGGCTTGGAAATCTGTTGTGAGAATGGAAAGAGGAATTAGATACATGCATTAAATGATTTGCTGCCAGGGTAAACAAGATCTGATAATTATAGTGTTTCTAGAAGGCTACTGAAGAACGTATGAAAGATGGGGACGCAGTGAGTGGAGGCTCCAACTATGAAATATTTCAGTACACTTTTGGGAACCCCTGTGTTCTGCCTTCTTAAAACTGCTGATGATTTTGCTGTTTTAAATATCACTGTCAAATACAGCACCTTGACTTGGAGCTGCACAGTCCAACATTAGGCTACATACTAGGCAATTACTAGAACCATACTTTCACTTCACTCACAAGCTGTGTCAGCTCCAAGGTACTCTGTGCCAAGCTATGCAGTCACAGGAGGTCTGAAGCAGATGACTGCAGTTATTACTAGATATCTCTCTGTGAGCTTTTTATGCAAATTCAAGAGAAAGATTTAACCATCTGTTGCTCAAACGACTGCTCGGAGAAAAGAGGCTTAGGACCTTTGGAATTTTCATATGAATTGCCTGTCTGTGCTATGACTATCTAGAAGGTCTTGTCTGTTCCAGGTTTTTAAAATCTTCCTACAGCTTAGAGAACAGAAGTGGATCCAGTGTCTTCACAAGTTCTTCTGGATCTTCATTCCCTTCTGACGTTTTCTGGACCTGGGTGGAGCAAGAGTAGAGGATGTTGGGCTATGTTAATACTTCCACTGTAGACTGTGGTAGAAATGACAGGGAATAAGTGGGTGGGAAGCAAAATGTGATGTAAGATCAAACAATGTCGCTGTTCTTCCTTGTCTCTATTATCGTTCTACTGTCTCTTCCTTCTAAGATGTCTGTATCAAATGATGACCTATTTTTGCTGACCGCCTCAGAGGATGGCTCTATATTCTTCTGGAAAGTATATAGTAAGAAAGGAAAGATACTGAAAAGGGAAAAGGAATTTGAATATGCTGAGGAGGTGTTGATCATGAAATCCGATATAGAAGAGAAGGTAGGAGGAGCAACCTGTGCATATGAATCATAAGATTCCTAGTTTGCAGTTTGTGAATTACATTTGCAAGATGTTTGTGACTAAGTGTGTCTGTATGGCTCTTTGTCTAAGAGAACTTGCATGGCTTTCTTCATAAGGGGAGCAAGTAGCTGAGTGTTAACATGCAAACAGCACTGTATGAACAGTAAATGTAGAAAAGAGTTTTGACATTTCTCTAATACCTTCTCCAGACACTTGTAAACAGTTTTAATGTGGTGGAGAATCAGCTGCATTTTTATAAACCATCTTGTAAAATAACAAAGGAAACTTGCTTCTGAAACTTAATAGTCTGTCTCTAAGGCTGTCTTTCAGAAATTGCTAAAGCATCCTTAACAAACTGTTGCTAATGACAAATAATCTCGCTGTTGAAAGTATCTTCTCATCCATATCCTAACAGAATCGGGCGATGCTAGACCTGCAGATTCGTGTGTCAGAGCTACAGACAGAAAACGATTACCAGTTACGTCTCAAGGACATGAGTTGTCATGAAAAAATAAAGGAATTAAAAGAGACTTTCACTCAGGAACTAGAATCCCTTAAAAACAAACACCAGGTATGATTCATACTGCAGTACCAAATACTAAGTCTTTCCCTTTTGAGTTAAATTCAAGCTTGCATTATGTATGTATGAATGCCACAAGGCATCTGAAGAATGCAACATTGCTTTCCAACAAAGATGTTCCTGATATTGGTAAAGCATGAACCTATTATTTGAATAAACTATCTTTTACTGAGGGAAAGCAAGAGGCTACCTGCGAGAAAACAGTTTCAGCAATAACTTTTGCCTGCGTCCAAGAATCAGTAAGATCTATCACCCATGGGTAGAAATGGGACTGTGCCTTACAAGCTCTATCACATGCAACTTGCACCTCCTACGGTTGTTCATTTTACTGCCTTATTCTTTATGCTTTGTCTGCTTAGCACTTTAAGAACACTCAGCGCTGTTTCATATATGCTTTTTGAAAACAGAATTAAACTGTACCCTCTGGATTTCTCCTGTTCATATACTTGGTTTGTTTCATATATTGGTTTCTCTGTGGTCATGAGGGAGGGCTTCACTGAAAGACAAAAGCCATAACAATTTCTCCCAGTGTCTTACTTATATGTGCCTACTAATTCTGTTCTGTCTATCCAGAGCATACGCCACATGGTTGATCTGTAATTTGTTATATTTCAGGACCCTACTTAGAGTTAGAATGCAGGTGATGCAATAGCAATTTCACTGTCAGTCAAATGGCTTGAGGTGAGAGATTACATACCATATATGCCATGATTCAATTCTATTATCTTCAATAATACATTTTACAATATCCAACCCTTGTGATTTGCTAGCATTTATTTTGTTGAGTTGTACATAGTCCCTTCAGAAAGTATTTCAGTTTGTCTCCACATAAAGTAAGATTCCAGACAGAAAGCTTGCTGAGGTACTTATCAGTTTTGTTATTCTATGGTCTTGTTATAAAAGTGCTCCTTTTATAACTTTCTTGTCTGTTGGCTCTGCCAATGTTCTGATGAGTTTCTGATCTTGATTTTTTTGTGAAATTTAATTACTGATTTTGAAGTTTTCTTTGAGTTGTTCTATAGGCTCTCAGGCTTTTCTCATTGTTCTTTTGCATTTAAATAGCCAGAGTTTAAACTTCTCTATTTTTCCTCGTTTTTATATAGCTTAACATTTAGGAAGGTCACCTGTTCACATCTTATACATTCATTCCCTTAACTGCATTTTACCTGCGCCAGTTTTCTTCTGCATTTTGTCTTTTCAGAATTGTTATTATCTCAGCTACACTGAAACTTCTTTAGGCTGGTTGATTATAGGCTTGCAAGCAAATGCTTTTGAAGGTGAATAAAAGTTCTACTCAGGCAAGTTGTACTTCCTCTATGAGGATCACTATGTATTAAAATGAAACAAAATGACAATTTTGGCACGTCTGGGGCTAACTTTCCTAACTGTTGTATCCAGTAGGCAAATGGAGTATTTCTGTTTATGCAAAAGCCATATAGTTCTTATGAGAAGAATGTTTAAAAAAAAAAAAAAAAAAAAAAATTACCTGTGGTGGTTCCCTCCAGATTTTCTGGGAATTTTCTCTCTCATCTTTTTCCAGTTCTTTGTGTCTTTTTAGAAGATTAAGTAATTTGCAGTGGTAGTAGAACATGCAAGCAAATGGCATTCAAACCTTGTTTTTCCCTAGTATTGTCATTCTGTACAAATGTCAGTGCTTTAGGACTTCAAAGTTGCTCCAAGTGAGCAGCTTGGATTTTGATATCTGGACAACAATTTGCAGAACTATGTATTCTCCTCAAGCAGGCACACACAAAAAAGTGGAGGTTTTTGTGACTCACAAACTTTTCTTGTTAAATTAGGATTATACAATGCCCTGTATTATATGAACTCCATTTGCAACTTTTCTTTAGCTTTCCTTAGTATTGTAATTTTTTCATGGTGAATCTCTGGGACAACTCATCTCAATAATACATGGCATGCTTTTTTAGTGAGAGATTTCAAACATCATTCTGTTGTGCTCCCCAGCCTTGGCAAAAACACAAAGGATTTAGACTGCTTTGCTTATTTTCAAGCTTTTGTTGTTTTTGTTTGTTTGTTTTTCCCCAGATTTTACAGGCAGAGAAAGACAATCAGGAAATGCAACACCAGCTTCAACTATCTGAGCTGATGAATAAACATGCCAAGGAGATGCGAGACCTAGGTTAGACTATAATAAGCTTAACCAGAATCTTCAGGAAGTGCATTTGATTATGTTGCGTATGTGTTCATCACCATGTGCAAGAACACAAAGAATTTGGACCTGCAAGTAGTGTGATGAGCGGGGATTATCAGAGTGCAGGGTAAAAGGAAAAAAGGCACGTGTGTCATATAGGTAGAGTAGAACAAAAGTTTGTCTAAACTGCACTGCACATGTGACCAGAAGAATGTGCACGTGGGCATTTTATCTTAGATGTTCTGTTTCTGAGATTAGTTATTTCCTCAGTTATTGCTCACTGTACAAGATTTGTGATGCTTTACTGTTCAACAGCCAGGCTAATTAGTGTACAGTGTATACAACATGGAAATACCTGGATCCCAGATTCTTAATCAAGATAAAACAGAAATACAGCAAATTAGTACCAAATATCAAGTCCACTCTGTAGCAGTTGTGCTTATACATTTCTGTCACGGCTGGCATTCTCAGTGGAATGCCTAGATTGACTGCTATTTATTTTTTGTAATGGCAGACTAGGGCATTTTGGTGCAGGTTTTGGACTTAGTCAAGCTGAAATATTTTTTTCTGTTGCATTCTGCAGGGATATAACAGAATATTCAGAGTCACAACTGAGGAGGGTGGACAGCAATTTTAGAGCAGGCTTTATTAGTGAAGTGATAAAGTAAAAGGAAGAACAGAGAACCCAAGAGATGATTTTCTGATGTAGAATTTTGTATGGCCATAGAGCCTAAAAAACCCCTGTATATCCGACAAGGAAAGTGATGAGTTGCTTGTAGTGTAATTTATTGCAACCAGCTGCCAAAAAGACAGTAGAAAATAAGACATTGATAATAGAAAGATAGGATATGTCTTTCTTTTCTATGAGTTTTATCAGTTCCATATGTTTCCTGTTTCCAGAATCTGACAGTAACCAGAAACTGTTGATGGAAAATGAGAAATACCAGGAGCTGCAAGTAAACTCCCAAAGGATGCAAGAGGAATATGAGAAACAACTGCACAATTTGCAGGAAAGCAAAAACAGGGCTCTAGAAGAGCTAACAGATTATTATGAGGAGAAACTTAATGAGAAATCTCTTCTGTTGGAGGAGGTATGAAACTTGACTGGCAGTTTGAATTGTTGATTACTTTTATTTCTGACT
>JAOWBP010004015.1:22617161-22629879 GCA_028571105.1 Tragopan temminckii
CATTCAGTAAACTGCTGAGAAGAATGTCCTTGGATATTCTCAGCTTTGCTTCTGTTTCCTACATCCAATAATTCGTTTTTGTTAATGTGGGTTCGAAGTTACTGCAATTGGATAAAGATTAAATCACCTTGTCCTAGTGAAGAGATAACGTTTCTAAACTAGTGAATTCTATGGCTCCTGCTCACTGAAATCACCGATGTCACCAAGTTCCTGAGGTTCCTGCCTGCACAGTTTGAGCAGGAAAAAGGAATACCCTGAGTACTCCCTGAAACTCCAGCACCTGAAGGTCAAAGACTCAGCCAAATAGGGCAGTCAGATGACTGATGCTGATATAACTAACGTCAGTAAATCCCTTAAGTGTTACTATTTGCATCCCTGTGTTGCAACACCAACTTGGAAAGAATGTCAGGAAAGAACATGAGAAGAAAGTAATACAGAGACTGATGCAAAGCTGAGTGTTTATTGTCCTTAATGCAGCAGAAACAGCAATTTAGAAAGGTCTTCTCAAGTGTTACTCAGGTTTGCATTTGCTGTTGTGAGAACAAGATTGCAAATTTAGCTAGGTTTTCAGATATATACATTTTTTCATTTATTTTGTAGTCATCTTAACATTAAGCATCTAAGTCTTAAGCAGATTTTTTTGGTGTTTATCTTAACAGTTTTTAAAGTGACTTTAATCCCCTTAGAAGTTGTTAGCTTGAATGCTATTGCTGCATTTGAAGCTGAAAAGTCCACTAAATATAGGCCCTCCCAGGAGAAATGCAGTTACAGATAAAGAATTCTCCTCTTCCTTATTGGCCATCTATTGTTGCCTTCTCTAATGTTTGCTTTTCCTAACTGCAGGCAGAGGAGGATATGAGGCAGCAGCTCCAAGCACATGAAGAAATTAAGAAACAGATTGAAGAAGATGAAGACCGAGAAATCCAGGATATCAAAATTAAATATGAGAGACGGCTTGTAGAAGAAAAGGAATCAAATCTGCAACTGAAAGGAGAAATAGGAGTCATGAATAAAAGGGTATCTCTTACTCTGTGATAGGATTGTGGCTGCACATGGAGACCTGTTGCCAGGGACTGAATGTGTTTAATGATGTGTCAAAACTAATTAACATATTTTGTAAATATTTAGATTTTCATATGAGAACAGTTGCTCCTTTTTATATCCATTTGAATATTTCAGAATACTGGAATTTCAGAATACTGGAAGAAGCTGTGCACTGATTGAATGCTGATATCCTTAGAGATAGATGATAGAGCAGGTGTGCTGTTATTAGTACACTTCTATATTTCATGGTTTGAAATCATAAACAATAATATTGTTCATCCTATGATGGGAAACAAATGAACTTTTTAATTTTTCCAAGATCTGATATGTTACTATATTAGAAAAACATTTGTATTGCTTCTTTTAATGCTGCACACATTGTGTTTTGTACATATCAACATTTTTTACTGTTCTTACTCCTAGGGTAGGCATAGAAGTAGACATAGAAACTTCAGCTCTTTTACTAGCTGGATATTACATTTTTCTAAGGATATAGAGGTTCTCTGACTGCATAACATCGTGGTTCTGTGAGTCAGTTCTTATGCCTTTTAGACACTGGGAATACCTTCGTGGGTGTTCACAATTTGTCCAGCACCGTTTCCCAGTTCTGACCTTCTGGGCTTTGCAGGACTTAGCACTAAGACAGGGATTTCAAGAATATGAATCAGGCACCCTATCAGCCTACCTTTATCATTTTTAGAGATGTATGACCAATAATCACCTTGTATAAGGGAGGCTCAAAGTAATTTTCCATGACTTGAGTGTTATTTGAAGCTGACACTTGGGCATAACACCCACACACTTTCTGCTTCTGAATGCCAGTTCCTCACTGTAGGACAGCTCATTTTTTCATTGCTTTCAAGATTCAGACTATTATGGATCAATATTATGGAGATTTCTCAACCATTTCAGAGATCAATTTCAATCAAGCTAATTCATTTGCAACTGCTTTCTCCTAATCAGCGTGAAATTGGAGCTGCTTTGTTCTTTTTCATATGTGAATTTTTGTCTGCTCTCCTCACCTCCTTCTTGCTTTTAAAGAGATCTGCTAAGATTGTTTTCTCTGCACATGGTTTGTAACTCTTCATCTTTTGGTGAAATGTGCCTCTATGATTTCTCAAAGCCCATCTTAATTCTCACTGTTTTCCCAACAATATGTCCATCTGTCCTTCAGTTGTTTACTTTTTTCTAGATGGTTCAGAATACTAAATGTCTTTCATAAAGTAATATTGAAATCCTGTTATCAATTAATCTGATACCCTTCATCCTGCAGTGTCTACAAAGTATCTTAGAGAGTATGATGGTTAAGTGATAAACAACGTGTAAGTTCTTCCTTGTTTGCCTCTCTAGTTGAACAGCCTACAGAAGGAGCTCAAAGAGCGAAACAATGACATTGAGGACATGAAACTGGAACAGCAGAATCTGGAAGGTGTAATTAAGTCATTGGAGAAGGACATCTCGATGCTGAACACAAATATTGAAAAGAGAACTAGCACTATTCAGGAAAAGGTGAGAAACTGGACAATTGGCTGAGATCATTGTCTGCCTCCCTTAATTTAATACAAGTATTTATTTTAGTAGTATTGTGTGTGTTAACATAATGTGCAGGAAACTCAGTTTTGACTTCAAGAATTTGCAGAGTCTTTAGTTTGGGACCTTAATGTTTTAAGCTTTCCTTCAGAAACTCAATATGTTTGTGTTGGGTTTCTCATCACCCATTCCTGAGTTTGTAGGATTATCCATAATCTCTGCATTATTTATTCCCTTGCTCCCCACCCAGTATGACTGAGATTTGTGACTAGAGTCTAGACTTCTACTAGATATGAGACTGCTGTTTTTGCCCATGCCATATTCACACCTCACCTTAAGGATCTGTGAGAGTGCTGGGTCTGATTCAAGTTTCTGTATGTATTTCTCCCAGGAAAAGCATATATATGACCTAAAAAAGAAAAATCAGGAATTGGAAAAGTTCAAGTTTGTACTGGATCACAGAATAGAGCAGTTCAGAAAGCAAATAGAATCACGTGAAAATGATATCAAAATAATGAAGGAGCAGATCCACGAGGTGAGTAACACCATTAGGCTTCTGCTACTAAACCCTTTGTTTGAATATGAGGGTCACCAGGCCAGTCTCGTGGAAGTCCCTGTTTGTTCCTTGACTTCTTTCTATGACACATAACATTGATTCAACAGCTTTACAGCTAATAAAAATACTTCCACACAATAGGTATTTAATTTTGCATTATGTGCTGCCAGTGACCAATACTGTTAAGTTCCTGTTTCAGTGTTTTATTCAAGACTGAGTAATATAATGTTTGCTTAAAAATAAATGTCATCCTTATACGGTTGCCCTGCACATACCTTGTAGAGTTTTGCAAGACACTGCCTTTGCTGATCTGGAGGAAGAGGGAGAGAATTCCTCTCAGAAAGTTGCAGACTTATGCAAAGAAAACCAAATTTAGGAATTAGATTAATCAACTAATCCATGGAAACTTTCCATGTGTTCATAGTTAGCTTGCAGCAAGTTCACTTAGGCAGCTTATTCATGATATAATCTTAGTGTGACCTATCCATTGCTAATCACTGACCTGTTTGGTTTCATATATCTATTTATTCAGAATGAAAGCCTTTTAAATAAATGTAAGCTAATGAATATCTTATGTGCATGTCACACTAGCATGAGAAAAGCTCTATCCTCTCTTCTGGTCATCTTCTCCTGTCAGTAAATGCTGTAGCACCGTTAGTGCTTTTTTTGCCCATTTTTCTACATCATCACAATTTTTCATGCATTTGTTTCTTTTCAGTATCATATGGTTCTTGTTGCACTTACTCTTTCCAGTATTGAACATTTTCACCTAACTCGTTTTTATTCAGATAGAACAGTACAGCCCTAGCCCAACTCAAGGAAATCAAGGGGCATCACATCACTTAAATCTGTAATTTGAAAGGGATCTGTATATCCATTTTTTCCTCTTTTCTCTGTATTCTGGCAGAGGGCAGTGTTGTTCCAAAATTGACTTGTTTTGTGTTGTACGCAATTCAACCTGAAGGGGGATCTACTCCCTCAAGTCTGTATTTCCAGTCCCTGATTTTTCCTGTTATGTGTTGTTTTTTTTTTCCCCACAATGTCTCCACTTAATCTTGATGTCCTCCCTCTACTTCCTTTCAGATGGAGAGGGAACTGGAACAACTCCACAAGGAGAACACACAGTTGAAACTAAATATCACACAATTGCAACAGAAATTAAAAGCAACCGATAAGGAGTTGCACAAAGAGAGGCAGAAGGTAGGGGGTACAGACACTTTACAGTGGTCCCAGTGATCCACAGTCCTGGATAATGAAGTTTGTAGGGGTGTAACACTGCAGAAGCATTAATGTGAGCAAAGAGGTCCTTTGGGGGTGCTGTGTGCAAAGACCAGGAAACAGGAGAGTCTATAAACTGGGGAACGAAGGCAGAAAACTTCTAAGTCTGCAACCAAATTAGCAAGTTTATATTAAAAAAAATTCAGTTATTTATACCCAAGTTCAATCAACACATTCTCCCAGATTTAACAGCACAGTGAGGCAGATGCCTAACCGCAGGTTAAGTATAAGTAAGTGTAAGTATATATTAGCTTTCACCTTTTCTGCTAGATTTTCTAGAAGATTGTGCATGTCAGAGCCTACTATGATGTATTTATATTACTATTACAGAAGCAAAATATGGAAGCTCTCATCAAACGATTCAAAATGGATCTTCATAATTGTGTGGGCTTCATTCAGGATTATAAAAAACTGAAATTTGGGATCCGTGAGCTCTACACCAAGTACGTGCAACAATTGGAAATGGTGAGTTAGAGACTTTGCCTTCTCTTTGCAGGTGAATATCTACGATAGCGTCTTAACTGAGGCAAAACTTTGTGCCCTCTCAGGTAGAAATGGAAGAGGTAGACACAGATTTGCAGCAGGAGTACATGAGACAACGAGAATATCTTGAGAGGAATTTAGCAGCTCTAAAAAAGAAGGTGGTAAAGGATCAGGAAATCCACCAAGCTACTTACACGCACATCATGCAGGTAACAAGCCTTTCCTTTTGTTATAGGGAAGAAGGAAGGAGTTGCACAAAAGAGACTTCAATCACCACACTGCTGTTAATTCTTAGAACTTTAAAACAGGCAAGGCTTGCTTCCTTGCCAGGAACTATTAGGGCTTTCAAGTGCTTCTATTCAAGGATAATATTCATTGAGCTACTAATGCCCTGCAATTTTCTGGACAGAAAGAGCAAGATCTCCAATGCCAGAAATTGCTGCTGTTTTGCAGATATTTTTGTCTGCCATTTCCCACTTTTAAAGGAGATAGGGTATAATACTGTAATGTGATAGAAAGTACAGTGATAGTAGCAGGGTGGCACAATCCTAGGCTGCAGCAAACATGAACAAGCCCAAATGCAAACAGAAACAAAAGAAGAAAAACTGCTTACCTTTGAAAGGCCTCCAGTAGACAGGGATCTCCAGAGAGGCACCTTCACCTCCACTGCCAACCTTTAAATGAGATCTGGTAAGGAGTGGATCCTGGCTTCACCCCTTCTGGTTACTCAGGTGCATTGGATGCACCTGAGCTCCTCTGGGTTGGCCCTGCCTTCCCACCAGATGCTCAATCACTGTTTCAGGCTGTGACTTAGCATTTCCGCTACATAGGGCATCTCTGCCACCTGATTTTTTTTAAAGTAATTAATGAACTTACTTTATTTCAAACAGTATTTTTAATTGCCACCATTGTCAATTTGCACCTTAGAACCAAGCTGCACTTACTATGTGGCATTGTTTAGGAAGTAATTTTGGAGAATGAAAAAATATTGACTTTATTTGATCACATAGGTCACAGAATCACAGAATCGTAGGGGTTGGAAGGGACCTCCAGAGATCATCCAGTCCAACCCCCCTGCCAAAGCAGGTTCCCTACACCAGGTCGCACAAGTAGGTTCCAGGTGGGTCTTGAATATCTCCAGAGAAGGAGACTCAGAGAGTAGGTTCATTCTTACTGGTCTGAATTCAGAAAGGCTTTCAGCTGTTTTCATCCAGATTTTCCAAGGAAGCTCAGAAACACACAGTTATTATGCCTATTCATATCAAGATCTCTTGCTCAGAATCCTTGTTCCTCACAAAGCAAGATAAACTTATGATGGCTGAGGCCAAAGATCCAGTTTATTTTCATCTGGAAATGAGAGGATATGGAGCCCCACAACGAACATCCTGGAAGGACAGCACTTTCACAGTCTCTTCTTACCATAGTCTCCTTCTGCTTAGTCAGCATTTCCTTTTCCCTTCACTTTTCTTCATTGTTACTTTATTACGCTTCCTCGGGATTTCTAGACCTTAGTCCTCACCTAAGTCATCTGCATATTTTTATTTATCCATAGTGTCTCTTCAGGCCCGTGCAGCAGCAGTCTTCTTCCTTGGACTTATTTTTTTTTTTCACTCCTGTGAATTTGATGTTTCCTTTTGGCACAAAACAGGATGGCTTCAGAAAAGAACCTCAAGAATTTTCTTGCCGGAATAGAGTGACAGATGGTGCTTATAATGATAATACTCAATATCTTGGACCAGTAAGCCTAACATGAAATGATGATTAAAACTAAATTAATAAAACATCTGGAAGATGAAGATATCAAAGGTTCTAACCAGCTTGGTTTCTTTAAAGAAAAAGCAGTTCTCTGAAGTCTAGTAGATTAATGAGATTTTACAGCCAGGAGGAATTATCATGGTCTTCCAGTCCATCACAGTAGACTTTTAAAACTAGTTTAGACAAACTTTTGTCAGAGCTTGCTTTGAACAAGTAAATGACATCTTGATGGCCTTCTAGCTCTGTATTTCTGTCATTCCTCAGTCGTGCTTACGTTTTCAGAGCTATGCATTCCTCTTTGAGTGACTGTTCGTAGGCATATTCCATTAATAACTGCTGTAACAGATGATTAGAACTGCCAAGATAATTTTAATTGTTCTTACCAATTGACAGTTACCTGTTGTTGGACTGTTAGTTTTCCCTCCAACTTCCTGTATTTGTAATGACTTCTTTGATCACATGGATACATAAGAACAGACGTACTGAAAAATCTTGAAGTAACACTGCTTGAACTATTTGTAGGATCATCTTTTCCATCATGCGTCATCCCTGTCTCTGACAGTCTGCACTGTAGGGACTCACTAGGCTGTAGGCTGTGTCCAAATATCATATGCAGTTGTTTCTGGAGGTCTCATCCTCCATGCACTTGATCAGACTTTTATGAAACTATTTTTATTTTGCTGCAATATCCTATGACAAAGAGTTTTGCAATGAGCATGTATTTTAATCCACTGCATGATCATTTTGATGCAGTGCAAGCTTCCAGTTAGAATGCAAAGATTGAATTAAAAGCTAAATCTGTATGGCTAGCCTGCCTTTTCAGAAGAATGTTATCAGTGTTAACCAACAGCCTCTCTAGCACCCAACAAGCCAAACAAGACATTTCTAAGTAGCTGGAATTACCTCACACAGAATACTATGTATTTTGCTAAGAAGTCAACAGTAACATCTTAACAGATAGCAGCATCAAGTTCTGGACTAAATATGTAGCAGTTAAATTTAATCTGCATTTTAAGACTTGAATTAAACAAATCAGAGTCTAAAAAATATTATGGCTTCAGATCAGGCTGCATAAGCTCACCTACTCATCCTGCATTTATTGTCCAACACAACCCCTTGAAAGAACAACTGTTGTTGCCAAAGTTCAAACCTTAACAAATTTCACAATCTGCCTCTGAATACTTCACTGTCTTTGTAAGAGTAAAATGTAGAATTCCATTATTGTTGAATTAGAAAATAAATATTTAATTAGTGGTTCTCCTGTTTCTGAATCATGAGCAACAGTTTTATCATCCTTCACTAGTATTAGCCCATATTGCCTTTAATGAAGACTTTGAATCTGTCAATATAATGTGTAAAAGAAAATCATATTACATTAATTTGTACTTTTACAACATCTTCAGTGAGATGCTTTGTTGTAGGCTGTTAAAAAAAATTAGAGGGTTGAACTTTTATAGGTTGAAAGCTGATTGAAAAAAAAGAACAAAGAACTGATTAAAGAAAAGAACAAAAATACATGGCTTTCCCTCATAACAAAACATTAGCAGTAGGTGTCTCAAGTTTCCATATGCTTTATGTATTTCTTAATAATGTGTGAAGGGAGTTGGAAAGTGATGTCAGTCAGAACTAATGAAAAGGTCTTTGAAGATCCGCAAGGAGATAATGATAATTTCAGTGAATAGATACGTGGTATAAAAGTGAAAAACAAAATAATGCAGACTGAAGGGAGAAATGGGAATTCTACATCTTAATTCTGAATTAATTAGATCAATCCCAGAGCATTCTCAAGCTTCTCTGTGGAACTGCAATGATGATGATGTCTCAGAATGCAGCTGCAGTCAGAAAAGCAAAACAAATTTTAGCTTCTTGAGCTTATGTGATTAAAATTGTGTCACGTTTTATTTCAGATCTACTATAGCCTTATCTGAAATATGTAAAGTACTGATTGCTCTAGCTTCACAAGCATATAGTAACTTCTGCTTGTTACACTGATTTTGCACTGTCCAGTTTCCTTCCCAAGGACGTGTTGTTGAACCAGAGAGTACCTGTGCTTTTCCTCATAGAGTATATTGGTTTTGCAGGAAAATGTGAGTCTGATTAAGGAAATTAATGACTTGCGACAAGAACTGACAGTGGCTCATACCCAGGTACACGACCTCCAGTCAGCACTAAGATTAACTAGGAAGAAACAAGCAATTCAAGACACAGGTGAGTAATGCTTCATTTGTGTCTGCATACTGTCAGAGTTTATTCCACAAGCCCTCTTTGACCTTAGTGAACAATTCTGTTATTGTCTCTGTATTGTTCCAGTTTGTCTGCCTGACGGTACCTATAACATTGCAATGTTCTGGTGGACACTGCAAAACATTACTGCTTAATTGTACTCCTTCAGTCTTGAAAGATGTCTGTCTTTGCTTATTCCAAAGAATTGTGAGCTAGACCTTTACTGTCCTCTCTGTTTTATCTTCTAGCTTCCTCCAATGAAATGCTGTCAAGCCCAACTGTACTAAGGTTGAATGCGCAGAAGGAAAATGAGAAAATCATAGAAATGCAGCTGCTTGAAATCCAACATCTACGAGACCAAATTCAAGAGAAGGGGCAAGGCCTTGAAGCTCAGCCTCTGTTACAAGGAATGCTTCCTAAGCTGAATCTGGAAAGAAGCCACAAGGCACATCAACACTGACCTGGTTCAAAGACACCTTATGTTGTTATATTCCCCTGGCAAGCTCAGAAATCCAACAGCATAGATTAGACTTGCATTATCACTAGAAGTATTCCTGTAGCACTCACTGCTCAGTACACAAGACACCAACCTTTCTTCCCTCCTTCTTTCCTGACTTTTCCATGAGTACATACCTCTCACTTAAGAATGCACGTTCTGAAGTCTTTCTGCTGCCAGGGAGCCAAGAGAAAAAAATAAATACATTTGTGTTAGCACAAGATTGATCTTTGTGCCTTCATGCTTGGGCAGATACACACCCCTCTCTTGAAAAAATAATGTGTCCTAGTTGAGAATTGCTAGTCAGCTCTGTAAACTCTGTCTGCTGGAATTCTAATTTGATATCATTGTGCTGCAAAAACAATATAATCCTTCATTTTTCCAGAACTGGCTAGCCTATATCCATACAAAGGGCTGCCTGTACTTAAGACAGATGTCACTGCTATTCCAAGGAGGTATCTGGTCACTGACTGAAAATCAGTTACCTTGTGAAAGCAGTCTTTGGCTAGTGATCAAGCATTCCAAGCTGGAGCCATGCTCAAGCCCCTGCCTCATTTTGAGAGATGTGTTGTTCCATTACAGTCATTTCAGCAAGACTCCAAAATCTGCAATAAAGTCCAAATCTTATGTCATAATTCATATATTAATTGAATAAATTCATCTTTGCTTTTTTTCCAACATCTGCAACCACTTTAGTTCAAGTTTGCAATGAAATTCTTCTAAAATGTCACTTTTCAAAATATTTACATATAGGAAAAAAATAAGGACTCCTTTCTCTGATAATGAGGGAAAAAAGAAAGTTTTCCTTTTTGGATCTCAGTGTATGATACATATCTGCCTCACTGAGGAACACTGCACATGTATCAGAAGTTTGTAGCTACTTTATGAGCATGGAAAATATATAGTGTTATAACAGCCGGTACGTTGCTGTTTCTGTTTCCTATCCTGAATTGTAGAGAAGTGACAAGTGCTTTCTGAATACTAATGATAATATTACACTGAAGATCATAGTGTCAAGGCTGGATAACACATAACCTCTAGAGATACTGGACTCTTTTCCACTATGGTAAAACAGATGATTCTGTGAGCTCCCACGACCTAGGATGCTTTAGTTGCATGTTTGTCCTCGACTGTGAAATAAAGTTTCTTTAGCCTTGCTTGTCTCATTTTGCAGCTTTAACCTGCATGAAATGTAAGTTTGACAGGAACAAGTTATGATGGAATTCATCTATTAATGTGCTAGCTTAACACCCTTTCTGCCACCTCCAGCCCCCATAATCATCTTGATACTTCCTGTACAGAAAAAGGATGTAATTAATGTAATTAGCAAATATTTTAGAAACCAGTTCCCTCTTAAATTTTCAGAACACACCCATTTTAATTTGCTTGACTCCCATGGTATAATTTTCCCCTCATTTTGTCAGAATAAATTGAGTGGTAGAAGCCACTGCTTTAATAGATGTGGTTTAGAGAAATAGAATTTAGAATTTAGAATTTAATAGAATCTATTAGAGAAATAGATTTCTTTTTGAAAAAGAAGAACCTTGTCCTCATAAGAGGAAGAAGCACATTCAGGTGAAGAATGATTTCTAAGTTGTGATTAATATGCTTAAATGTACAACTATGTGTCACTCATTAGAAAGATGTCATTTTAAAGACAATACAAAGCCCACCAGATGAAGCCCAGGTAAACAGCTGGCAGACTGGGTTCAGGAGGATTCAGAGCTTGACTGTGGTGGGTAGGATGTGCTAAATCGTCATTTGTGAGGGGGAATATTGAAAGACAGGCATAGTAAAATGTGGGTTTATCAGATGCTCCCTGGGGAAAAAAAAATAAATAATGTATTTTCTGGTGTTTTCTACTTTCATCCTCACATGGTCTGTATTGTCTGTTTCTCTTTATCACCTCTCTAAAGGAGCTAATATGCATCTCATGCTTTTGCGAAGTTACAGGCCAGCTTTTTAGAAAATGCATTGTCATCCTGAAAGCTGAATGAGGTTTTTTCTTGGATGACATATTTGATAGCTGGCCCACCAAGAGGATTGGTTTTTCAGGGTACAGGTGAATGTTCAAGAGCATTTGCATGGGGATATCCATTATGTTCCATTTGTGATTTTAAGCTTAAGACACCAAGCACTGGATAGATTACATTTCGTAAGATTCAAGATTTTACTCAGACAAATTTCTGAAACTGTCACACTAACTGGTATCTATTGCGTTAACATATCCAAAGCTTCTTATGTTATGGTGACAATAACTGAGCCCTTTCCTTTATTGAGGCAAGGGATGCTGTTCAGAACCATTTGCTTCTTTCTACATCTCCCAGGAGATCTTCTGGCCAAACAATACCAAATACTTACTAAGTCATGTCTTACCTATTGCTACCAACGTAGCTGCAGACTTCCTCACTTGCCTCTTTGAGCTTCTCCCCATCCTTTTGCTTGCAGCTGGGAGGAAATGAGCCACTCTGCAGGAGTAGGGCACCACAGAACGGTGCACAGGGAGGCAGGAGGAAGGAGCTGTGCCTCTGGAGCCTGGCCAGGCCAACAGCAGGTTTGCTGAGCCACCTCCCTGCTGGGGAATGCACCTGCTGGGCCAGGAGTGAGGGCTCACAGCCTGTCGCAGGTGCTGACGCTGGCGCCACACCAGGAAGGGACAGGCAGGAGCACCTGTGTCTTGGCAGCTGCCAGAGGAAGGGAAGGGATTTTCCCCTTGAGGTCCCTTTGCTAGCTTGATCCAGTGGAAGAAAAGCTTGAAAACATCAGTGCTGCCAAGCAGGAGAGAGGAGTGGTGCAGGCAACATGTCAGCTGCAGGTGAGTGAGCCTGGTTTACTGAGAAGGACCCTGTTCTGGAGTGCTATGTGGGAAGGGTCATACTTTAGCAGTGGCTATCAGCAAATCTGGGGGCTGTTTTACAAGTGCTTCCAAACAGATCTGCCTTTTGCCTCCACAGTACCTCTTCTCGGCACTCAGGCACAGAGTTCCTTGCCCACTGAGGTCTCCCAGGCCTCCCTTGGCAAAGAGGAATCGAGACAGCTCTGAAGGATTGGAACTCTGGGTCCTGTTACATATGTGGAGAGGAGGGGGAGTGCGAATCTTTATAACAGAACATCACAAAGCTATCTCGAGTTCTGTTATAACAGGCTCTCCACCACCCTCATCTCCAGAGTCCCTACACTTGGAGAAAGAAAGGGCGGTCTGCCATCACCTCTGGCCTTCCCAAGGCTTCTCCAATGATGGTGGGTGGGATGCTTGTTTCTGGGAAAACACAGTCTGGTGTCCATTATCCTGAGAACAAAGACAGGGCATTGAGCATCACAGCATTCTGAGCTTCAGCTTGGTGTACTGGCTG
>JAOWBP010004015.1:22629903-22661317 GCA_028571105.1 Tragopan temminckii
ACATGAGTTTCTTTCTCTTGGACCCTACAGGGAATTGGAAAAATTGCATGAAAAAAATAAGAAAATATGTATGCTTCTGGTTTCTGTGGGGTGGGGAGAGGGGTAACATGAAGCACAGAGCAGGAGATGGTCCATTCCAAACAGTTTATGGCCAGAGCTGCCAAAAAGAAAATAAACCACGATGGCCAGGAGAAATGGGGGAAGGGGATGGTTTGTGTCTATTTGAAATGTGAGGCTCTGCTGGCTCCCACCTAGATCATAACGTGAATCGCTGTATGTATTACTGTTCATTTTATAGAGAAGTTTGCCAGACTTCTTCCATCTCTGTGATGCTCATGTCATCCACACAGCTGAAGCAAACACTTCCCAAAGCTGGAAGCACTGCAGGAGCCAGTCCCACCGCCAGGCTTCCCTGAATGCTGTGGGTGAGCAATGTCTCATAGGATATACTGGGCTCTGGGGGAGGAGGGAAGTCAGGAATATTTCAACAGCTGAGCTGTGTGTGACTCTGAAACGAATGTGTTAATTTACAGTCCGTGATCATCTGCCAGATATCAGTCAGACATATAAAGTCTATAAGCAAATAAATAAGTGCTCACATTGTTCCCCTTGGTTGGAAAGGCGTGTCTCACAACTGCAGCCAGGAGTGGTCAGAAACCTGTTGATGACAACTCTCAATTCCAGTTGAACGTGGCCAGAGTAGGAAAAAATAAAAGGAAAGACACTCACATTTCCTAATGTTTTGTTTTTTTCCTGAGTTCCCATGTTTTCCTGTTCTTTCTCCACCTGCCAGAAAGCAGTGGGGAATGAGATAGTCAGTGAGGTCTTTTTTCTGGAATGTGGGTTTCAATCAGAAAGCAGCAGGCGGTTGGGCTGATCCTCTCCTTTTTTCCTTGCATGCGAAGAAACACATCAGCAAAGTCACTGTGAGATCTAGTCTGATCCCTGCCCCAGATCTGCAGCCACCTGGTCTGGCTTTGAGATGTCCCCTGCTTTAAGCAGGCAGTTCACAAGGTCTCATCTCACCTAAACTGTTCTATGATTCCATGTGTAAAAACAACGTTATCGAGAATACAAACCTTCACAGTTTTGAGAAGCCTGAGCAATTGCAGATGATCACAGAACAAAAGAATATATTCCCAGGACATATTCAGTCAAATGCAAGGAAACACGGAGGCACATTTCACCTCTCCAAATCATTATTTTGTTATAGCTTAATGTAATGGTAGAAAATAAGCAGCATATTTTATTCTGCTGACAGGTGCTCTGAGAGGTCTATCTATCCTGAGCAAAAAAAATCGAAATGGTTAAATTCCAAAAAGCAACGTGAGAATACAGTTCTGTAGCTTGATTTTTGAGGTGGTTTTCCCTCATTGTGGTTTCTGCTGCTGTGTGGGTTTTGTTGCTTGCCTCACAGCCCCATTGTATGCGCAACTTCAGCCAAGCAGAAGAAGGCCGCAGACTTTGCACTTCTTCAAGCCTTCTGTTCCTTAGTCCAAAATCTTGATCTAATCTACCGACCTGCTATCTACTGAACTCACCCGCTCTCTGGTGAGGATGAGATAAGGCACCCCTGCGCCTGGAGAAGGAAAGGCAGGAGGAAGTTGTGCTCCGCACAGGGCTGAGCTGCACGCTGGGGAAGTGCTGCGGGGCTCGTTGTCCCCTCACCCCTCTTTGCAAGTGACCCACGCCAGCGTGAGACATCTCTGTGAAAGCAAACTGGGTGCCAGCAGGCACAGAGCAGTGTGCTCAGCCAACACGGCCTCCAGATGAGAGAGCCCGTGTCCCTCTGGGCCCAGCCTGTCCCTGCTGAGTGGCCACGCAGGGAGATGGCGGCACAGCCAGGCCCAGGCCTGCAGGCCGGTGGTGCCAGGGACTTCCTGCACACGTGGCGGCAGCTGGCAGCGGGCCCTGGCCACGTCCATGGTGACCTCACACTGCGGCACTGCTGCGGGCAGTGAGTCAGGAGGGGTGGCCTGACACCATCAGGCGGTGGCAGGCCCGGGCACCCCGCCATTGTGTTCCCTCTGCCCCACCCCGCAGCAGTTCATCCCTGCTGAAGTGGCACGGGGTGATGTGGTCTCAGAAGGGTGTCTGGGAGCTGCGAGAGAAAAGGTCCCTGGTCTGTGTCACGTGCAGAGGTCTCAGATGTTCTCCAACGATCCATAATGAGCCCAGGGTGCCTGCATCGTGTAAATGGGCTGTGGTAGACACGGGCCAGTGATCTCCAAATGAGCCGTCTGGGGAAGGGGGGGTACAGGGCTGTCCTCCCAGTCAGGGTGACAGCTCTGGCACAGGGGATCTGGGCTCCTGTAGCACTCTGAACAGACCCTGCATGATGGCCCATGGTGTGCTACTCTTCCTGGGAGGTGAGCAGGAGGCAGCTCAGGGTCTGTCCCATGTCTGAGGGGCTCAGACTGTCCTCTCCAAGCACGTCCTGCTTCAGGTATCAGCTGTGTGCCCATGCTGGGGTGGGACAGCATGTGGGAGAAGTGCAAGTGGTTTCCAAATGTAGAAAACTGCGCAGAGAAGCATTAATGGGAGGCAGAAAGAGAGTCAGGGTGCAGGGGAGGGGATGTGCCCCAGGAAGCAGGGCTCATTAGGAGCAGGAAGAGCAGGGAGGAAAGCAGAATTGCAGTGCCAGGTCCTGGCTGCTTCTGGGGCTCTTTCCATGGAAGTGCCGAGACCACCAGAGGTATAACTGTCCCATTTCTGCAGTGAGATTCCTAATGAGGCAGGGAAAGGGCTGAGCAAATGAACTGCAAGGGTTAAGCCTCAGGCTGGACCCCCCCACCTCCTACTGTCGTTCTGGGCAGCAGAGCCAGTTGGTGACAAGAGGCTGATGCTGATGAGGGAGCATGTGAAGTGGGAGCTGTGAATGGGGCTTTATCCCAGAGGGGACTGGCCTTTGCTCCATCCTGCCCTGCTGCCAGCACCAGCTGCAAGCAGAGCCCCATGGGCAGCAGTGTGCCAGTAGCCTCAGTGCGTGGCATGTGGGGCTGGGGAGCTGGGGACTCGCTCTGAGCAAAGGCTTGGTGAAAGGAACTGGAGCTGACTGACATCCCTTCATGGCACAGGGAAGTCTTGGGGGAAGACAAGTGTGGCCCATGGGGTTTTTGAGAGGGCATCAGGGGACTCTGTGGGCCAGCCCTGAGGAACTGAGATCTGGGCAGGGGATTGTTCAATGCGGGGGGGCAGGGTCTTTGTTTAATGCTGTTTTGTCTTCTTGGCTTTCAGATGAAGCATGCAGTAAAGGAAGGACGCAGCTTTGGACATTCTTGCATGGTGCTGTTCTGGGAATGCTCCATCATATCCTGCAACACTGCTCAGGGTGTGGGCTCAGCCCCAGCGCATGGACTGTAGCTCTCCAGGTGGCTCTGCCATGGAAGGGTGCACCACCAGGCTCTAAGGAACAAGACAGAGGCATCCCCACTTGAGAAATGCAGCTGTCTTCGCAACCACCACTGCTCTGACCTTCCCTCTGCTGTGAGGGTCCGCATTCCTCTGTGCCACCACCCCACTGTGCCCTCCACACCAGCTGCCTGCCATGCCGGAGCTGGCAGACCTGAGCTCCCCCCGCACACCCGCGGATGCTGACCACATCCAGAGGAACATCCTGGAGGAGCATGTGGAGCTCTGGTGGTTCCAGGACCCCAAGAAGTCTATTCTGTGCTATGGGATGGCTGTGGTACTGATCCTGGCTTGTGGGATTGGGGGCATCATCCTGCTGTACAGCACGAGCAGCCGCTCTGGGGAATGGCGGCTGGCAGTGGGCACTACGCTGTGTCTCCTGGCCCTGCTGGTTCTGCTGAAGCAGCTACTGAGCTCAGCAATCCAGGACATGAACTGCATCCGCAGCCGGCATCAGATAGAGCTCCTGAAGAGTGGGGGCTTCTCGGACTGCCTGGTATTGCTGCTTAGTGCCTTGGTGCTGCTGGTCTGTGGGGTGGTGCTCACCATCCTCTCCACCACCACCATGCAGCTCAGCCCGGCGCGGCCACTGGCCAGTATGTTCACCAGCGGGGTTATCCTGCTGGCTGCCGGCAGCACTCTGCTGCTCTGCCTTCTGCTCTACTTGCTCTGCACCTCCTGCTGCCAGGCTGCTCCCCATGGCTTAGAGACCGGCGAGATCCGAGTCTTCACCATCTCTGGCCGCCTTGCTGCCAACAGGCGGCTTCCTCCCACCTCCAGCATGGCCAACCTGATCTGACCTGTGGCTGCTGCATCTGCACTGTGACAGCCCTGCATGAGGCTCACTGGATACAGCCCTCAGCAGTCCCTGTGCCAGCCTTTCCCAAAGGAAGGGCAGGAGTCGTGCCTCAAGTTTTCTTCCAAAACGACTGGTATTTGCTGAACCTCAGGCTCGCAGTGTGGTAGGGACCTCAGGTTGCCTCAACAGGTGTTGTGATCTGGAGCTTTACGAGCCTCATTTGCCTTTTATCTCAGCACATCCTCCTGCGGCAGATGCTGCTCTGGTGACTATGTCCGTTGTCACAGAGCCAAGGTGAGCCCATCCCACACCCTGGGGACCCCAGAGCCTGGTTCCTGCAATTCCCTGGGTCGTGCTTCTCCTGGCAGAAGGGGTTTCAATGTTCATTGCTATAATCCCAGCTCAGCTCCTAAAAAATCTCCTGTGGGGGGATTTGTGGGAGATTCTGTGTCTGAAATGCCCTTTGTTTTTGTGATGCCAATGTCTTTCCTGATACTACTTTGCTGCAGCCTCACCACTGTCTGTGCCTTATCAAAGGGATGACTAGAGGGTGTTGATGTCAGGGCCGTGGTGGATTGTCAACTTTGTGCACTGTGTATTGGGAGGCTCACTGATTGCACCGGTGCACTGCAGCCCTGCAAGCTATGGACAGAGAGGTGCCATTGCTGGGGTTGTGCTGCTGGGATGCCCAAAGACCAGAACTGGGGCTTTTCCAACCCCAGGTCCCCCAGCACAGACCAAATGGGAGTTGGCATGGCAGCTGTACTGTGCAGCAGTGCTGCCATTCTGTCCCTTACCCTGAGCTCTGGTGCCTCTATGAGGTACCTACTACTGAGTGCCTTTCCTAGACGCAGGCTTACAGCTCACCTTCAGAAACTTTTCCTATGAATTGAGGACAATTTACCTCTCAACATTTTCATTCCCTCCCTGGGCCCACAAACCATTTCACTGCTCCTGCACTTTCCATAGACACCAATCCTAACCTTCCTAGCCATGCTGTTCCACTGCAAACTTCTCTTTCTCTGCATCTTCCTATCTGCTCTCATCTCCCCCAATCTGCGCTGCTCTGCTCCAACCACTATTTTTGCCCACTATTTTCCAAGTTACCCGTGAGAATTCGGATCTCTGTAACAGAACAAGACTGAACTATTATTATTTGGGGGTTGGACTCGATGATCTCTGGAGGTCCCTTCCAACCCCTACAATTCTGTGATTATTTTTTATGTGTGTGTCTAGTAGCAAATTTACTTTGAAGAGGACAATAGCTCATTCCCTTAGGAACACCATATGTCACTGCCTGCATTACACCCGGGGCATCTGTGAGCCCCACCAGGTTCAGCTGGACAAGCTCTAGAGCTTACCTTTCCTGATGCACTCAGATCACAAGGGCATGTCTTTATTCATCTGGTCTTGCCCTGCTCCTACTGACTTTCCCTCCCCCGGAAGCTTTGGATTATTTTCCCCAGAATATGGGAACATTGTGATGGTTTTTCTTTTCTGGATCTGTTATTTCTATATTTTCCTCTGTCACCTTCATATCATCTGTAGATCTTATTAAACTGCTCTTTCCTTCTCTCTGGATCACTTCCCTTAATCTGCCCAAAAATTAAGAGGGTGTCACTAAGCTCAGGTCTTTCTGTGCTGAATGCTCTGCATTTGTGTAGCAGAGAGCAGTCCTTCACCTTAAGGCTGCTCACCCCAGGGATGCTGTGTGCAATATTGGGGGAAGGGCTGCAGCTGGTCAAAAGTTTTATATAACCCACAGCTGCTGCTCTGCACATCTGTGTGGGTGCACATGCAGTTACACTAAGATGCACCAGTTCTGCCGACCTTTGCAGTTGCTCCCAGCTTTCCCAACCTGTACAGCTGCTGTTTTGCACATCTGGGCACCTCTGGCAGATGCATGCCTGTGCCCAGCTCGCAGCTCCGTGCTGCTTGCCTGCCAATGTGAATCCTTCCCTTCAAAGCCCCTTCAGAATGTGCACACGTGAACTCTGCCAGGAAAAGATGCTTGGGGACCATATCTCTGCCCAAGGAAGAAACGTGTGAGAACGGGCTGTCTCTGAGCAGGGAGGTTGGGGTGTCTGGCTGCCCTGATGGACGGCTGCACTGACTCACCTCCTGCAGAAGCATTACTGTTTTGTTCCTTTCTCATTTCCTGTGCTGTGCATTGAAATACATAATAAAGTGTCGCAGAATTTGGCTGTGCCAAAAGATGGTGCTTCACTGTGGCCTCTCTTCCAAACAGGAGATCTCAGGGCTGTGCAGAGCTGACCTTTTCTCAGAGCAGGAATCACAATAGCTGCAGTTTCAGTTCATCTGCCCTCATGGCGATGTCCCCACATACCCAACTGCATGTACTTATCTCCTGGTACATGATTCCATCCTCCTGATGCTCAGGCGTCTCCCTCTGCTTTAGGACCTAGCCACAACTGGTCCCCCTTAGGCTTTACGAACCTAAGATCTTGCTGCCATGCCCCTATAAGGAGCTACAGGGAAGCACACAAAGCCACCTGGCTGTGACAGTGCTAATCTGTTTGTTGACAGAGTAGCTGCTTTACCTGCGGTGGGGCTGAGCCCTGAGTGAGGTGGTAGCAGCTGCTGCCTCCAGCAAGCCTGGAACCAGTCTGCCTGCATACCTGCTGCTGCTCACTTCCGCCTGTCTGAACTGCTGGCCTTCAGCCTTTGGCAGCTTCCAGGATGACCCTGGTATGAAGAGGCTCCTCCTTTCTGCTCTGCCCCTCTGGTGTCCTCAGCTCTGCAGTCCAGATGCATTTTTCCCATTTTTCCCTGGCACAGATGAGTTGCTAGGGGCAGGCACCAGGGCTGCACAGCCCCATGTCAGGAAGGCATCCATGCGGATCGGTTAAAGGGTAAACTGGGGACTTCCGTATGGGGTCAAAGTAGACAAGCAACTCACCACTTGGTGAGTAAGTGAGATTCTGGGTAAAACAATCTGGGAAGCACTTGTATGTTTAATCTCCTCTAAGGTACTGATGAGATCAAAAGTAAAATACTGTGTCCAGTGGGAGTTCTAATCATAAAAAGTGTATTGAAAATCTCAGGAGCTAGCATCCAAGATGAAATGCATTTTTCCAGTCCTGTTCCTTCAGGAAGCATTTAAGCTTCCTCTTCTTTCTGACCTGAAAGATGCTAGAAATTTCCAAAAATTGCAGCATTTTTTGCATCATATTTTCAGAGTGAAGGGCACAGACAGTAAGGGGCTCTTAAGATGAGCTCAGATGACAAAACACGGAGTAGTGACTGCAAAATTAAGCCAGGAAGTGCTCAGTTTATAGATAAGGCATATCAGAGAGAGAACTGACTGACCATTGAAACAAGGCATTGGGTTTCCATCTCTTCATAGTTTCAGGCAACACGTTCCTTGCCCGAGAAATGCTCTAAGCTTCCTCTCTGCTTAGTGCCTGGAATGCCTGCTCCAGTAGTGCCCTTTGCTTTACATCCTCTGAGGTGTGTTATTTGCTTCTGTATACACTGCGTTGCGTAAACATCTTAGTAGGAAGAGAAGTAAAGGAAAAGACAATTTGTAATGAAGCAGTCAGCAGTGGGGAGCCAGCCGCGTGGCAGGGCTGCAGGAAGGCATTCCCCTGAGGAGCAGGGTGGAGCTTCCCAAACCTTTAGGGACAGTGAGAAGTGAGCTGTGACATCTCACCACAGAGATGACAGGAATGCAGCAATTAGAATAGTTGCAAAATGCTACAATAGTGGCTGTGCAATCAGTCCCGTGAGAGGTGGCCATTTCATGGCAGCACACGTGCCCACCTGCCACTGCAGACATTCTAGGTGCCTCTCTAGCACGTCTTGCTGCAAGAGAAAGGAAAACAGAGGAGATAGCCAGCAGGAAAAAATGCTGGAGAAACAGGAATCTTGCAGCAATGCACAAGCACGGAGTGTACAAGATCACATTACTGGTTTGTTTGCACAACAAAAGTTATGCTGCAAGTCTCTTCTCTCATGACACAGAGCACAGCGACACCTGAGCAAACCGAGGCAGCACCCACATCCCATTCTGAGCATGGTCTGCAGCAGGACCAAACTGTGGGATGGTGGCTCCAGGGAGTGCTTTGCAATTCCTATTTGCCTTGCCCCATGGTTGTGGCAGAGCAGAGAGACTCTAAGTCTCATGGCACTGTCAGCAGAAAACTAGGGAGGTGACTGGAGGTCCTGCTGCTGCCAGAAGTGGTCACAAGAGGTGGAGGGAGAAGGTTTTCACAGTAGCTGCTTAGTCAAAGGTGCAGGCTATCACTGCCTGTACACAGGAGCAGAAGCTGCCGCAGCCCTTCAGGCCTCCTCCTGAGACTGAGAAGAGGTTCTGACTGAAGTCAAATGCAGCTGAAAAGCACCCATCTCCTACTAACTAGTACTAGCCTCCCAGAGCCATAATGAGCAATTACCTGGGTTCGAGGAGGAAGCCTGGCAAATGGGACCTCCCATTTCCCTAATTATTTTCATGCTTTCACCTGGAGAGCCCAATTCCTCGGTTCCTAAGCTCTCTGTGTTTTAACACAGCTGGAGGGAGCAGCAGAGCGCAGGAAAGAGAATGTCCTGCCAGCAGACAGCTGGGGAGCTGCTTCCTGAGCACCCAGCCCTGGTGGCTCGCATAGTACTGGAAGCAAACACTGCCAACAGAGCCTTCCCACGCAAGGATAATTCACTCCTGCCATCCACAGTGCATATGGGGTGCTTTCAGCTCCTCCGGGTTGTTCAGCATCACTTTACCTGTTTTATCACTCAGTAAACTGATCAATTGCACACTTTGTTGACAGCATCAGTGTGAACACCAAATGGCTGCTGCACGAGGAGTGAATGTGATACCAGCACAAAGAGGATCAGGACTGCCTTCCTGCTGGTAGCAAGTCACAGCACAAGATGGGGAGCTGGCAGCACTGCTCTGTGGGACATCCCATGCCCAAGACAGGGCAGCCAGCCCTGCAGAGTCCTCCCCACAGGGAAGTCAGTGGGATAGAAGCTGTACTGCCCCACATGCAGGACTGACACAGGAAATCCTTGCAATGTAAGCAATACAAGTTTGCTGACAAAAGAATCGGCCATCTGAGACAAATGTAGAGGTCAAGGTCAGGTTGCCACACACCACTGGCCAGATGTGGGGCCATGGGGAGAGACCCAGCAAACCGTCATAGGCAGAGGCAGGGTTGAATCATGCTTTAATTGCTCCCAGAGTGACAACAGAGTAGGGACAGAGCAGGGCCAGGTCCAGTGCCATGGGGCAGAGAGGCTGGTGCCCAAGTCTCCACAAGGAGCAGTGGGACAGGGAGAGGGGCAGACCCATCCCTGGGCGTCTTGCCTTGCCCAGCTGCAATCAAGATCATCCTGTTCATCCTCAGTACACAAGCAAGACTGGGAGAACAGCAGCACATCTGGTGTCTCCAAGCCAGTGGAGCTCTGCTGGTGTCACAGCAGGGCACAGGGACACCTTCACCCCACTCCTTCCCTCCTGCCCCCATCTGCATGGGGACAAAAGCCAAGGGCAGGTGGAAATGGCAGGAAGGAGATGGGGGCATGGGAATGGAGAGGGACTGCAGCCTCATATGGAGATGTGCGACTCTCTCTCCTCTTCCTCTGGCAGCCGCTCACTGGGCTGAATGTAGTTGTCCTCAATGAAGCCATCATCATCTTCAACGTGCAGGCCGGTGACATTGGATACGGGGGGGTTCTCACTGTCACCCCAGCCTGAGGAGCCCCTGTCCCAGCCAGTGCCCTCCTCCAAGGTGTTGCCTCCAATCGAGCTGGTTTCAGGCAGCGGTCGGTGGCGGTAGCTGGTGAAGTTCTTGTGGCAGATCTTGCACTTGGCAACCAGAGCGACCAGGATGGAGATGCTGATGGCAGCCACCAGGAAGCCCACTAGGTAGGGCCAGCTCCTTCCTCCCTTCCCCGCAGGTGGTGCGGTGGCTGCAGCAAAGGACAGGCCCATCAGGGCTGGGCTGTGGCACAGCAGGTGCTCCACCACAGCTGACCACGTGCATGCTTCACAGTGCTGCTCGTGGTGGGGAGGCCACCCCTGGGGGTGGACAGGAGGAAGGTAGCTCTCCCTGACCCAACTTACTGTTGCTGTTTGTAACTGTGGTCTGCGGTGCTGGGCTGACATCTCGAGGAAACCTCTGGCTTTTTTGGCAGCCCAGCTCCCAGGAGTCCAGAGTTGCGATGTCCTGTCCCTGCAGCTCCGAGGGTGATGCACAGGTGACATGCATGGCTAGGACACAACAGGCTAAGGTGGGACAGGGGATCTTCACCTGTTCCCTCCCCAGTTTAAAGAAAGCATTCCCTGCTTGCTTTCAAGCACTTACAGTGCTGCCCTCCAGCCTTGTCAGTCCTCAGCTCTGTGTAAGGCACTACTAGAGGAAAAAATCTCTGATCGTGGAGCCCCCAATAAGCAGAGCTGTACAAGCGTGTGACCACCATTAGCAGCTCTTCTTAACTAGGCAATGCCAAATTCATGGACATTGGTAGAAACCCCATGGTCACAGGGCTGCTCTTGCCTGGGAGCCAAGCTCGGGGGGCTAAAGCTTGATCCTGCTCCTCAGGAGATGTTGAATGCTCATGAAAATCTGTGTACTTCATGCAGATACGTGTATATGGATTTAGGAATGTTAATTTCCCAGAAAAGTGGCTGAAGTATAGATCTCTGAATATTTTCCAGCTGTCTGTCATGCCCAGAAATCTTGGATGTTGTGTGTACCTGAAAATGAAGACCTAAGACATTATGTCTCAGTTTGCTGTCCCTCAGAAGGGAGGAGAGCAGTCTTAGGGCTGGAGCAGAAGGATCAAATTCCCTCTTCCAGGATCCCTCTCATCCCAAACCCTTCCTGACACCCGTCCCCCCACTCCTCACCTTGTCTGCGCTTCAGCCACTGCTGCAAGGGATATGTGACACAGTCACAGACCCAGGGGTTCCCATCCAACTGAACCCATGGGATGGCCTCCATCAGCTGCAACATCAAAGTGTCCATGGACATCAGTGCATTGTTCTGCAGGTTCAGGTGGAGGAGACTTCTCAGCGGCAGAAAGAACGGGACCTCCAGCTCTTGCAAACTGTTGTTTCTTAGAAGGAGTGTTTGCAAGTTTCCCAAGCCCTTGAAAGCATCTGTGTGGAGGTAGGTGATGCTGCAGTTGCTCAGGTCCAGCAGGCATAGCGCCCTGAGGTTGGAGAAGATGGCGGGGTGCAGTGTGAGCAGGGCGTTGCTAGAGAGGTTGAGGGAGCGCAGGGAAGGGAAATGCATCAAGAGTGTCCCGTGCTGAGGCATGATCAAGCTGTTGAAGGAGAGGTCTAAGCCGGTGATGTTTCTCGGAAGAGAGCTTGGAGCGCGCAGGAGGCTCTTCCCGCTGCAGTCAGCCCATCCCTGGGGAAAGAGCTGCTGAAATGGGCCCTTCGCCTTCTGAGGGCGTCACTGTCACTCTGCTGCCAGTCACTGTGTCACCACATGTGTAAGCAGGGGCTCCCTGCAGTGACACAAACCTGGCACAGATCTGATTTTGGCTGGGACCCCTCAGGGACTTGCGCTGCTGCTCACAGGCAGCCGCGCCGCTGCAGCTGAGCAATGCCTGGAGCTGGCAGCACACCAGCCCAGACGAGCCCCTGCAAGCCCTGCCGTGCTCCAGCAGTCATCGGGAACACCACCACCCGCACGCCTGCCCCAAGCCCCTGTCCCTACCTGGTGGTCCAGGCCACAGGGCTGTCCCGCCGCCGTCGCCCCCCAGGCGCAGAGCAGGCCGCAGACACCCAGCAGGCCGATGGGAGCCATTGAGCTCCAGGAAGCTGCAGGGCAGAAAAACAAGTTTGAGGGCGGGCGGTGCAGCCAGCCGTGCTGGTGAAGGGTGGCGGTGACGGGATGGCCGATCCTGAGCAGGCCACGGCTACCTCGATGCCCGGCGGTGCCGCTCGCCCAGGGCCAGCCTGGCGGCCACATTTCCTCCTGCGGCTGTGAGGCACGGATAGAGGCGGTGATGTGGGTTACACATTAACCACCGCGCCCCTGGGCTGCTCCCGGGATGGGGCAGAGCAGGAGGTGGGCACGGAGGTGGCACCGTCTCCCTGTGTCCCCAGTGCTGGCAGCGGCCTTTAACCTCCCTTGCAGGGCACCCCTGGGGCTGCTGTGCAGGGAGGACAGAGCTGGCCTCCAGGAAGGCAGTGCTGGCAGTGCTGCTGAGGCAGCCATAGGTGGACATGCAGGGTGTATGCGTTTCCTATCAGGAAACGTACCAGCACACGGTGGTTTCTGGCATGCAGTGCTTTGGATTAGAATGTGCAAATGGTAACAAAAAGGGGTATTTTTGTCACCAGTTTTTTTTTTTTTTTTAAGTCTAATGTGATTCAGCAGAAAAATTCAGGGCTGTGAGTCCAGCAGAAATTCAGGTGCTCTGTGCGCACTGTGGGTCTTTCCATATTAGAGGTGTGGTGGGCATGGCTGCACTGGGGTTGCTGGTTCCTTGCCAGGAGATGCAGGGCCATTGCTGAATGTCCCCATGAAACCTCCTGGAGAAGTCTCCTTTCTGCCTCCAATTCCAGGGATCTGCACAAATAGAAACCTCCAGGAAAAAAAAAAAAATGCACAGGAAGATGTTTCCCCATCCTTGGAGACATTCAAGGTCAGGCTGGACCAGGCTCTGAGCACCTGATGGAGCTGTAGCTTTCCCTGTTCATTGCAGGGGAGTTGGACTAGATGGTCTTTAAGGATCCCTTCCAATGCAAACGATTCTGTGATTCTATGATTCTATAGGTGTGGTTGGCTCTGGTTCCGTTGTGGATCCCCGAGATCTGCCTAGTGTGGGAGCTGATGGTTAATGGATCCAGCTCCCCAACAGACCACAGCAATGCCCCGGTTCCCCTTCATGCAGCTAATGGATATGTGCTTTGCTCTCCAAGGAGCATGCTGCAAGGCCTGCTTTGCAGAGCGTCCCCACAAAGTGTGCTTGTTCCACATCAATAATCCCTTTATCACAATGATTCCTCATGTTGGACAACATTTCACAAAGTGCATCACAGTCTATTGTTCTGCCTGCATGGCTGTGCTGCTGGTGACTGCAGCGCACACTGGCCATCTCAAACGTGGGTAAGCACGAGGTGGCACAATAGCAATTATAGCCCTGAGCATGACTGACCTCTACCACCAGTAAACTATAGGAAGCGGCCATCTATTTATGTATTCACCTACCTATCCCCCTTCCTGCAGCTGTACTGAGCTCACTGATGAGTCCCTGACCTGGAGAGCTTGCAAACAAGCTTTGGATTGACAGGCATAGCAGCACCAACTGCAGGAGGAACCAGCTGCTGTAACTAGCTCTTGTGTTCAGCTTGGGGCAGCCAAGGACACACGTTCATCATTTAAAGACGACCCTGCCCTGGGGTCTCCCAAAGACTGACTCCCTTGCCTACACTCCCTGCTGAGGGATGTGGTCAGTGGGCATGGTGGGGTGGGTTGGGGTTGGACTGGATGATCTTAGAGGTCTTTTCCAACCCTAATGATTCCACAATTCCGTGTCTTTCTGGGTAAATGAAGGCAGCTGCAAGCGATGCCCATTTTTTAGGGTCTCTTCATCACTCGGAGCTGCTAGTGGCAGCATATGGCAGCCAGGTGCTGGGGTGGCACAGCACAGTCCCTGTCTGCTGCCATCACTCTGCACTGCTTGGGCCCCATACAGCCCCAGAGCGCACTGTAAATAGTCGGAAGCGATGAATGGATTTCCCCTTCCTCTCCATGTGTGCTTTAGATTTTTGGCCGGATACAGCATGGGCTTGGGACACACCAAAACATGGATCTTTCTCCCCGGCAGGCCAGGCTTTCACATGGGAACAGCTCAATATGCTGCTTGCAGAGCAGTGTGTGATCAAGTGGGTAAAGATTGCAGTGATTTCCTCAGGAATACCATGCATACCCCTGCCCTGCACCTGCCTGAGCCCAGTGTGGCCTTACAAGGTCCCTCAGAACACAGTGTGGCTGCAGCCGTGGCGAGGGCCCAAGCTTTCCCCTGGGTGTAGCCCAAGGACAGGCGGTTTCTGAAACAGGAAAGAGGGAGACAGGCTGGAAGGCGGTCAAGGAAAGCCAGGCTTTCTGCTGCTTCCAGCTTCCTCCCAGACGTGTTTACAGCCCTGCAGAGGAATTTTCTCCCCTCAGCAGCTGCTGCCCTCCTGCCCAGGCTGTCTAGCTCTTTTCTGCTGTGAGGGCTCTGCTCAGCCACTGCCAGACTAACCCCTCTGCCTCGTTTTGTGGCAGAGTGGCCGTGAGGTCCCCACTTTCCTGGCCCTGCAGGGACACGGATGGGTCTGTGGATGCTGGCACCCTGCTGGGGCATTCTGTACACATTGCGCTACCATACCGGCATGTGGAAGTGCGGGGGAAAGCAGCAGGGTAAGGAGCAGCAGCAGGACTTCGCTACCACTTGGTCACCTCTCTGAGGTGGGGACATGAGCTGGTGGCCCATGCAGGCTCATGGTGGTCAAGGTGTCCTGAGGTGTGCATGGCCTCGGTGCCAGGGGCAGAGCCCACGAGGGTCAGCTCCTGCCTGTGGCTCCTGGAGTCAGGGCTGGCTCTGAACAATGGGTGGAGAGCAGGAAACGCCGCATGGGAAACAGGATTTGGCTCCGCCGCCGCCGCCGCCAGACGCGGCCCCTTGGCCCCTTTCCTTTCCCTGCTCCACAGAGCCCTTCCCATAGCCACGGGGCATGCCGAGGCGATGAGGATGCCGCTGCACAAGCAGGCTCGGGCGTGAGACCCTAACTACTGCAGGCAAGAAAGGGGCTGGGATACCACCCGGTCAGGCTGGGGCTCAGCATGGCTGGGGGCACCCTGAGCGTGCCGTTCTAGCCCCATGGGAGAGCCCCACTGGGCAGCAAACCTCAGTGGCCCCTTTGCCACACAGCTGGGCAGCAGCCGAGTGGGTGGGGACGAAGGCATCATCCACACTATGCCCCAGCTATGATCCAGAGGAAGGGGTCCTGCCCCCCCCAATCGTCAAGCAAGAGTGCTGGGGCAAGATGGAGAGTGTGGGACAGGGGTCCTGAGCCTCAACTCATGTGGAGCCTGTAGTCAATTGCCACCACTGGCTCTGTCACCGGTGGCTGGGATGTGCTGGATGTTTTCCTGTGCCAGATTTGGGACACACTTCAAGGACATGGGACTCCAGTTTTATCTTCTGCTTCTCCTCCCATGGACGGCAGGTAAATGACTCCTTTCCCTCTGCCCTGCAGGTAAGCCCATTCCCCAGGGGGGTTTGGTGGGATGAGGCAGCTGTGGTGGTCCCAATGAAACAGGGACTCAGGAGGGGCATGAAGGGAGAAAACATCCCTTTGAGATTGGTGATTCAGAGTTCTCAGGGCTGAGCTTTGGGGCTGAGCTATCCTCCTCTGTACCCCATCTTGGGACAGGGACAAAGGCAGATTGCAGGAGGAGGAACCTCATAACACTGCACACTTGGCTCATGCAGTAACCTGAGCCCATGGGGATCTCCAAAAAGAGACTGGAAGTGTCCACTGTGCCATCTGATAGCCTGGGGGCAAGACGGACTTGGAAATGGGGTGAAGTTTGTGTTATGGGGTCTATCCCTGTGACTGACCTAGAGGATAGAGGATAGAGGAAGCCATGTTCTGGTCCGGCTGTGACATTCTCTCATGTTCCCTTCAACAGGGGCCATTCTGGACATCACCCTGATTGCCAACGTGCAGAGCCTGTCCCACTCTGACTTCTTCCTCTCCTGCATCATGGGCGAGCGCGATGTGAGCTACCTGCAGATTGAGCGGGAGAACAAGATTGTGATGACGCACCCCAAGACAGGCTTCCAAAACTACCGCAACCGCAGCAACTATGTCCAGGCCAGGGGCTTCTCCATGCCTGACCTGGTGGGGATCCTCTACTGCCTGGGGCGCACGCCAACAGAGCAGGCCCAGGTGGTCTACGTGCACAACAGCCACAATGGTAAGTGCTTGAGTGGGCTCTGGGGAGCGTGACACACTCACTCACTTACTCACTCAAGGCCAAGTTGGATGGGGCCCTGGGCAGCCTGATCTACTGGGTGGGAGCCAGCCCACGGCAGAGGGCTTGGAGCTGGATGATCTTTAAGGTCTCTTCTAATCTAAGCCATTCTATGATTCACTGAGGCTAGGTTTGGGGTCTGTTGGCACCGTTGGTGGCAGCTCTTGAGTCAGCAGACAGCTACTGCTGTGCCCAGCCCCTCTGGCCTTTGTGCAGAGCGTGAGAGAGGTGATGGACCACCACCAGGTCTCGTCTCTCTCAAGCACTGGGTGTGAGTGGCGGCCATTTGGATGTGTGTGTGGTGCAGTGGGTTGATCTGTGCGTACAGGAGGTGGCAATTGGTGCAGTGAAGAAGCTTTTTCACCCCATGAGGATATGACAAAGTTTTTCAGCTGGAGGAGCATGGCCCAACTCCAAGGGCGCTTCATGGCCACCCGCCAGCAGCCCCCGCCCCAGGGAGGTGTGCGGGAAGGGCGTCTGCAGGCTGTGGGTGGGAATGGTGCCCATGAGCAGGGCAAGGTCCAGGTGGAGGGAAGCCAAAGGAAGCGGCGAGGTCTGGCAATCATCAACCAAAAGCAGGGTGCCATCGGGCAGTGCCAGCCCCCGGTCCCACTGGCAGATCTGGCTCTGCCCTCCAGCAGGTTCTTGGGGAGGGCATGGGGTTCGCCTCCTGCTTCTGCTCCTCATTAGGGCCATAGAAGCCTAAAGGGCATCACCACACTGGGATAATGCCCAAGGGGACACAGTCCCCAGCACTGCCCTCACTGACTTCACGACTCTTGAGACTTTGCTAAGTTATTAGGACAGAAATTCTCTGTGATAGGTGTTTGCTACTAGGTATTTTCATGCTCTTTGTTAGAAAACTTTGGCTAAAACAAGACATCTCCCTGCCCATGTTAAAATACAGCTCTATCACAATGTTTTGAGCTGCTGCATATCGCCAGCTGGGGAACAGACTGCGATAAGGACCATGCCGGTGGGGCGCAAGCATCCTCTTAGGAGCTGAGGAGACTGCTCTCTGTCCTTGACCAGAAGCTCACACTGAACATGGCAGCAGCCTTATCAGAAACAGAGACAGCCGGTCTGGGCAAACAGAACTCTGGGAGGCACCAAAGGAGGAAAGCAGAGCACTGGAAAGTGGAACAGCAGGCACAGGGTGTGCAGGGACAGAAGGGCATGGGCACATTGCTACATTAAGGGAATGAGGGGGGCTTTGCACACTGACGTGGCATTTGTGTCTCCCTATATATGTCATGAGTGAGGTGGTCAGTGGGACCCAGGTTCGTTCACTGGCCCAAAGCCCCCGCAGGAGTTAGAAGTGCCAAAAAAGCTGATGTTTAATTTAGATAAGGAGAAGTTTAGAAAAAAATGAGGAAGACTGATTGAAGGAAAAAGTAACAAAAAGGTTAAATCTTTGCCAGAGGAGTGAGGGCTGTGTAAAGAAACCATGCTGAGGGCTCAAGCGTGCATTGTATCAGCTCTCACAGTGCAGCTGAGTACTCACAACAACATGTGTAGGGAATGCTGCCCAAGGACAGTGAGTGTCTTCTAAGATGCATGAGGAAGGATTATCAGCTTTGAAAGTAAAAACACGGGAAAAAAAGACCAATCAGACCCGGAGAGGCAATCTGAGAAGGGTTTAAACCCAACAAACTGTTTTGTCAGATCACCGAGCAGAGAGGTGCCTGGAGAGGCCACAGCAGAAAAAATTAAATTCTTTTGTTTTCGCATCTGTGAGCACAATAGGGAACTTCAGGAAATCTGTCAGAGGATCTGTCTAAAATTACAGCACTGATAAGAGAAGACAGACAATAAATAGCTGAAATAAACATTGCCAGGACCTCTCCTTGGCTTGCAGTGGTGCCAGCAGTCAGGCTGCAGGGCTGCTGGTGTGCTGCCAGCAGGAGTCAACCTGTGGTCGTTGGGACTCCTGGTTCTCAGGGTGAGATGTGGTGCTCTGATCAGGGCATCAGACACTGGCTGCAGCAGTGCATTTGTGGCTACTGTGTAGGACCAGGGCTAAAGCTGCAAAACCCATGGGAGAACAATACTGAGCATGGCAGAATAAATAGATATAAGCTGGCAGGATGCTGGGCTGTAGGCACCACTGCTCCCACTCAGCACAGCCAGTTGAAGGGTGTGCGATCTGGCACACTGGGCAGCTCTTGCAGCCAGTATGTGCCCTCTTTTGTGTCATTGTTGGCACACCCAGGGCTTGGTTTCCCAGTCCTTAACATATTTATAGCCTGGTTTAGGCTCAAAGCTGTGCCCACGCTGACTCACAATATAGCTATAAGAGTGGTGCATACCCCAACACCTGGGAAATTGGGTAAACGTGTGAGTACTCTGCTAGAGGCAGGCAAAGACACAGGTCCTGCCGCTTGCCTACACACCTCCCAGTCTGGCAGCCAGCAGCGTCTCATGCTGTCATATCTTCCCAGGCTGCTGTCACAGCATCCCGTGCTGGGACAGGGCAGGACACCCCAACCCTGGGTGCCATCCCTGGTTCCCTGTGGCTCCTCTGCCTGAGGTGTGTGGATGGAGATATGCATGGTGATGTCCCCACAGACAGGTGTGTTAGGATTGCATAGCAGGGCGGCTCATCCAGGCACTGCTCTCAGCCTGCTCCTCCTTCTCTTTGGCAGCACACCTCTTCCCGGTGAAGGCCACGCAGTCTGTGAATGTCGGTGAGCCGGCCACCTTCTCCGCCAGGGTCCTCAGGAGGAAGGAGATGGATGTAATGTGGAAAAGAAATGGCAAGTGGCTTCACAAGCAGGGCTGCCACCACTCAGTGCCCTGCACCAGCCCCGCTCCTAGCCACCCTCACTTCCCCACCCCTGGGTGCAGCAGTCCCCAGGTCACCCCCTGTCTCCCCACAGGTACCTACTACCAGACCACAGACCGGGGCGAGGTGCGGGGTGATCTTTTCACACTAACACTCCCGAATGTCAGCATGACTGAAAATGGCGTCTACAGTGCCACTTTCATGGGAGATAGCCCTCTGTGGAGCGCCTTCTACAGGCTAATTGTCAGAGGTGAGTGGGGCCAGGGAAGTGGCACTCCACTGTCCCTTCCCATCTTGTGGGGATGCACGGCCCAGTGCAAATCCACATTCCTCTGCTCTCCCTTCAGCGTGTGCTGCAAAGAAATGGGGTCCATCCTGCGAGAAGGACTGTCCTGACTGTCTGAATGGAGGCATCTGTCATGACCATGTCGGTGAATGCATCTGTCCTCCTGGCTTCATGGGCACCCGCTGTGAGAGAGGTAGGTCCAGTGGCTGCCTCTGCCCTGAGGGGATGAGCTGTGTCCCACTGCATTCCACGATCTTGTCACCATGGCCAGAAACTCGCAGCACCCCCAGCATCTGCCCATTCCCAGTGCCCCCTACTTCTATCACCTTGGCAGGACAAACACTGGGGCAGGAACTCCTTGCCTGCTGGGGCTGGTACTAGGGAATTCCATGAAGCACTTGTTTTCCAGCCTGCCGGGAAGGCCAGTTTGGCCGCAACTGCCAGGAGACGTGCCAGAGAGCCCAGGGCTGCAGGGGGCTGAGCTTCTGCCTGCCAGACCCCTATGGCTGCTCCTGTGCCTCGGGGTGGAGCGGCTCCCGATGCAGCCAAGGTATGGGAACATGGACAGTATCCTGTCTTGCCTGCTGGCTTGAGCACCAGCGCAGGCTGAGCACATGCACCCGTACAGTGTGGCCAGGGGTAGCAGTGGACTCTCCTCTTCCCACAGCCTGTCCCCCAGGATACTATGGCCCCGACTGCGCTCTGATGTGTGCCTGCCGGAATGGTGGCAGCTGTAACCGCTTCAGTGGCTGCATCTGCCCTGCAGGCTGGCATGGGCAGCACTGCGAGAAGTCAGGTGAGGCTGGCACAGGGCCATGGAGGGACTTTGTCCCCTGTGGGTGGGCTCCAGCTCCTTCCTCATTAAAGGGAGTTGATACTAATCTCCACAGCCAGGTGGGCAGCCTGCCTTGCTGGTAAAAATAGCCCCCAGACCCATAGAAACCGTGGTGCTGCAAGAGAGAGAGTAGTCTGGCTTTCCCGAATTAGATGTGCCAAAGAGCATCCCTGAGCCTGGAGTGTGGGGTGGATCTGAGCTGGACCTCAGTGCTCAGACATGAGCCCCAGCACCAGGAAAGGTCTGAACATCCTTTGTGAACAGGGAGAAGTGGGATGAGCCCTAATGCTGATTTCTCCACACCAGACCGCTTCCCCCAGATCATCAAACTGGCCTCAGAGCTGGAGTTCAACCTGGGCTCAGAGCCTATCATCAGCTGTGTGGCCACCGGCAACCCGCTGCCCGCAAGTGATGGCGTGGAGCTGCGCAAGGCTGATGGCACCATGCTCAAGGTACCTCAGAAGCCACTACCCACAGCCCTGTGTTTTCACCTCGCTGTCATCCTTTGGCACTGTCCCTGCACCCAAATGGCAGGATTCCCAACATGGTGGGTGACAACTCCACCAAGTGGCAACCCTGGCTGTCATGGTGGCTGATAGCACTTCTGTGCCCACAGCTGGTCAAAGCCATCATAGAGTCGGGGCAGATCACGTGCGAGTTTCAGGTGCAGCATCTGACGAAGGCCGACACAGGGCTCTGGGAATGCCGAGTCTCTACTACTGGGGGCCAGGACAGCCGGAAAGTCAAGGTCAACATTCGAGGTGAGGAAAGAACTGGGGGTGCTGGGTCACAGTGTGGCAATGAGACCCGCCACAAGTGGACTACGTGCCACTCATCTTGTGTCACAGTGGCAACAGTCAGGTGTGAGTGGTGATAAAACATTTGTTGGGGTCTTCCCTTACCTGCCAAAGCTGGAAGGAGCCAAGAAACTGTGGATGTCCTCATACTCTGCTCCTTGTTGCTCTCAGTCCAACTGATAACATTCCTTCCTTCACCTCCAGTGCCACCAGCACCTCTGAGCCCTCCCCGGCTGCTGGCCAAGCAGAGTCGCCAGCTCGTGGTGTCACCTGTGGACTGCTTCTCTGGTGATGGACCCATTGTTTCTGTCAAATTGCTCTACAAGCCCAAGGATGATGTCTCAGTGTGGTCGTCTATTGTGGGTACGTGGCTGTCAGGATGGGTACGTGGCTCCTGTGAGAGCCTGGGGTGTGCAGAGATCTCCATCTTGCTCAGCAAGACACTGGGAGGACACTGGTGATAAGGTGGGGATATGGATTTGATATGTCCTCTTGGTTAACAGTTGACAACAGTGAAAACATCACTCTCATGAACCTCCGGCCAGTGACCGCCTATGTTGTCAAGGTGCAGCTGAGCCGACCGGGGGATGGTGGTGAGGGCAGCAAGGGACCTGAGGCCATCATGGTGACTGAATGCCTAGGTGGGAAACCCATCCCGTTACTCTGAACCTTTCCCTGCATGGCGCAGGATCTACCAAGCCCCATGGCTGACATGCAGTGAGGTTTCACTTCCTTTTTGTTCACAGAGCCCACAGTCAAGCCTGTGATTGAAGGTTGGTCCATTGAGGAGAAAAACACCCTTCATGTCAACTGGAAATTGCCAAGTAACCATGAGCCTGCACATGGGTTCATCGTCCATCTCTTTGACTCTGCAAAGCAACTGGTCTGCAAGAAAAACATCACGTCAATTTCCGTGCTCTCTGCCCATATTGGGGGCCTGGAGTTCAACAAGGAGTATGGGCTGGAGGTGCTGGTGTACCACTGCACCAGCCTGGGGCCCCCCTCTGATCTCTACAAGGTCATGATCAACAGCAAAGGTAGGTGACGTGAGGCTGGGGTAGGGGGGTTGCTTGCCCTAGAGCATGGGAGAGTTTAGGAGTCATTCCCCATATGCACCTTGTGTGGAATGAGAGAGACCTGTAAAATCATAGAATCTTCTAAGCTGGAAAGGACCCTTAAAGGCTGTCTAGTCCAACTTCCCTGCAATGAACAAGGACACCTACAGCTCAATTAGGTGCTCAGAGACCCATCCAGTCTGACCTTGAGTGTCTCCAAAGACAGGGCTTCCACCACCACTTTGGGCAACCTGTTCCAGTGCCTCACCACCTTATTGTAAAAACATTCATCCTTCTATCCAATATAAATCTCCTCTCTTTTACTTTGAAACATTTTCCCCTTGTCTTATCACAACAGACCCTGCTGAAGAGTCTGTCCCCTTCCTTCTTATAGCCTTCCTTTAAAATGAGGAAGTGAAATAGATAACCTGGCTTTAGAAAAAAGGAAAAAAAGAAATCCAGGGAATTCTAACAATAAACTGGTTATAAATGTAAGAGCAACCATCCCTGGGTTTGGCAGGTCCTGTATTCCAGCTCTGGTAGACTACAAACGGTCACTTGCAGGTAGATGCCAGGTACATGGCAAAATTGGTCCTCATGTTCTCACTAGATCCAACAGCCTCCAGCACTATGCTGCTGAGAACATCCAGAATGTGGCATTCAGGCCATGACGAATGATGACCAAATATAGATCTGTCCTTCATGCCCACACCCATGCTCTGTTATACTTGTCTACACTTGTTGCCTTTACTACACTCCGTAGTAAGAAGTTTCTCAATACAATTACATTCTGTGGGGAAAAAGAAAAAAAAAAAAAAAAAAGTTGGTTCCCTTTGCTTGTATTAACCCTGGTAATTTCACCAAATGGCCACATCCCATCAGTCTGACCAACCTTTCTGGTAGACTGGGGGGAAGCAGAGCACAAGGCGTGTGGCTTCAGTGAGGTTGAGTGCAGTCTGGTACGTGCTGGGAGGGCTGCTAGGTGTCAGGTCTGCAGGATGTAATGCTTTCTCTGCTCTGTACTTTCAGAGCTTTGGGTAGCTGTGGGATGTGTACTTTAGGATGTGGAGAAGGCTCAGAAGAGGAAGTGAGAATGATAAGATGCCTGACAAAAATGAGTTCATGTTTACCTCCTGACATCACACAAGCATAAACAGAGGGTCCGTAGAGGTCCCTCAAGCCTGGCACAGCTCTGGTTACCATCGCTGTTGACAGGAGCTGGAGTGGGCTTGTTCTGCCACCAGTGCTCAGCCGCTGCAGCATCAGGAGCCCTGTGCTGGTGCTGATGCTCCACTTCTTTTTCCAGGGCCTTCCTCCCCACTGTCGCTCTCAGCAGAGTCTGTGTCTGACACAGCCATCAGGCTCTACTGGCAGGTCCCCGAGTACCCCAACGGGGGCATCACCAAGTACATTGTAGAGCTGCAGCAGGTAGGGGGGACCAGCGAGCCCCAGTGGATTGACACTGACAATGGTGCCGAGACAACCAAGATCATTGGAGGCCTCAACGCCAGCACCACCTACCAGTTTCGTGTCCGGGCCAACTCCCATGTCCCAGGGGAGTGGAGCCAGCTGGTGAAAGCCAAGACCCTGGGGGATGGTGAGTAGGGTGTCCCTGCAGGCCTGCACCTGCACCCAGCCCCTCAGTGGGTGTCTCACCTCTGCAGTTCAGGCACTGCCAACTTTACCTCACGGCACTGCTCAGCCATCCATGCAGCTCCATGCAAGGCTCAGCCATGGACTACCATCCTTCTTTTCGGCAGGAGCACTGAGTGTGCCACCCAGCCTGGGCAGCCAGAGCATCGAGCAGTCGGGAGTAGACCAGCAGCTGCTCTTGGCAATCATCGGCTCCGTGTCCGTCACCTGCCTCACCATCCTCTTTGCCCTCCTGGCACTTTTTCTCATCAAGAAGAACTTTTTCCACCGGCGCCGCACCTTCACATACCAGTCTGGCTCGGTGAGTGCTGCCTGCCCTGCCAGGACAGTGTCCCCAGCTCCCCACGTCCCAGCCCGATCCAGGTCACGCTCCATAGCCTCCAGTCCGGATACAGCCAGACCTCACCTCCACACAGAGAGGGTGCGGAGCCCACCCTTGCCCATGATACCTGCCCTGTTGGCACCGCCGTGGGGCAGAGGGGTGCCCGATGCCTCTAACCTCAACTGCTCCCCTCTTGCAGGGAGAAGAGACCATCCTGCAGTTCAACTCAGGGACCCTGACCCTGACGCGCCGGCCCAAGCCACAGCCCGAACCCCTCAGCTACCCCATCCTGGAGTGGGAGGACATCAAGTTTGAGGACATGATTGGGGAAGGGAACTTTGGGCAGGTCATCAGGGCCATGATCAAAAAAGATGGCTTGAAAATGAATGCAGCCATCAAGATGCTGAAGGGTGAGCATTGCAATGGGGCAGGCAGGATGGAAGCAGGTAGGGATGTGGTGGGGATGAGGTTGCATCCCGAGCAGCACTTCGGGCTGAGAAGGGGCAGGAGCTGTCTGCGGAGGACTGGTGGAAGGGTCTAGGTGTGCATCTCTGCTTTGCTTCCAGAGTTCGCCTCAGAGAATGACCACCGGGACTTTGCTGGAGAGTTAGAGGTGCTGTGCAAGCTGGGCCATCACCCCAACATAATCAACTTGCTGGGCGCCTGTGAGAACAAGGGTGAGGGCTGTCCCCTTTTCCCCACCGGCTACTGGCCTTTTCTGGAGACAGCCTGATAAGACCTGCCTCTTCTTGCCCACAGGTTACCTGTATATTGCCATCGAGTATGCCCCCTATGGAAACCTCCTTGACTTCCTCCGCAAAAGCCGCGTTCTGGAGACCGACCCAGCCTTTGCCAAGGAGCATGGCACCGCATCCACCCTCACCTCCCAGCAGCTCCTCCAGTTTGCTTCAGACGTGGCCAAGGGGATGCAGTACCTGAGTGAGAAGCAGGTATGTCCCCATGCACATAGGGTAGGGTTGTGTTCCCCTCTGTGGAGCAGCTTCTCCCTATCTCCATTTCAGGCCCCAATGCTCAGTTCGACTCTGGCCAGCCACAGCTCACTGCTGTCCTCTCTCAGTTCATTCACAGGGACCTGGCAGCCAGGAATATCCTGGTGGGAGAAAACCTGGCCTCCAAGATCGCTGACTTTGGCCTCTCCAGGGGGGAGGAGGTCTACGTGAAGAAGACAATGGTGAGGGAGGAGCTCGGGGACTCCATGGATCCTTCATGGTTTCAGAGGGCGGGATCCCCCAGCAGTGGGAAGCCAGCTGGAAGCCAGCTGCACCATCCTCCCTCCTTCCTTGGGATGTCCCCTGAGGGTCACCCTCTGTTTCCCCAGGGCCGCTTGCCAGTTCGCTGGATGGCCATCGAGTCCCTCAACTACAGCGTGTACACCACCAAGAGCGATGTGTAAGTCCAGACACCAGGGCTGGGATACAGACACAGCCACCCCTGTCCATCCTCTTGGCCCCATCCAGTCTCACCATGAACCCCTTAAACTTGTCCCCCTCCTCATGAGTGGGATACGGCTGCTGGCTCCATCACAGCCTAACCTACTATTTCAGGTGGTCCTTTGGCGTCCTTCTCTGGGAGATCGTCAGCTTGGGTAAGGCTCATCTTTTGTCCCCTCCACCCACTCAGGTTTCCTGCAGGTCCTCCTGCAGCTCTGGAGGGGACAACCCAGGGGATGTCAAGGGGATGAGGGCACCTCATGCCCCCACCACAACCACACATGTGTATGTGGCTGCAGGGGGTACGCCGTATTGTGGGATGACATGTGCTGAGCTCTACGAGAAGCTGCCCCAGGGCTATCGCATGGAGAAACCCCGCAACTGTGATGATGAGGTGTAAGTTGGCAGTACCCTGCATCCTCCTACTACGTGTGGGGGTTCTTGATGGCTTCTGGCAGCCTATCCTGATCCCCTGTGCACCACAACTGGAGGAAGACCCTTCTACGCCATGCTTTTGTCTCCTGCCCACTTCTCCCCATCCCCCACAAGCAGCCTTTCTGCCCGCCCCACCCCGTGCACACACACTCTCTGCCCCCAGGTACGAGCTGATGCGGCAGTGCTGGCGCGACCGTCCCTACGAGCGCCCACCCTTTGCCCAGATCTCCATGCAGCTCATCCGCATGCTGGAGGCCAGGAAGGTGAGTGGCCATGTGGCCAGCCATCCCCGTGGAACCCCACCAAGCACACCCTGCTCCTAACTTGTGTTCCCATGCAGGCATACGTGAACATGGCTTTGTTTGAGAACTTCACCTACGCAGGGATCGATGCCACTGCTGAGGAGGCCTGAAGCTGCACCCAGCTCCGTGCAGCTCCCACCAGCTTGTGCCCCCACAGCGGAGGGGTAACGCCAACCCCCAGTCTGCTGGGACACCACTGTGGGGGCTGCCTGCCACCCCTGCCCAGCAGGTGACCGTGGCTGAATAACAGTGGCCCCTCTGGAGAGCATCTTCCCTGTAGCAGGACTACACTGTGCCCTTCCCAGTTGCTTCCTGATGCATGTTGGCTGGGGGACACGTGGGGACAGCCCCAAAGGAAAAGTGCCAGCTGTGTGCCCTACACGGTGTCTGCAGCAGAAAGAAGGACCCGGTCCCCAGGAGCTGGGGATGCTGCAGCCCACGCCCTGGCAGGACACAAACATCCAAATGCAAGGTGAGAAGTGGAAGCAGAGACCTGGCAGCTCCCTACCCTGCAGTTCTCAGCATGTTCCACTGCAAGCAAATGATGAGCATCACTCCAGCATGGGATGCAGCAGCTCCAGTGAAGGAGGAATGATGTGCACAGTCTCCAGCGCAGCACTGCCCCTTGGAACTCAATGGCTATATTTTATGGTCAATAAACATTGTACAAGGGACAGCTGGCTCCGGTGGAGGGATGGGGAGTTGATGCCTTGCTGCTCTTCTGGAGGATGTGCCCAGTCCCCAGCCTGTCCCTGTGGGGTGTTGTATGTGACCCCACAGCAAGGCATTTTTCTTTCTGGGGAACAGCCTCTTTTCCCCAGATCACAATTGAAATGTGTCAATACCATTTCAGTTTCCCACTCTGGCCTCCAGTGCTACTTGGCAGCTGCAGCCATTGATGAGCATCCTCTGCTCCACGAGTGAGGTTGCCAGTGAAGCAGTGAAGGGACCACCTCTGCACCTGCCTGCTGAGCTGTGAACGGCACATGGGGCAGCCATGCTGAACCAAAGGGTTTGTGCATGTTGCCTGCAAAGCCCGGTCACCAGATGGAGAAGGAAGTGGGACTGGATTGAAAAAACATGACAAACTGGTGCCGGCTATTCCCTCCTTCCCCTCCATGCCCCCAGGATGGCGGTGCCGTGGGGCAGATTGATGCCAACCTGCCTGTGGCACATTGGGGCCACACAGAGAGGGGCAGAGCAGGGTGAGATGGAGCCAGACCCACCATCCCACACCCCGAGTTCCGACATGACACTGAGGGTGCGGGTGTCCCCAGTCTGCCCAGCCCATAGAAGGGGCCTCCCTGCTTCCTCAGTGGCTGTTTTTCTTCCCACCCCATGCCGCCAGCCACAAGGGCAGGACGTGCTGCCTATCTGATGGGAGCAGTCTCTCTTGGCAGTGCGGCTGCTGGTGGAGGGGCCGCAGCGCGGTGGTTTTGGGCACGGGGAAGTGCTGGTGATGGGGTGAGGGGAGCCTCCAGCCAGGCTTCCTGAGCAGCACAGCCTTCACTTCCCAGATAAAGGTATCACCCTGCAGAACCGGGGCAGCAGTCGGGGCGCTGGGAAGCACCAAGCGCAACAGGCGGGATGGCAGCCTGCCTGCACCAGTGCTGGCTGCCTGCTCTGCTCACTGGTGTCTTGCTGAGCCGGCACAGCCCTGCCATGGACACTGAGCCAGTGACATCCCAAGGTAGGTCCATTATTCCCCCACGGGTGGATCGCAGGGAGCTGCGCCCTGCAGCAACCAGGGAGGTGCGGGATGAGGGAGAGGGCTTCAGGAGGGTCTGCTGGAGGACGCGTTTGGTCACACGTGGGGCACTCCAGGGTGTCTGCAACAAAGCGGTGCCCTGCTTTCTGCAGCTGCCAGCCACCAGTTTGGGGTGGCAGCCCTCAGCCCCATGACATCACGCTGCTCCTATATGTAACGCAGCGGTGCTGCCCAGCTTGGTGCCACCTTAGCGCCCCATGGGTTCTTTCCATCCAGCTCTGAGCCAGCCTTGGCAGGGTCACTGATGCTTTAAGCTCTCTCCTTAGGCCCTTTCACTCTTTCTATAACACTATATAAAGCATTAACTGGACAAAACGTTTGATCTCATGCTCCTGTCTTCACACTCATCCAAGATCTGTGGTCAGACTGCTACAGTGGTCACAGGAGCACTCTTTAAGTCACCCCTACAGGTGCAGGGAAGGGAAAGGAGGCTTTGGGCTCTCCTTCTGCTTCTGTGCCCAGAAACCTCTGCTACAGTGCCAGCACGATGCCTGAGCTTGCTTTGTGCCAGCTCCAGAGCTGTGCCATGAGGGTGCTCTGGAAACCCACAGGACATGGCCAGAGCAGAGGCTCGCAGGTGCCTGTGCCACCCTGGGGCTGGGTGGGGGGCAGTGCCAGGGAAGGTCAAGAGAGGCTGGGGTGGCTGGGGGTGCAAAAAGGGAAGGGCAGGTAGGAGAGAGCGGGCTGTGGTCTGTGGGCAGGGCATGTGGCTGGGGAGGAAGGAGATGCCATCTGGGAAAGGAGAAACAGGGCAGGGGGTCAGGGCAAGGTAAGGGGCAGGGAGAGCAGGGGGGACACCTGGCAGACATCTGGGGACCATGGCATTCCTGTACTCATTCCTTTCACCTGGAGTGGGATCAGCCAGCAGCACAGCAGTGAGGTGTGATGCTCCAGTTCACCCCTGCAACAACAAGGAGATCAATGTGCTGGGGGAAGGGGGCAAGCTCTCCAGCAGAGTCCATTTGTTGCCAAGCATCCCCCCATGCCCAGGGCTGCAAACCCCACACAAGCCCCAGACTCTTGCCTCTCCTGGGGCACTGCTCTCCTTATCGCATTTCCACGTGCCTTCCGGAGTGAGTCGAGCTGGGGTGCTTCCCGCTGATCTCCAGAGCCTATCTGACCACAGGGCTATTTTGGGATGTTTGTTTGTCCCAAGGACCCTGTGTGCTGGGGAGGGGGAGCAGTGGCGATGTATGCATCCCTCCCTCAGTGCTGGCGGGGGACTCGGGCAGGAGGGGCCACGCAGGGGATGAGGCAGCCAGGAACTCTTTCATGCCCACCCTCCCACCAGATGCCGTGTTGCTGGCAGAGGTGCCCGAGGATATCCTCTGCTTCTCCCGCTCCTTTGAGGATCTCACGTGTTTCTGGGATGAGGAAGAGGCAAGCGGGATACACCGCTTCTACTACTGGTACAGCAGGTAGAGCCAGCGGGGACATGGGAAGGAGTGGTGACACTGAGGGACCACTGCCGTGCCCAGATCCCCTCCCTTCAGCTGGTCCCAGGCTCAGGGTGCTGGAGGACTCCCATCTGTTCCTCAGGGATGCACCCACCATGTGTGCAGTCTCTACACAGCGCCGTGGGGCCAGTGGGATGCGGCACATCTGCGTGTTCCCCAGCCAGGATGTGAGGCTCTTTACCCAGCTCCACGTTCTTGTCCTGGACGCTGCCACCAACCACACCAGGCACAGGCGGGAGCTCAGCGTGGATGCAGTGGGTGAGTCTCTCCCGTGGCACAACCCTAATCCCTACACCTAGGTGCCCCTTCCTCTTCCCACCCATCACTGGCAGCATCTGGGCCTTGCGGCTGCTGCAGCACTGGGGATGCCCTGACACATTCCTGCAGGTCTCATTGCCCCACCGGTGAACATCAGTGCCCGCTGGGCTGGAGCCACAGGGCAGCTCCGTGTGTCGTGGCAGCCGCCACTTGCTGACTACCCCAACTTCTTCCTCTATGAGGTGTGCTACCATCCCATGACCCCCACAGCGGCACCCCGTGGCACGGCACCTGGGGACCTCCCTGCCCATCCCACCAGCAGAGCCCACCCACCCACAGCCAAGGGAGCTGCGGCCTCCCAGGGAACAGGACAGGTACGTAAAGGGGCCGCGGGATTTGGGGCACGTGGCGGCCCCCCACCCTCACCACTCTCTTTAGGGGCTGGTACAGGCCGACACGTGGGTGGTTCTCCGGGAGCTGCAGCCGGGGGTGAGGTACCACATCCAGGTGCGCAGCAAGCCTGACGGCACCTCAATGGATGGTGTCTGGGGGCCCTGGTCGGAGGTGGTGGTCGCAGAGACGCCCCACTCTTCTGGTGAGAGACCGTCTGTCTCCGCTGCTGGGGGCTGCAGAGTGCCCACACACGGGAGTTGGGTTCTGTGGGGTCTGGGAAGAAGCAGCCCACTCTGCCCTGGCTCTCACCTGCTCAGGGGACATCGGGCTGCACTGCAGCACTCCCGACCTGCGGTGTGTGCGCTGTGTGTGGAGCTGGGACCCTGCAGAGCACCACAGCACCCACGAGCTCTTCTACCAGGCATCTCCGAGCGGGGCTGGCATGAGGTAAAGGGCACAGCAATGACGCGGAGCTGTGCCCCCAAGCAGAGAGCAACGGCAGCAGCGCTAGCACAGCAGGGTGACCGGCTGCCCGCTCCCTGCCGCACAGGGAGGACACGTGGCAGCAGTGCGAGGAGGCCAGCGTGGGGACACAGGGCAGCCACAGCTGCACCTTCCAGCCCACGGCCGGCAGCGCCATCGCCGTCCTGGTGAACGTCACCCGGCTCCACGAGCCGTCTGCGCTCAGCTACTTCAAGGAGCCCTTCTGGCTGCACCAGGCCGGTGAGTCCCCGCACTCCACACCCGTCGCTCGGGGCGGGGTTCTGTCCCACGGCAGCGACACGTCCCGATCCCGCAGTGCTCACGGAGGCCCCGCGGCACGTGCAGGCGACGGCGGCGCAGGGCCGGCTCAGCTTGCAGTGGCTGCCGCCCCTGGAGGCGCTGGCGGAGCAACTGGAGTACCAGGTCCGCTACGCCACGGACGGCAGCCCCGACTGGAAGGTGACGCAGGGGCCGGCACGGGGCGGCCGCAGGCCCCACACGGCCCCGGCTCAGCTCTGCCCGCAGGTGCTGCAGGTCCCGCGGGCGGCCAGGAAGGAAGCGCTGGACCTCCGACCCGGTGCCCGCTATCGCGCCCAGGTGCGGGCGCAGCCCGGCGGGCCGCAGTACCGGGGCAGCTGGAGCGCGTGGTCCCGGCCCGTCGTGGTCGACGTCGCGGCCGAAGCGGGTAAGGGCCGTGCGGGGCCGAGGGTTGCCCGGGTGGGACGAGGAGAATCGGCCGGCTCTGCGGAACCGCCCCTCCGCCGCAGGCTGGGTGATCCCGAGCGTGACGGTGGCACCGCTGATCTTCGCGGGAGCGCTGCTGGGGCTGCGGTGCACCTTCCCGTCCCTGTACAGGTAAGGCCGTGCCGCGGGCGGCGGGGCGCACGGGGCCGGGGGTCTGCCCACATCGCCCCGCTGC
>JAOWBP010004015.1:22668303-22696652 GCA_028571105.1 Tragopan temminckii
TTTTAAAGTTGAATGCCAAGGAAAAATGCTGAGGAAAGTTATAAGAGCTGAGTTTGGTGAGGCAGAGGAATGTTTATTACTTGGGGATTGTTTGGAATTGTATGTCCTGCTGGTACACTGAAGGCAATTGCTATGCAGCCATCCCAAAGTCTGGGTTAATCAATCCTCTGTTAGAAGATCAGACTGAAAAATAACAAAGCACTCTCAGAAAGGTTTTATTTACCAGAAGGAATGGAGCATGAATGTATTCAAAACACACAGAAAGGAGCAAGCAGACAGCAAATGAATGGGAAAGAAATCATTCCCAGCCCGGGGACAGCCTGCAAGTGACAGTGGTGCTGTAAAGAACAGGCGTGTTTGTTCCTTGCTGGCCACACTTCCACCTCCTCCCCATTCATTCAAAGCCTGGTGCTGGCACTGCACCCCCCGCCCCATGGCACACTGCTCTGAACACTTCTCTGAGGAAAGCAGCTGGGGAAGGCATGTGATCACAAGGTAAGTTGGTGTGAGGAGGAAAGACCTGGAATAGTATCAATAGCAAACGCAATTAAATACTAAATGTAGTTGTGTGGGTAAATTCGGCAGAGGAGTGCGTGCTTACGGAGCAACCGGAGCAGCTGTGTACGTCTGCAGCCTTAGCTTTAAAAGCAGTAAACGCTGCAGTCAAAGTCAGAAAACCACTTCCCCCGTTCTGTCCTTTGTAGTGGGAGTCTGCTGCCAAATGCTACAGCTCCTGAAGGAATTCAGCCCCACAGAGTCAGCTGAGACAAACCAGAGCCCCTCACCCCCTACGCTCGACGCACAGCTCCTTCCTGCCGGCCGGCAGCGCGCTGACAATGCGGGGAGAGGAGAAGAATGGCAGAGGGAAGCAGAGCACAGCTGTGTGGTGCGGACTCTCCCTGTATCTGTCCGCCGAGCACAACTAGTATCCGGAAAAAAAAGACAACGAGAATGCGATAGGAGCACACGGAATCCATGCCTCTGAGCAGCAAGGGGCTCTCTAACAATGCATTCAAGCAACAGATAGAGATTTACCTTCAAAATGCAGGCCATGTTCTTTCTCTATCCTTCCTACCACAGAGCAGCGGGATTCTACTTTGTGAGCAGCAGTTCCAGTGTCATGCAAAAGGCTGGCGGAGCCGCACCGCCGCCAGAGCCCACATTCTCGTAGACGCAGACGCGGGTACCACGCACGCAGGATCCGTTAGTCATATCTATCTCTTCGTGCCCCGTTCGTTCCACCCATCGGCCTTCCACTGGCTGGGGGCCAGCCCGGTTCCTCCCTCCCTCACGTGACCCCGCTCAATTCACAGCCCCGGCGGATTTCTGCCAGCCCCGGGATGCTCGCGCAGCAAAGAGCGCGTGCGAATGGCAACCCGCAGCCTGCGGATGCGTTACGGTGCACGGAACCGAGCCGCGTGCTCGTGATTAACCCTCGTGCGGCTCTAAGTGTTCTCAGGAGGCAGCGGCTGTTAGCCGATCAGCGGAGTCCGAACTCTGCGCGCTATTTGGGCTCTAAAAAACCCTTACGCTGCTTGTTACAATGAACTATTGTTTTACATTCAGCCCTTTTTCTGTGCAGACCTCCTTTTGTGAGCTAATCGGCAAGCGACACAAACATCCCACAAATATCCCACCAGAGGTGCCTGCCTTGTGCTGCATGTGCCTTTTACTATAAAGGACAGGCATACATCTCAGGGAATGGAAAGAGTTGTGTGGTTTGGTTTTGTTTCCTGAAAGCTCTTTGAACTTTGTTTTTCCCTACAGTGAAGCGGGATTAGCTGCAATTAATTGAGCTGTTGAAGAATTTTATTTCAGTTGGACTTTGCCACTGGCACAGCTGCCCAGGAAAGCTGTGGATGCCCCATACCCAGAGGAGCTCAAGGCTGGGCTCGATGGAGCTTTGGGCAACCTGTTCCAGAGGGAGATGTCCCTGCCTGCGACTTGTGGGTCCCTTCCAACCATAAAACCCAGCCACGTGTTGATTCTCTGATCTTATTAAATCCAAGCTCTTCTTTTTCATACTGGCCTTTATAATATAAAGGTCTCCCTTCACGTTTGTTGCCTCTTCTGCAGCCTCCTTCTCTCCCTTTTAGATTCCTAGCACTTCTCAATACTATGCTAGAACTCTTTTTCTCTTTCCTGTACCTGACACCTTCTGTGTTCCTTGTGTGCCACATTGCTTCACTCCTGCTATTTTAATACATACTCTTCCATAAATTGCAACTGATGTCTCCGTTCTCTCTGCAATGATTCAGGGTACTTGTTTCCACACAGCTAATACACTCCAGTTAACATTTTGAAGCTTTTCTTGCTGCTCCCTGCCTGACGAGCCTTCCCCTATCTGGGCACAATCCCTTGAGACAATAGGTTGAAACTAAAGGACTTAGCCCTCCTCATTTCCATGCAAAGTTAATCATCCCCAAAAGCAGAACAGAAAGGGGGCAGGGAGGCTTTCTACAGTTCACACTCATTGGCTGCCTTCCTGTACTTCTAAAAGAAAATATCACTTTGTGTTTGGTCTTTGTACTGTCCCTCCAGACTGCCATAGGTTTGTTAAGGTTTTTTTGTTGAGGTTTTTTTTTTTGTTTTGCAGGTGCTGGAAATTCCTCAGCCTCTCTCAACAGTGGAATTCACCTCGGCTGAGCTCCAACCAGCAGCCAAGGCTCCTGGGATGGAAACTTGTGTTCTTACAGAGACTGGCAGAAAAGCCGTACTGATGTTTGTAACCACGTTGTCCAATATAACCAAATACCTACACAACAAATCAGGGGAGGAAACTCATGAGGAAGGAACCTATGGTCCTTATGGATTGCTTCTCTTAGAACTCCTTGTCAGTAACTTCTCTCACAACAAAAAACTCTGTTAACTAAAAAGATACACAAATTATTATTTTAAATAGTTGCTTATTTATCTCTCCAGCAGTCAAAAGTCTTTTTCCTGGATTGAAACTATTCTATGTGGTAAGGGAAAAGTTTCTATTCAAGACAAACGAAAAATATTCCCTCCTCCCCTTCTTTACCAATACTGTAAAGCATAAGAGGAATGAGACTTGGAGAGAAACTGACTTGAAAAGGTCAACAATTTCAGATACAGCCAAAGCATTAGGGGATTTCCAATGAATTATATTCCTTAAGGAAAGACACACGCATTAGGTGTCTGTTTTAAGCATTTCTGACATGCTTTGATCCAAAAATACCGTAGTAGACAAAACGTGGTGACCTTTAACCTTCAGAATCCCTGTAAATAGAACCTAAGGCAATTATCTTGAAGGAAATCCACCTCATGAACATTTCCATGGTTTCTCTTTGCCTATATTCTCCCAGAACTTAAATCTGGGGAGGAGAATACTGAAAATTATGCCTTTCAGACAAGACATTCTCTACTTTAAGGAGGGATATGAGATTCCACTTCGTTTGTTCCTGGGGACAAGAACTGAAGATGTGACTCCAGCTGAGACAACAGAAAGCTGCAGTGGAAAGCGCAGCTTTAGGCTGAGCTAATTTCACCTCCAAAAAACATGAAGAAGTGCACCAACCAAGCGATAAAAGCAACCAAACACTGCAAACATATCTTTCCCCACAAGCATCATGAAACACTTTAATCAAGCTTGATGTACTCTTGAAATCAGCTTTAGGTCAAACATGGCACACCTGAATTTCAGCTGTGCCTACAACTTCCCTTCCAAAATGAATACAGCTGTTGCCCAGTAGGGATGGAAGCTGAAGAGGCTTAGTACATCTCAAATTCTAGTTTTGCTTTTCAGAATGTCTTTACAGCTTAAAACAAACACACCAGAGGTGACTCAGGGAAAGAACCCACTGGAAAGTAGATACTGCCCCACACCTAGCTTGCATCTCAGTGCAATTTATCTAAACCTCACTCAGCCACAGGCCAACCTTACTGCATTTAAAATAAATGTTGAGTTTAAAAAAAAAAAAACCACCAAGAGTTACTTCTGAACATTTTTCCTGGCAGAAGACTGGTAAAACACAGTCCCTCAGTGATTGCTTGGCACTGTTACAAGTTCAGCTCAGCACCTTGCTTTGGCTCAGTGTCATAGTAACAGTTTAGCAAGGGCACACAGCACTTCCAGACCTTACATGTTCTTAAAGTTCCTCCCTATCTCTTTCTAATGCACACATATGTACACTCAGATCCACGACTCCCAACTTTCAAGTGAACATTTTACAAAAAGATATATATTAAAATAATTTTACATGTACATAAAACAACAACAACAAAAATTGAGTGTTGGCCAGACCTAACACTTTTAGAAATGTTTTTTCCCCTTCCAAGATAAGACAAATTATGAATAAGGCAAAGGTTATGTTAGACTATATTCTGTAGATATAAAATTTTGTGTAGTGCAGGACTTTCATAGAAAGCATATAACATCATCAAGAAATAGCCACTATTAAGAAAATGTACAGACATAGCTTACTCTGAAAGTAATGCCTCCTATTTATTTCCTTTAATTAAAGCAAAGGAGCACTGTGCTCACCTACCAGATATTTTGACTATGTAAGAACAGTGAAGACAAATGTAAAACCTCCCATGATATCCAGAAGAAGAAAGTACATCAAAACAATTCTGAAGGGCATTCCAAAATGAAATCACCTGTTTGAAAATGCACTGTCATTTAAAAGCAACGTTGCTGACTACTGAATACTGTTGGTTAATAGGCATATCTTACAAGTTCTGCAGCCAAGGACACATTTCCTTTTTCCACCATTAATGTTTTACATTCTCTGCTCCTACTATCAAAACTTTACACTCCCACTATTTTTATAATTCTAACATCACAAAAATACTGAAGTTATTTCACACTTCGATACACCCATGTCAATTTGCCCTCTAACAAGATTTTATCTGAGAATACAGCTGTTCACATAAAAGCTTTGGGAAAGGGAACCAGAGGCTGCTTTAATCACAGTAGTGAAGACCCCAAATTGGAATAGAAAATTTAAATCCAGCATTTCAATTTAGGAGAACGCCTCCTCCTGAACTGCAAAAAACAGAGACTGTTCCCTGCTGTGCTCCCCCCAAAGACCCATTCAGCTGCTGGTTTTATCTGCTGAGCTGCTGACATTATCCAAACTGCCCCTTTTTCAGGGACTGGTGGGGAGAAGAAAGATTAAACAAACAAAAAAAAGAAGAAAAAGTCCCCATACTTCGTCCCTATACATTCCTGATGCTTTATCTCATGTTTCATTGCACTTGAAAGCACAGCAGTAAAGACAGATCTATTTGATGCAGGAGTTAATTTCTCTCTGGAAAAAAAAAAAAAAAAAGCTCTATTTTGACCACTCTGAATCCATATAGACTGAAAGTATACTCCCCTCTGAAATTCACACTCTTCTTATAGCGCTGGGTTTAACTCATGGTCTTCTTGCACTGCGAATTATACATTTGCATTATTTCAGCATACTAAAAACAGATCTGTAATACGATGACAGTCATTTTAGGCACTAAAAAAGTGTTTCACATGGTGTCTGGTTTAGATGTGCTTCAGTAAGTTATGGCTCCAATGTTTAGCCATAAATCAAAAATATGATCATATAAAAGAAAAATAAGCAACATTTTCTTGCTTAACAGAGGTACTATTTGCAAAGATATACAGAGAAAGTAAGAAACTCACTAGGAACCTACATACTTCTATTTCTACATCTCATTCTGCATTTTCTTATCAAGTTATAAAACCAACCAGATCATCATACTGAAATCTAATTCCTTACATTAAAATTATCTCAATGAAATTCACATCTTACGATTTAAAAATTTCCCTATCCACAGCTCAAGGAACACGAGCAGCGAAAGCTGCTTACAGATCTTGAATTAGGAGCTTCACTGCTCTGAATCCAACAGACCGACACTCAACACCCCCTATTAAATTCACACTCCTCTTGAAGCCCTTAGAAACTCTGACCTGATGTCATGCTGTATCCTGAGGTCAGAGTTTCTCTTCTCTTCGGGCCCAGCCGAACAATGACTACCTTGTTATTAAGTGTTGTCATCCATGAAAACTCAGTGGCAAAATCCTGCTGTTCCTTGCAGACTTCACCTCGAACTATAAACACACATTCCCTGGGAAAGGTTGTTACATGCTTTGTAATATCTGATACCTCTCATACCAGACATTTAATAAAAGATACTTAATACAATCTGGTTAATTAACAGAAATAATGTTACAAGTTTATAAAAGCTTGCTTCTGAAGGTTGTGTTGCCCCCTTCATTTTTCTTATCTTTTTTGAGTCCATCTCTTGATCTAGAAAAGGCAAGAGTGAATGAGCATTACATGAATATGCCATTTTCTACAGGATAACTGCTTCACCCATTGGAAAACTAAAAATTTACACAGGGGATGAGATAGAGGTCATTAAGGAAAAACTACATCAGTTCTGCAATGACCTAAACCATAGAAAGCAGCTGTGAAGAGGTGGATTCTGTACTTGCCCCTAACAGAAATCCTCTGCAATACTGAAGTAACAGCTAGGCACGAGTATTCTTCCCACTCCTCCTTCTGGGTTCCTCATCTGAAGCCATGAATCTTATTCACAAAAGCACCAGGTACTTGCAACTGCAATTGAAGGTATTGGGAGTTCTGTTTTGAGTATATTAGTTGCTACATAATGCTAACATTGAAAAAAAAAAGTCTCAGAACCCTATAATGAGCACACCAACTTAAATGGACACATTTTTTCCTGTGACTCAATTTCTTTCCCACAAGACAGCTATAATTTTCATGTGCACGTCATATGGCACTGAATGGCATTAGTGTCCGTTAGGAAATTAGGCATCCTGCCTTCAGGAAATGCTTTTACCATCATGAAGTAATACGTGGCAGAGGGCCACTTTCAGGAACGGAGGAACAGATATTAAATAGCTGCTCTCCACTTGAGCGTGGCTAAACTTGCCATGAGCCTCTTGGGAGCACTACAATTAAAATCAGATTTTGATTATAGACTATATATTACGCTTAGTACATAATTTGAACAAGTCAAGACTGCAGAGGTGATCAGCTTGGTAATTTAAGTTTTTGAATACCTATGTTTGTTATTGAATACAGTTTTTCTTTTAATATCCCATAAATCAGACGCAGAATCGACTTCCTGCCATTACAGTGACATGCAATGGGGACAGCAAAGTTTTCTGTCTTACAGAAATAAATGCGTAACACCATACCTCAGGTGAGAAGCTCATACAAAAGCACTCTTTTCTAGATCTAGAGCTCAAGGCACAATCTTTATCTGATAGGTGATGACAGCAGCAAAAAGCAAGCTGCTGTCCTATGACAAACCCTAACCCAATTAATACCAATTGCTAGGTTTACCAACACTGCCATTTACTAAGATGCAACTTCAGTTATCTCTCAACGTATTCTTTCTCAAAGAACAAACATATACCACTTTTACATCAAACTTGGGGGGAAAAAACTCCAAACCACTGACTGACACTGCAGTGTTTGAGTATATGAGTGAAGGGCTGAGAGATTTCTATCTAATTAAATTTCTGAAAACAGAAGCAGCAATGTTCCTCTCCAGTAAGATTCCCTTTTCTTCAGCATACCCTCCTGAGAACAAGTCCAAGGTACTCAAGAGTAAATCCAAGAATTTTCTGTGTAGTATCTTAAACTTACCTGATATTTCAGTGATATTTACATCTCTGCACTGTGCCTAGTTCATTCCTATTTGGGTTTCAGAAGGTGGCCATTATTTACATTTCTTGAAGCTGTTCTCACACAGTCAACACAAATGTGTTTAGACAAAATAAGTTTACTGCAAGGGCAGGAGAATTCAGCTTTGAATACATTTCAGATGCTCTCCCTGCTTTGTTCAGAACAAAGCTTTGGAATTTCATCATGTTATACATACATACACACACACACATATTTATATAGTCTCCCTTGAACTTCCTCTTCTGCAGACTGAACAATCCCAGCTCCCTTGGCCACTCCGCATAAGACTTGTGCTCCAGATCCTATTGTAATATTGTACTCAGGTAAATAAGTCAGTGAGGAAAAATAGTGATTTTGATAAAGCAAAAGGGAGATGGCTTCTCAAAGGAAAATATTTCAGCCAAAAAGCAAGCTACCAAAGGCAACACTTCCTCTTCACTGTTTGCATGCTACAGTGCACATAAAAATACCACTAAGAATCTTTTGAGAGGCAAAAAGAAACTAGCTCAGGAGCTTACAAATCTGAGAGAAAGAACCTGAGAGGGTAGAAGTGGAGAGAAGGCTGTTAACACCCAGATCTCATCATGACACAGATGGAGATTTAAAGCTTCTCAGCATTTATTTATTTTCTGTTTCCATAAGGTGTTTGTTCAAGTGATTAGTTCATATTTGCAATTTTATTCTAAAATCATGCAATAATTTTAATGTGTGAGAATCTCTAGAAAATATTCTCGTACAGAATATGAAACTGTTTACAGGAAGAGTCTAAATTCAGCCATTTTAAGATTAGTCAGAAAGTTTAATAACCATGACTGAAATGCAAGCACATGCTGTCTGATTAATTCCAATCAAGAGAGCAAACACCAAGGACTGCTCAGGAGAAGAAGTTGCTCAGCATGTGCTATGAAGTGATGTGATCTACCACAGAAGTCAGCACCTGCTCACAGAGAGTTTAGGAACAGGTTCAGGAACACACACAGCTCTAGCAAGCAAAATATACTTAGTGCACAGATTAGGGCTGAGTCATGACCTTTGAACACAGAAAACTGGATGTGAAATAGGCATGAAAACATCAGAGAACATGATCTAATTAGCTACAGAGATTTTCATCGTCATCACACAAAAAAAAGGAAGCAGAGCTACCCATCCAAGACAAATGTTGGCATGATAATCAAACCACGTGGACAGCATAAACTCTTATAAAAAAGGCTTTCATTAGCCTAAATGTCAGTTATTCTCAGTTCTAGTAGTCTTATCAGCCAGCACTGCTGGATAACTGTGGTACCTCCCTGTGCATTTTGAAAAAAAAGCAGAACACACCTTACTATTAAGCTCACAGTGGGACCACAGCAGTACAACAAAAGATGGTTATCTGCTTCACAGGACTTCACACCACATATAATGATGAGCCAGAACAGTTCATATCTTCACTACAAATTAGTAAAATCTGCATAAATATTCCTACATGGACACTGAAACCAAGGACCAGAGCAAGTTCCAGAAGAGTAGAGCTGACTACCTGGATTTTTGCTGGGAGGTCTGAGAAAAGAAACCTTGCTAATATTATAGCAGACAGAATTTGTTGTCTGTCAGCACTCTAATAACAAAGCATCAGAACAGTATTCAAGTCTGGCATCAATTACTTCCAAGGACAACTATTACAGATCAGGTTGTGCTCTGCTTTTGGACTGCTCTAACACAAATTCCTGTAGACTTGGCCTTCTTTTAAATTCCAAGGTAAATCACTGTTATGGAAGAAGTAATACATTTTAGTCAAAATTTCAACAAAGGACAATGAAACATAACACTGGGGAATAAGCTTGTTAGCATCAAACCCTTCAATTCACACCAAAGACTTTCTTAGAAGCATGCATGCATCAGTACTCAGAGAATCTACACTTCTAAAGTTACAAATTTAAGAGGCACCCAAGCAAATACACTGCCCTCCCTTCCCCTTCATGGTCTTTGGTTGGGTACAGCATCTCACTGCAGTTCTTAAATACCATTCAGAACGACATCAGTGCAATTCATAGCTTGTACTTAACAGAGACTCTCCAAGTGAGAAGATTGAATTACTTTTCCAAGTCAGAGCTTTCTAACTTGCCCCTTATAGCCTTGCTACTCTCCTTTCCTACCTAGTCTCAAGAGTAGCATTCTGATAGCACAGCTGTCAACTCAGGCTGATTCATCCAAACACTTTTAACATACTTAGAAGTAATGCAAATCTAGAGAATGATAATTAAATCAGACATTGTGTCTGTCTTCCTATAATTTGTACCCCAACTTTTTTTTTTTTTTTTTAAGAAAAGTAATTACAGTAGTTTAACAGTATGGACCAAGTTATGTTACATAGCTAGATAAAAAAAAAGAAAAACTGAGCAACACCGAGGTGAGCAGAATCACCTAGGTCTGTCCTGTCTTACTTTGAAATAAATCTCAAGAGAAGATGAAATAGAGCAAAGACGTATCAGATATAACAGAGCAAGTATCATACTGATCATAAACCAAGAGCCACTCTATTAAGCTTTCTTGGACAAAAATAATGGAACTGACTCGTCCAGCCAAACACACCACTTCTGGTTCAGTCACTGGAAAGAGCTTATTTTGTCTACTAAAGCAGACGGAGATGAACCAGAGGGGGGAAAAAAAAAAGAATGTACTTAAATAAACCTTCAACAGCAAAGAATCATACTTCTAGCTGGATATTTCAGTTTTTAAGAGATGTCTACCTTTTTCTTTTTTTTTTTTTTTTTCCCCTTCAGACCTGAGGGGACAATTAGAAAACATGAAAATATAATTGCTTGTGACTAGCTGCACACAGACTTCTAGGATAACTTAGGCTGGAAATGATCCATAAGATCATGAAGTCCAGTCATTACACAAAGCCAACAAGTCCACTCCTAAACCATGTCCCTAAGCACCACATCCACACATCTCTTAAATATCTCCAGGGATGGTGATTCTACCACTTCCCTGGACAGCCCAATCCAATGCCTAATCACTCCTTCCATGAACAAATTCTGACATTATACTTCCTCTGTGACTCCCCTCCTCCTAGCTAAGAGTTCATTTAGCTTGCTACGGAATTTTATAAGCAAGAATATCTCATCAGGTAAACACCTTCTGTAGTCACAGAATGTCTCTTCAGTATCTTTCTGCCAAGAGTCAGCACTTCCAGATAAACATATGTAGTTGAAGACTGAGCATCACAGTAGCATCTACTATTACATACAGACTACCCATTATTTATTTCAACTTAAAGCTGTCCATCACTAAGCATTTTATACAGTACTTCATATCCAGGACTATGGACAAATGCACTGAATTCCACAAGAACATACACCTGTAGCTTAGCAGCATTCTCTTTTATACTGAAGGCTCTCCGTTTGAAGGAAAAGCAAGGCTGGTTTCTGGTTGCCACTATCCTTCAGTTCCCTTTTCCCTGAACAGCTTAAGAGCTGGGATGATTTATTGTGAAATCCGTTCTCAGCCTTGCCATTAAACAGCACCTCTTCTGTCACAAACATTTAAATCCCCAGGGTCTGTACTATACAAGCCTTGATGCATTACTCTTCTGACATGTACCAGAACATAAATAATTGCTCAATTGAGTCTGCAAACTGATTTGACTAAATACTGGGCTAACTATTTCAGCATCACCTGAACGTATGAACAGGAAAACAGAAAGCTAGAACTCATGTCATGATTTAGTGGCAGCGTTATTTACACAAAGCAGTGCTGGAAAGTAAAGAGCAATTAGTTGCATTGGAATAAGCAAATCATAGAATCATAGAATATCTGAGTTGGAAGGGACCCACAAGGATCACTGAGTCCAACTCCTGGTTCCACATAACACTACCAAAAAATTAAACCATATCAAAACAGAAACTACACGTATATGACAGGTATCAAAGCCAAGGCCAGATTCTTGACAAGTGCAAGGGAGTGATTTTGGATTACTCCAGTTAAAGAAAACATGATTCATAGACTACATAGGCTAATGCTTTGGGAGAAACTGACTCAAGTCTGCATTCTTTATGAAACATGCAGCTAGTCTGAACTGCCAAGAAGTTACTCTTAAATACACAACACGGTAAATCCAGGAAAGTAAATAACTTGAGAAAAAACATTTCAAATACTCCTCAGCACATCAAGATGGATGACCATCATACCACACAACCTCACTGGCAACTGGAATGCCTCTCTGCATTTTCTTTCTCACTTCCAACAGGGCTGAGGAGAACAGTTACTTGAACACACTCTGATGTATTGTCTTAATCCTGGCCTTGTTTGCAGAGTGTAGATAAACAAAACTTTCCTGTTTCAGATCAGGAAGGGTCTCCTCCCCTATTCACATGAAAATAAATCAAAATTCAGGCCCTCTCTGTATATCCTACAGGACTTTTGTACCACATTAAGATAATCAGGTAATCACAGACTTACGAATTATCAAGTGAGTTTGAAGTTTCTATGCTTTACTCCAAAAAGCTAAGATAACAAAATCATGCAATACTCCACGCTGGAAAGTACCCACAAGAATCATGGAGTCTAACTCCTGGATCCAGGCTACACCACCCAAACCCTATGGCTGAGAGCAGTGTTCCAGTGCTCCCTGAACCTCAGCAGCTCAGAGCTGTGCCCATCACCCTCTGGGGCAGAGCTTTTCTCTGACACTCCTCTGTCCCAGCTCCACGCCATTCCCTTGGGCCCTGTTGTGTCCTCAGAGAGCAGAAATCAGTGCTGCCCCGCTGCTACACCCTCATTTCACACATGTGTAAACATCACCCATACACATCAGCAAAGTTCAGACAGCATTCTCTTCCTCCAGGTACTCACAATAGGAACTTTTATTGTTGGCTCCAGCTGGCATAGAAGGCATGCTACATACAAATTACTTAATGTCTGGGAAACACTCAAAGCCTAAGGACATCAGTGCCAGGCAAGACACTGGAAAAAACAATGGCACTGTTTCCCCACAATGGTGCACTCCCATTATTGCTCCAGGCCCAGAAGCAGCTTGTTTCAGCCAGTTCCTGAAAGAGTTTCTTGGCAGCACACAAAATTGACTGACATTGACCATCTTTCCCAGATGCCCCTTGCCAAAGCCTCATAAAGGGTGTGTCTTCCTGCCAGATTTAGAGCACAGCAGGCTCAATGATTTAGTTCAATTGTGACTTCAAGCTGAAACCTTACAGTGAGACTGAGGGGGAGTCAGAGCCTCTGAGTTGTAGGGCAAATAACCACCAAATCATAAGAGATCAGCCTACAAAACATATACAAACACTTTGTATTTTTCATTTTGGTATCTATCTTTGCTGGCAAATTCGTTGCTTTCAGCAGTGTTGGCAACTTCTAGATGTTTTCGTGCAGCAGTGCTCTTAGTTACAAATTCTCCACATCTCTCACACAGGACATCTGTTTCTCTGGCTAATCAGTAAGAGCAGGGTCTCAGTGCAGGCCCAGGAATGGTTTCATTAAGAAATTAAAATTTTCACTCCAGTTTACAATTTGAGTCCTCCAGAACAGAAAATAAATCACATAACTGACAGCTTTCCCACTATAACATCAAGCTACTGGGATCCTCCTTTACAGTGCCAGTATCAACACACATTTGTAAAATCTCTCAGAAATGGCAGAGCAGAAAGGAGGTAAATCTTGATGAACCATTCATTAGCCTTTCATTCCCTTCAGAAGTAATGGTCCCTTTGAGAACACATTGTTCCCTTCCTCTAAAAGATCTTTTCAGCTCCCTCCTCAGAACAAGTTACAGGGATTATTCTGAACCAGATGAAGTGTGGCAAAATGCTGCTATAGGAAGCAAAGCATTTGCTGTAACAGACAAAAGCAAGATTTTCTTCAATCATTATGTTAGAATAGTAAATCACGGAATCAAATTGATATAAGCTGTCACTCTGGCTATTTGAAAGCTTGCTGGCACCCAGAGAGGGAGTACCGTCTTCCTGAGGGCAAGGGAGCAGATGACATAAATTAAGACCAGAGCCACTCAAAGAACTCATTTTGCAGTTTGCTTAATAAAGACAAATAACCTCATTTCAAATTAATCTGAAGAACTCTTAAGGGTTGGGGATTAAAAGAATTTATATCATTCCGAATTACACTGTATAGGAAGAAGAGAGGCTATGCAGTTGCCTCTGACCAGTTTCAGAGTAACTCAAGAAAGGCATTAGTCACACCCCAGTAAATAGGAAAGAAATAGCTTACCCCATTCCGAAGATACAAACTGACTGGAAAACTCCTAGAAGGAAGCAACCTCCAAGTAAAGAGGCTTCCCTCTTGGCTGCCAGCCCTTAATGAGGTTAGGGAGAGGTGGACCTTGGGTCCACCCCTCCGGTCACACAAGAGAATTTCTTGCACCTGTGCTCCCAGGACTGGCCACACCTCTTCACCAGGTGCTCAATCACTGGTTCAGGTCATGACCTAACGGTTCCAATACACACACTCAAGCTAGAATAAGTAATTACATTTCAGAAACTTAAGAAATGTATTTAATCTTACATGAAGCATGTAGATTAAAAGTTAAATGTTCATTCTGTATTTTGCAAAAAGAGTCACTAATACTGTTTTTCAGAATTTGGATTAGTCACTGTTTAAAGCGAAAAAAACTAGAAACACATCAAACTTTATGCACATATGCTATCAAGTTTCCATTATAGTTGCTCATTAGTGAAAGGAAATTTGCAGGATGGTTTATGACTGCTGCATAGAACCCAACACAAACATCTATATACATGTATTCAGTGTCATGTCATTGATATTGTCACGTTTTTCTGGAGCCTTAACCCATTCTTATCTCTGGGATACAGTTCCATAGAACAATATAAAATTAAGTAGAAACTTGTTGTATTTCCATCTGAGAAATATCTCCTTCTGCTTCCTCATACTTTGTGCTGCAGTGAAAACAATAAAGGTTTTGGCTTCTTTTCTTCTATTGTTTTGCATACATCGTTCAAAATTAAAAGCAATAATAAAGATGAAATATGGCTTATTCCAGGCATCAGCAATGATACAAGAAGTATTCCCAGGCCCAATGACACACTTTAAATGCTGTTCCCATCACAAACCTCTTAAATACCCTCTTAAATATTCTAAGTCTATATCAAAGTCTAGCAGGGTTTAAGTACTCATAAATCAAACAAAACCATGTTATTGTCTATAGAGTCATTAATAAGATTTTTCTGCTATTCATACTTTGACAAACTCACCCTATGTCTTTCAGCTTATCTTTAAACAAAATAGACAGCTTGATTTAGCACAGCGTCACTGAGAATTCACCCAGCAAGTTTCTTCTCAGTCTGTGTTTGAACCTCAACGCTTACAGACTGTTCTATATCTTCAAAACAAACACTCCACAAATACTCATTGCAGGGGAATTGGAGTAGATGACCTTCAAAGGTCTCTTCCAATTCAAACAATTCTATGATTCTGTATAACAGTTACTACAACCAGAGTCAGACGCCTATCATCCTGTGCAGCTCTAGGAATTAATCATCTATTCTATAGTTCTATGATCTCCCAGTTCCAGTTATTCTGTGGATTTGGCAAAAAAGAATTCATGTATACCATTCCCTCAAATAAAGAATCTCTTTTCCTTCCTTGGCTCTTGCTCTGTGTGTTGGCTTCTTCTCTTCATTATATCAGAGTTGCATAACACAGGTCTCTCCCCGTTTACTGCAGTGATTGCTGGGACTCCATTCAGTATCTCATTTCACCTTTAATTTCATTTCAAATTTGATGTTAGAACAACTGGAATCCAATTTAGGATTCAAACCTGGCTGACAATGCCATCAGTTTGTCACCTTCCTATAGATACTGTGAGGCACTCTTCAAATCAGAGCCCACAGGCTCAGCAAAGACAACTTTGTTGTACACAGCAAGGCCAACCCACTCTCTTACATAGCACTCTGGAAAGGATGTTTGAGGAACTTCAACCACACAGGAGGAATATGTCCTCAATAAATAAGACACCAAACTAGCCTCTATCTTACCTTCTTTTGGTCCGTTCACTAGTGAAATTATAAGTGAGAAATCAACAGACTTTTCTACCCTCCCTGCCAGCTGTACATTCTGTACAGGAGAATATCTCCCAGCACCTTTCATACAAACTGTCTCACAGATCTGCAGGACTGAAAACTCAAATGCAAAAGGGAAAGATTTGGGAAGCAGAGGACACAGATGTGTTTTTCTTCCAGGAAAATATTAATTGTTTTTATAGCATATTGATGTCATAATTGCTTTGGAAAAGCCCAATTGTTTTTTATCTTTAACACCATAAGTGGAGACCACTACAATTTATGCACTGATTTTTGATTGTAACTTCAGTATTTCGTAAATTTTTCTTTCAGTAGATAATAGTAAACCACACAATAACACAACAGAAGGCCCTTCTGATGCAGATAAAGGAAGTTTTAGGTGGGATCAAAAGGGGATAGCAATTAAGCTTTTTTTTTTTTTTTTTCCTGGAGGTGTTAGGAACCTCAACCCACATTTTGTGTTCAGTCGAGTCCATGCTGATTTTATTCCTTTCTGGAATTATCTTGGTTCAGTTAGAAGGCACTGTTCTCAGATGAAATAGATAAATACAAAGGATAAGACAGTAATTAAAGGTTGCTTTTTCCCAGCTTTGACACATCGTTTGTCCCTACTCCCAGCTAGAGGACTGCAGTGCCATCTCTCTGAGCAATGTTTGCATCATTTAACCTGCCTCCATCACAGGGCAAAGTTGTTGAGAGGGTAAATTATATGTGGGTACATTAAATAGGCAGTCATTGCAGCTATTGTACTTTAATTCAATCCTCTCTTTTATATTGCTACCAACAGTTACCCCACTGCCCTTTTCCTGCACTCTTCCAGTTTCATCAGCACCCCACAGAAAGAGTGTCTATGCCCCCTATGCTACGTGATTGAAATATTGCAGCTATATAGCATGCTAAAATATGGAATTAGCACTAGATTAGAATTTCAACCCCAGATTAATGCTCTGAATTCAGCTGCAACAAGCCTATACAAATACTTGCAGTGAACATCTCACCACAGTGTGGAAAATGAGTTTAAAATTAAATTTTTCTTTTCTTCTGTATGGTAGTTCAACTTTGTCACTTAGGTCACTAACTTAGAGAGCGATGGGAAGGAAAGGGTAAATCAAATTGCAACTCAGATTCTTTCCCTTTATCTTTCACCAATTGTAGATTTTCCCATCATCAAATCCAGTAGAAAATGAATTGTGACTCAATGACCTAAGAAAGTTCAAAGCTATTAAAACAGCAGATCAGCACAAGTGGGTCAGAGCCAGAGCTAACAAAGAGCACATGCTACCAGCTGCTCACTTGAAGGCTCATTCTCAATAGTTTGGAGTGCTCCCAATGCCAGCTGAAGCCAGGTAGAATGACAGGTGATCAGCTCATCAGAAGATCGGGCCTGCTGATTTAAAGGCCATCCTGAGGCATAGAAAGCTATTAGTGGGATAAAAGAATGAAGACAATGACTGTCAGTGAGAGTCAAGTGCTCTGGGAAAACAAGGGAAAGCTAGCAAAAAAATAATATCTTCTCCATATCTACGGAGAAGAAAAAAGTGCTAAAAGTGGTGCAGAGCTGTTTTCAGGGTGACTGCTGAACAGATAGTTGATGGGAGCACCTAAGGGAACGCTATTACGTCTTCCCACTGATAGAACCCATCTCTGCAAATGGGTGGTTTAGACATTCTTCTGCTACTGCAGGAGATAAAGCACAAGCAGGTATCCACAGAAACACCCTGCAGCTCGCCTGCCCAGCTGTTCAGCCACTTTCAAATCTACATAAATATTATGAATTACATTTTACTACCAAGCATATGCTCCCTAGTACCCATATGTGATCTTGCTGCAAAGCCTTGATTCAAGTGAATTTCTCTGCCCTCACTTAGTAATTGCCTCTCCTGATAGCAGCAGCTCTATGAAGAGAATCCCGGTGATATCTTTATGCAACATATACAGTAGGAAAACCCTAAATACATGCTAAATACTAAAAACATGTCACACATGCTTCTTCCTCATACAAATGTGAAAATGAAGTATTATATTTCAGACTAGGTTGTCAGACAGGAGAAACTGAATGCTTAGCCTTTTTTTTTCTGCCTTTCCTTTACCCTTCTTCATCTTCAAGGCCATTTAACAGCAGGCATTCCTCTCAGCTGTATCCTGCTGCTGTTTCTCTATTGTGATCATTTTTCTCCACTTCTGGAAATGCAGAGGTAGTCTGAGTGAACCAGTGAGCAGCAGTAATAAAGTGCCCCATTCTATCAGATGCAGAACACAAACCTGGAAGAGAGAACAAGTTTGTACATTTTTTCATTTAAGATAAGAGTGTCTCTCTTAATAAGAAAGATAATAACTCTTATCACTTAATAAGAAAAGTTGGAACAGGCATCTGGAAAGTGGGATGCTCCTAGGACCTGTAAGAAGCACTACAGAAAACTTCTTTTCGACATGACTCACACTGCAGACCCTCCAAGCAGTGAACTCCCAACACTTCCCTGTTGGTAGCTGCATTCTGAATGCAGGAAGTATAGTGCAGAGGGAGAAAGCACAACTGAATGCAGCCTCAGACCTCTTTATGTAAGCAGAGGCTTTCATCTAGCTAGAGAAATAGATGAAAGCAATGTATTTAACTCAGGAGAATATAAGCTCCCTCTTGGAGACAGACACCGAAAAGAACAAGGAGATTCCAGAAGGTAAATACGGTATTCATAAGAGGCAGCTTAGAGGAAAGCGAGTGGAAAGGACGTGTCATTTTCAAGGAGTTCTTCAGAAAAGATCATCTTTAATGGTTCCCGGATCACTGAATCCCAAGTGCTGTGATAAGTAAGTTGTTAGCATACTACATCCTCAATTAAATAGCTTATCTCACCACTTCAACATGTAGTTAAGTCTCATATACTGCAGTAGAATATATTGAAAGAACAATGCTTTTAGTTGCTCATGAAGAAGGGAGGACATAAGTGTATTCAATTGCTTTATTGTATTGTGCAATAGTGATTATCAGCTGTTACCAGAACTGAACAGTTTTTGGATGTGTTATTTTTAAGCTACCTTGTTGCCAGCATTTAGATGCTTAGAGTTCTGTCTATATTTTTGTAATTAATCCATATTTAAGTTTCCACTGCCAGGAGTAGTTTCTGTGGCAATATGTTAGGAGCTTCTCTCCAGAAAAGTCTTTCAGTAAGATAGATCCCAGTAAAACTTTGGAGTAAACACACTGTTGGGCCTTGAGGGTGAAATGCACAAGATGTGAATTCCAAAATTAAAGGCAGGGTGGATTTCCTGCTCTCATCCTCTTTTCCTCTGCAAGTTTCCTGATGAAAAAGCAATCGTATTATGAATTTAAAAGGGCGTTGTTAGTGAGCCCTAAGTTTCACATTATGATTGCATGGTGTCACTGGTTGCTACTGATTTAAAACAACTCAGTGAAAATACCAAGGGAAAACTATATTTTGATAGCTTAACTCACACATGTAGCTCCACATACGCTTTGATATAAATCAGGAAGAAGTGGAGTATAGATCCGATGTGTCCTGAATAACTACATAGAATGAACAGCTTTCTACAATAAAAGAGAACTTAATATTGGAGCCACTGAGATTTGCATGTTACTAATGTTCATAGAACTGCATGCAAACTCTTGTGCAAAACTCCCATTGACATTTACAGGGAATGCTCACGTGTCATTTAGTCAGAACATATACAGATGAACTAATCAGTAATTGGTACTGCACTGACACTACACTTACTTAGTTGATACCTGCTAGTAGCTTTGTTGCACGTATTTCAAGGACATTGTAATCTCATCTTTCAGGGAAGAATGATACTGCTATTGTAAAAATTAACAAGGAATCTACTCTTCCTTCCTAAACAAGTGTCCCTCCTCTCGACGACTTAGATGGGCAGTCTTTCACTCTCCGAATAACAGGATTATAAAACAGTCAGCATTGCCACAGGCAAGAAATCAAGCTCGATGGCCTGATGCAATATGGCAATTCCTAACATCACTACTAGTAGCTCATTTCCATACAAAATCCTTCAAATAGCTAGACAAGAATTCCAGACTCCCTCAGATAACTCTGTCAAAAGAATTTGCATCACATGCAACATTTATTACATCCTTCAGGCATTCCACATGATTTGTCTCACACTGGCATCTGTACAGGTCCAGGTGCATGCTGTATTCTGAGAGGCTTTGAAGGAATCTTTTAACAAAGGAGCTCCAAGGGCCTAAGTATCAACATGGTTGGTTGGGGTTGCATGGAGATTGTCAGACAGCATTAGCTGTGTGGAAATACCTTTTCAAGGCAAAAATTAAGACACAGTAGACATACTGTATTAAAGAACGGTCTGGCACACGGGTAGGTAATTGATTCTTAATGTTTAGTATATTTGTAAAAAAGGGAGCATAAGGAAGCAATTAAGCCTCCATACTGCTTATAAGCTGTAGAGTTGATTTTCGAAAATCTGTCATATCTTATTTGATGGAAAATGAAAGGAGCTTCCAGCCTGCCAAACCTTATGCTAAACCAAGTAGGCAATGCAGTTTTGTTCTGACAGCATTTGTCACTGATACAGCATTTATAACCAAAATGTGCTCTCCCCACATGCTTTTATCATCAATTATCTTCTCTTCAATGAAACTTCAACTTTTAGACAGAAAACAGTCCTACGCTTTTTACAAAAGGTGAACAGAACAGCAGCTGTTTACTTTAGAGAGTTCAGTTGCATCAAATCAGCTTCTGCTCCCCTCCAAGAAAAGGAGCTGGATCTTAAACAGCACCCTGAGCAGCACTTCTGTCAGAATTCTTGTTAGGTTGCATTGTTTCCTCGTTGTTGGAAAATGTGAAAAGCAAATACTGGGGGAAAAAACATAATTTCCTTTTCTCTGACTTCTTTTTGTTGTTTGTTTTGGTTTAAACTGCAACTGCATTCTCTATGAAATATTGAGGTGTCTGTAATTGGAATTCCAAAATAAATGAACAAATAAATCCCAGTCAAACCCTATAGAAAGGAAGGAAAGCAGAAGTGAAGCAGCTATCTTCTACTTTAGCATGGCAAGCTGCTCTCCAGAAAGTATTTCTGTGAAAGAAAGATGAGGATCTTATGAACTGGGAGGTAAAGAAGAAACTCTAGAAATAAAAGGAAATAAAAGGAAAGAGCATTATGCAGCAGCAGTACCGAATCTAATCTCATTTCCTTTGTGATACTGTCTCCATTTAGGCTTCCTACAGGCTGTTACTTCTTCCCTTTCAGTAAGTTTTATCAAGTCTCTGTGTAAGTCCTTTTCTACTTGTTGGTGCTGAAATCTATTAACTATCTATTATCTATCTTATCACACCAAGGCTAATCATATCATGCATTCTATATACCTACATGAAGCAACTATCTCGTGTAATCTCTTACATGTCTGAGAATTACTATTCTTCCCCTTCATACAGTCCATCATAGGTACACCAAAGCCCTAGTTCTCGAGTGCCAAAAGAGATATACTTGTAGCACATTGTTAGGCTTCTACTGTTCCAGAAAGTTGTCTACACTATAGTCTGGCCAGCATCCCTTGCATGATGTATCTGTCACTAGCCATGGCTCTGCTGGGGAGTACCTTATCATCACTTCATTGGACTGTTATGTATCTAACAAGGGTTATAGTCATTTGGCAGCATTCATCACCAGCTTCATCACAATGCTCCCTAATGGCTTCTGAACAGACTGCAAGTCCATCTGGTGCCCTGAGGTGAACTGACAAACTCATTCTGCAGCAGAGAACACAGCCAGCAGCTCCTTTTTAATTTGAGCTCATCTCCCTTCTTTGCCCATCAAAGCATCGCAAGCTCTACCAAGCTGGCTCTGCCTCAGCACAACTTTGCTATAGACATCATTACCTTTATTACTGTACTTAAAGCCACTCCACAATAGGACTAAAGCTGCAGGATGGCCTTACAACTTTCTCTGCTCTTTCAGATAGTTTTTTGACCATGCTAAGTCTCTTAGCTCTCACACAAACCTGCAAGTGCGTCACATCTGGAAACATACTCAGTAACTGTTCTAAACCACCTTACTTCCTCTGCATGTCTTGAGTCAGCTGTAATTCCTGATAATTGTTGTTACAGCCTAGCACCATGTTAATTTTCTCTGCTTTGAGGCATCCTTTTGCTGGAAGAAAAGTAGTACGAAATGCAGTCTTTGTGCTTGAGGTTCCCTCCAGCCCCAGCTTCAATTTGCAGTAAAACGCCTTTTGAATCAGACTGCTAACCAGAATTGGTTTTCTTTAGGAACGCTTCCAAAAACAGCTAGCAAAGCCTGTCAGGGAGATGATGCTTCTTTACCATATTAGTTTCTTGATCTGTAAACTCACCAACGAAAGTATGATCTATACCTTCTAGAAATATTGAATAAGCATTACACTTAGCATTTTTTGTCTGAAGTTTTTGATATGTTATATTTTTATGAAGCCCTTGATGACACTCCCAGGACTAATGTCAAAATATGATTATCATTTCTTTTGACAATCTTTTTATTAAAATAGTTTATAGGTCATTAGAGACAACGTCTTTGACCTTGTGTTTTTTTGAGATCTGAATGCACAGTACTACACAGCAATCTGTCAAAATAATATTCTGTCCATAATGTGAAATTGCTTGTACACCAAGCAATTTTTATCCTTTGTGTATTGTTGTCGTGTTTAAAAGAAGACACGCATAATATTTTTCCAAAAGTTTAGCTGACAGCAATAGTTACAGCTAATGAAGACAAAAAAGGATACACCCCTTCGTGGAAATTTGTCATTTTGACCTGCCTGGATCATCTGTTGTGTTTTATTTTCATTATGAACTTTCTATTAAAGCAGTCATAGCTTGTTACTGTCACAAGAAAAATGGTTATTTTAAGATCACTTTCATCTGGAGAGAAAACATGTAAAAAAGATAGTGCTTCAAAACATCTTTCTTTATATTTGAATCCATTCTGTTAACATCCCCTTACCTAATGCAGTACCCACTGAAACTCTCACAGTTAAATATTAATTCAATCTAGATATGTATTTTTAAATTTACTTTATATTGCAAAGTCTCTGTTGAAAGCATTTAGTATTATGTTCGTTTGTTTTTTTACAACGTACCCCAATAATTCAACACAAACATGAAGGAAACTTACCAAGAATGCTTTTACAGAATGAGTTTAGGATGAAGACGATTACAGTGTATGACTTTCAAAATGTGTTACAAATCTTAAAAGCTATTTTCAAACCAAGTGACTCTTACATTAATCCAGATAAATGTTTTTTTTTTTTTCACTGAATAACAGTAAGCCAACTATAAATCTGTCTAGCCGTCACCTGGAGACATTAAAAGATGTGTGTTGCCTCTTCTTGGTGATTGATTATCTATTAGAATAATAACTGTTTTACTACAGTTTTACCTGAAGGTAGAGTTTCATCTGCAAAACCCATTATATTCTTTCTAAGGTGGTATTTGATGGCTTAGAATCACTGATCTTTCAATAAGCAAAGCAGACTGTTAATAGTAATTAAAAAAAAGAAATACTGTACAACTACAGAAAATAAAGGTATCCCAGTACTTTATAAAAAATACACAAAGATGCTATTCATATCCATATCCACCTAGCAGCTGACTAGAAATAAGAGAAAATCCCCTAAAAATGCCAGACTTCATGTTACTAAATAGAAAAAATAAAAAATAAAAAAAAAAACAACACTGTTTTCTGTTAAAGACGCTGATACTGTGGTTCTACACTCTTGCAAAGAGATTATCATAAACAATTCAGTAAAAACACATGTTAAGTTTACATTTGGAACATAGTAGGCTTAATTCAGTTGCCAATAGTTTTGTTGGTACCTTTTAAGATGAACTGGGTTCCTACTTGGCCTCCAGTTGCCATTCCAGAAGACCTCTCTTAAGTTGTTTGTCACATCTGATAGCCTCCTGTATCAACACCGTAACAGATTTTATAAGAATTCAGGTAGAACAGCATTTAATAATTGTAACTTTACTTGCAATCTGAGACATGGCTTCACCAAGGGCAAATAATGCCTGACTAATCTGGTGACCCTCTACAATGGAGAGACATCATCAGTGGGCAACTGATGTCACCCACCTGAACTCATACTAGGCCTTTGACATGGTCCCACACCATGTCCTTATCACTAAACTGGAGATACATAGATTTGGAGGCTGAGCTATTCAGCAGATTAGGAATTGGTTGAATAATCATAGTCAGAGGGTTGTGATCAACAGCTCTACGCCCAGGTGGAGGCTGAGTGGTGTCCCCCAGAGCCTTGATCTTGAGACCAGAGCTCTGCAACGTCTTTAGTACCCTTGACTCTGTCATTGATGAGTGCACCCTCAGAACTTCGTTGATGACATCAAGCTGAATGGTGTAACTGATACAACAGAAGGAAGGGATACCACCTGAGGGACCTGAACCAGCTCAGAAACTGAGCCCGTGAAAACCTCGTGAAGTTCAACGATGCCAAGTGATAGGACAAGATCTAAAATGAAATATGATTATAAACAAAAAGAAGGAAGACTTAGGTCAGATGTTAGAAAGAAACTATTTACTGACACAACTGCCCAGCAAGCTGTGGGTGCCCCATCCCTGGAGGTGCCCAAAGCTGGGCTGGATGGGGCTCTAGACAGCCTGAACTGGTGGGGACATTCAGCCACAGCAGGGGGTTAGAACTGAGTGGACTTTAAGGTCGTTTCCAATCTAAGCCATTCCGTGATTCTATTACACTTGTTATCAACTTGTTTTGCAAGAAAAACTAGATTTCATGAATTAGTAGTTTAGCTAAAAAAATTCCGCCAAGTATCCTTATAATTTGCAATGAAAACAAGTATTAAATAATCATACAGGAATAGCAAGACAGACTTTACACATCTAAATGCAATCTTTAGTAATATGGGTTTTTTCTCATGCTAATAATACAATTGCTTAGATTTAGCAGCAGAAGACAATTGCATGTCATCAAGCAGTATAATACAAAATGAGAAACTTTTAATATCTGAGAAAAATGACATTATTAGCATTCATAACATAGCCTATAATGTACCGTGTTTCCATTACTTAAGAGTAGCATTTGTTTGATCTATTCAGAGCAATTCTGGATAGGGGGAAGTAATTCATGGACTCAATAATATTACAGCATCTGAGACCAAGAAGAATATCGCTCCCTTTGCTGCTCACCACAGAACGTCTGGGTACAGACTGCAAGGACATATTCATGTTTAATTATTATGAAAATGTCACGTAAAAATGAGAAAGGAGTTAAATCACTGTACAAAGATTTAAACTGGAAGCCAGTGAGGTTTTAATAACGCTCTACATGTGAATTATGTTTCCAATAACACATAAATGTATTATGAAACTTCAGCCAATAAAAAGCAGTTTCCTACAGCTTAATGTATTTGAGAAGAGAATGGCTGTACTCGTGGTAACAGAAATACCAATTATGAATCAAACACATAGTTTAATTCACTTTATTATAGCTGCAGTTATTAAGTTAAGGCAAAAGCCACGCTTAAATACTTTCCCATCAGTTTGTGAAAGTGGAGAGGCAATATTCATTTCCTCAAATTTATGGGAGCATAATAATTAAACCCCAGCTCTTCTCTGTAGTGCCATGAACCCTTTTGGCTTGCCTCTCATTTTAACACCATTCCAGCCACGCTGCAGGCAACTTCCTACCTCTCTCCTGCCACAGAAACAGCTGTTTCATCACAGACCATTTCCCTTATGACACACCATAGCACCTGCAGCCACACTTCTGCACCCCAGCATACTCAATGGTACAAATGGTACAAGAAGTTAAAGGAGAAGACAGATGAAATTTCAAACAAAACTGATACACTTGTGTGGTGAATGGCATGCCTGTGCCCAGATGTTGGCCAAGGCTGCTGGTCCAGACATCTCCACAGTGGTCCCATCACAGAGCATCAGCTGTGCCATTGTGATCGTTTATTAGGGGGGAAAAAAAAAAAAGGGCAAATGTTACTGAAGAAATGGCAAAATGTCACATGGCAGTGAGAGGTGAGGAAAATAAGTGCAGTAAACAGTCCTGTGAACACCACGATCTCACATCTTAATGTCCAAACCCCACATATCGCAGCATCTAATCTCCAAACCTCACACGACAGCAAACAAGCCCAATCCTACAGGCCTTTAGATACTCATCAAACTTCCCTGTCCCAGATGACTAGGGTTTCCACAGCCTCTGATCACCTCTGCAAAGGACATGAAAGGAAGATGAACACAACGTCAGCTGGTTATCCACACAACAAGAGGAATGAAAGCGAGAACTCAGCCCACAAAGATGGAGGATGGAGGCTGAGACCTGGCTGAAATAACACACAAAGTGCAAGTGGGACAGTACAGGGGTTTGTGGCCAGAGTGTGCAGCACAAAACAGCAGCAGAGAGAATGGACCAAAACTGCTGCAAGAGGAAGATATGCAGCAAAGGAGGGCAGATGTGCTGCCAGGGGAGTAAGAGGTGGCCAGGAAAGGCTGAGGCCAGCATGCCATGCCTGTGCTCCACATGTGCCACTACAGATGGAAAGGGCTGAACCTGAGAACTCCCCCCATATCCAGTCACCCCAACTGAACATCACTGCCAAGCCAGCTGAAGAGCACAACCTTCAGGCCAGGAGAGATCATCCATCCCAGTTGCCCTGTGGTACAGGGCCATAGGAGAGTTCAGGCTCCTGCCCCAAGCCTGAAGGAGGCTCTGGGAATCCCATGCCCCTGCAGCAATGCTTCAGCATGCTGGCACCCTACTGTTCAGAGCTGGGAGCACATGAAGGTCGTGTTTCAGTTCCTCCCCAGATGTGAGCAAATTGCTGAAGTCAAGCTCAAACAACAGTCTCCAATTCTTTAAAAAGTGTATTTGTATGTATTCACAATATCTACAGATGTGCACACAATAATGGAAGGAGAATTTGAAAGACCAGGGCAGTGGCAGAAACAGCCTAAGGCTGAGGAGCGGTCCCACTTTCCAGGCTCCAGCCCCCACTGAGATAATTCCATCTAACCCCAACTAGACTTGTCTGAAGAAGCAATATGCCTGTACATCAAGAAGGGGAGAGTAGGCATGTCTAAATAACTCTTATATTCTGCTATTCCTTCCTACAACACTAGCATCTAGGCCCAGAAGAAAAATAAACCACACTTGAAAAAAAGAAAAAAACCAACCATTTTGAAGCCTTACCACAGACCTGTTTGTTCTTAGGTTAACCAACAGCTATCCAGTCTCCTTGCCTGGCTTTAAAGACAGCAGCTGCTAAGACTTGTCCTCCAGCCTGCTCAAGTTGCAGAAGTTTTGTTAAAGAGACTCCCCTGAAAGACGCAAATTTCAGTCGGAAGTTACTTCACTTTAATCCTGCATATTAACCATTTAAAAACATACCTGTTACTTAAGCTTTAAACAATGCATAAAAATAAAAAGCCAAAGCTCATGTTTTATTAAGGCTTTTAGAAAAGACAGTATATTTGTTTTGTTCATCCCTGCACTTGCTGAAATAGGCAGTTACAGATCACTTCTCAAGTCCTTGGTCATTTCCCTATTGCATGTTCAGATTCCACCTCACTACTTGGACGCGTTTCTAGCAGAAAATCCTTCCTATTTGAAAACCTCACATGTTTAAAGGAGTGAGGTCCCATCAGCATTCATTTCTGCTCACTCCCTTCTCGCTGTAAGGGTAACAGATCTTTCCAGTTCTTGTAGTTCCATAATTATGAATATAAAAAGCATGATTTGCTCATATCTGTACCATCTCATCTTGGAAGGTTTAAAAAAAAAAAAAAAATCATGCTATGCATGCAACAGACTAACAAAAAGGACATGCATCAGAACAGTAGGCAATGTGCAACTCTGTACACTTTTGTTTGTGGAAGAAGTTGCACAAAGCCTGCTGGCGTTAAACATCCAAAAGGCAAGAACATCCAGGCATGCAATATACAGTGAAAGCCTGGCTTCTGGCAGATCCTCACTTGCAGGAAAATCACATACTTATTTTAGATACTTGGTACTGCTTTCCCTCATGTCAGCAGCTCTAGAGAACAGATCCAGTCCAGCCAGGTAAAGGAGACACACACCTTCCCTCTCTCAACTGCAGTATACTTGAAGAAAAATATCCAAGTTTCACCGTCAAGATACTTGAAGGATGAAATGGATGAAATGTAGCCAGGCAGAGAGGATAAAAATCATAAGGTCTCTCTGACACATCCTTGTTCAGTATTCCATTTGAGAGTCACATTTGTGGCACAGAAGTACTCAAGAAAGAGACTACAGAATACTTCTCAAGGTCAGAGGGATGGGACTGGGAGATTTCTACATATCCAGAGTCAGTTGAATTAAGGAAAAAAAAACTTCATTTATGGTATCAAATATACTTCAAAGCAGGGTTGCTGCAACTCAGCAGTCTGTGCTGATGCCTCACGGAGGCCAGAAGAACACTTTCAGCTGCATTTCCAGTTCTCTTTCTCATCAGCGTCTGGGTGGGTGTGCAGTGAATCCTAACACAGGGAAAACAAAATAGAAGAGATTTCTGGTTTGCTGCTTCTCTTTCTTCTACTTTACTCCTTACTGTGAGAGGAGGATCAGAGAATGCCAGCTGTCCCTTTC
>JAOWBP010004015.1:22696752-22706959 GCA_028571105.1 Tragopan temminckii
AACTAGTAAGTTTTCTTTGGTAAAGTAATATTTGGTGAACAAAGAGGAGGAGGAAGTGCTGTGTCATTTTTTGTAGCCTATAACAATGATCTCTACCTAGTGACTTAGCATTCCTTTAAAGGTCATTACTGCCCAAGTGCAAGGAGTGTACTTCCATTCAGGTATTTTTAGCCTCTCTATTGTCTCCAAAGACAATTTCAAGTCATTTATCATTGACAGATCACAAGTCTCCCCCATTTTCCTGTTTTTCAGTCTCAAAAATCAGAAGTGGTATTCTTATAATAACCAGCAAAAATAGGAGGACCATGATTTTTACCTGTGCTTCCAAAAACTAACAAAAAAGCAAATTGTGTGTCACACTGCAAGATAATCACACACTAGCACCCTATTCCATTTGGTAATGAAAGCAAGAAAGTAAGAAGCTAAAGTAATAAGCTAAATAATAAAGTAAGTAATAAAATAAGCTAAGTAACAAAGTAAGTAAGTAGTAAGCTAAAGAAAGCAAGAAAGTCAAAAGGGTATCATCGTGTATAACGACGGGGCAGTGAATAACAGTGTAAAGGTGTACAGTCATGCAACACTATTTGCCATATTAAAATCCACTGGATATCCTCAAAACTGCATCTGTGGGAGCTAGATAGCAATCCCCCCTTGCTATGCACAGATTCTGTATTCTTGGACCAATATCAGATTAATCAAACTGAGTCTAGGGTTAGAAAAAAGAAATTAAGAAGTTCCTTAGCTTTTGAATAGAGTCATCTGAATCAGTTTCTCAGACTTAACAGTATTAATCACATTTCCACAGTAACTCCCATAGCAAAGACAATTCATCTGGTCTGGGGATAAACAAGCCATCTCCATTCTTGCAAACCTTGCCCTACCCCAAGTCACTTTGTTCCCTATCTTGTGATTTAGATAACAAGGACTTTCCAATAACTGCTCACCACTATGCAGAAAAAATCCTCTTTGGGGTCTTTGAGTAGCGCAGAACCTGACATAGGACTAAACTGCAGCAAGCAAGCTGGGATTAGAAATTTCAAAACCATTTAGATGCACAGTTGTAATTTGCCTTTGAGAACAATCCACCCTCACAGCACCTCCTGCCCCTTCCTTCCAAGCAGCACATCTGGCCCACAGGGCTCTTCAAGCCCACCTCAGGTTAATAATGTCTGTGTGCTGACGAATCTTAGGGCAGAGACCTTTGCCCTGTCAGCCAGCAGCAAAGACTCTTCCCTCCCACTTCAAAGTAGAAATCCAAGGCTGAGACCTGACAAATTTAGCATTAGAACAAACCCAACATAAGCCTAAATAAGTCCTGAAATCAGTTTGTTAATCCACTACATTCTTTCTGGCCCGTGACACGCTAACTGGAAAACCGTCTCAAAAGGTCCCCTGCTGTCACTTCAATAAATAAGTCTGACTGCTTATACCTGAGTACACACCAGTTTCAGTTACTGTGCATAACTAACTTTAGAAAATAAAAAAATTTTTGATGAAATGTTGAGAGATCTTGAAAAAGTCAAATAGTTCATAAGAGTCAGGATGAAATGCAAAGCCACATGAGGAAAAAGTTGATGTTATATGACAACGCAGTATACCTTGCACGCAGTTGAAAGAAAGCCTCTTGGCAGCCTCCTGATAGTCACACAGGCTTCAACCAGACAGAGACCCACCAACAGAGCTGCAAGAGATCCATCCTTCAGCATCAGCATTGTTCGGCTGTTAGTGAGTAACTGAAAGGCAGGATTAAACCAAAAGGACAGCTCAGAGTACACATCTACAGAAGTGATCTGAAACAATGAACTTGGTCTTAGGACTTTGATCCACATTAGCATAATTTCTGAACCAGTCAAAGACAAATTCCTGAAATAGAATCTGCACTCCACAATGATCAGTTGGGTTTGTATTCAAATGCAAGAACTAAACTCTGTAAGCCTGCTCTTAAGCACGTGCTGTCTGTCAGTCTGATGCTCCAAAATGATGCTGACAAGTAATATTTACATCTGCACTACAATTATTAGCAAAATCCAAACAATCTTAAATAGAAGATGAGTACAGGGTCCCTGGTCCTCACTTTCTCATCCTCTGTGGATTGAATTCAGGACAAAGCAGTGACTGGTTCCAATCTGAATGCTCATCTGGAGCCATGAACTGCTTTCAAGCTCCTGCCAGGAGCCCATCTCTACCACATTCAGAGTAACTATGTGCACCAGAACCATCACGGACCCCACACAGTCCTGCCAAAACTCCAACCACTTCACTGGAACTAAAATTTGGCTCAGAGAATGACATTACTTAATTCAAACAGCATCTTGTTAAAAATTTGCTGGGAACTATCTGCTAGTTGTTTATCAGCAGGAAGACAAATTTAAAATACAGTTTCTATCTTTCAAAGCCAAGAATTGCTGGCTTTATAGTAACACTATTGACTTGTAAATAAAGAGTAAAAAGCAGGGTAAAAATCTATCTTGCAAGATAATATCTCCCTCATAAATACTCAAATTACATCTACCTAGTAAATACATGGCAAGCAAGGCTTCTGAGACACTTAGCTCTTCAACTGTTTGGAAAAATGCTTTGATATTTTTAGTAGATTAAATATAAGTTGTGAAATAAATATTCTTTTATTTGCCTTTTATTTAAAGTTACTTGAGATAAATTACCTCAAATGCATCCTTCACAAAACAAAAACAAAAAAAAACATTCATATCTACATTCCTTTCCTAACACATCTTTCAAAGATGTACATAATACCACTATTTTTCCATCCCATCCTCAGGAAAAGCCAACAGGATACAGAAAGCGAGTCAAACAAGCTGAAGGCTTTGTTCCGATCCACATATCCTGATTCTTCATCATCAACTTTATCACAGTTCCCCTCCAGTTCAGAAGCATTTCGAGGAAAGTGCCAAGTTAAAGAATATCAACACAAGACTTCAAGAAAAAGGAAAGCAGTATACAGGTAAAATCAAGTATTAAAACATCTGCATATTTCAGATCTTAGTTCAGAAATGCTCTTCCTCCAAAAGACCTGACGTGGTCAGTAAATAAGGCATTCAGCAAGCAAGCAACCAATACGGCTTCAGAAGACCAAGCTCGTTGTGTTGCCAATTACACAGCCTTTTAGCTCCAAGCCAGGTGCTCTCATGATCAAAATACTTCGTAAATTGACAGTAAAAAAAAAAAAAAAATTCTGTTGTAGAAGCATCTCATCTGACTGCTGAAGATGTTACCCTTACGTGAACTGAAATGGGTGGGCATCCTTTCCAACTTCACCTCACTGTTCTTCATAGTTATTGTTCTAGAATTTGCAAGTTTCTCCAGATGCTGCACGGGTGAGCTACAGGTCCTCTGCAGCACTGAATCTTTCAGAAGTCAGGCCAAAAATAAAACAACTTATCTGGACCAAAAATACTAAGTCAGAAATTGCAAAGGAATTGGAAAAGGCTTTGCTATTGCTGTGAGGCAAAATAAATTGAAGAAAAAATTATGCTCTAACTGTTGTTTATATTCTTGTTTTCAAACAAAAAGCTCTCTTTTGTGCAAGATCAATTGGTTTTAATCAATTGTTTCAAAACCTATGATTGAATTTTGTACAAACCGTAGGGAGACTGCCAATGAAGTCCATGCCTCACTCCCAGTAAGACTGTTTTATGAGGCACAATATTGCACAAATCTCATCTAAAACTGAGCTCTACCTCTGAACTATTTAACAGTTAGATGAAAATGCTTTGCTACACTCTCGCTGTAATTCAGTTGAGAAGAGGCTCCAAGTGAAACAAAACTTCAGAATGCCACTATATTTATACCCATTCTTGTGTAGCTTAAAATACCCAAGACCACTTCCAGCAAAAATTTCAATTGCTGCAGAAGCTTAATGGACCTTAAACTTTCATACAGCACAAAGCCCAACATGGACAGACAAACAGGTTGATGTTATTTGGAATATAGTAGGAAACTGAAAGAGCACCCGAGGGTAATAAAATACAGCTCCCTACCTCTAATAGTCTGCGTTTGAGCTGACAGCAGTGATGCAGATGTATGATGTGAGAACTTCTCTGGACAAAATAGCAGCACAAATGAAACAGACTGTCTTTAGAAGGGACAGGCACAGAGTTGTTGGTAAAATCATATGCAACAAAACCTTCTGCCCACACGCACCCGGTGCATGCTCATATGCAAAGCAGAAGCTGCTATCACTCTGCCATCTGTCCCATAGAAAAGCATCTATGTTTCATGGAGTTCACCCAGAGGAATGGCAACTGTTGTTTTGAATTGGACTAAATCTATTGCTACCAATGGTGAAACATCTAGTGACAAAATACTAGAGGGCATTACATCCTGATGTGGGTCTCTCTGTTTTAAACCCTTTAAGTGGAACTTTTTGGGTGCTAAAGAAAAGTGATGGCACAAAAGCATTTCTGTTTAAATGCTGTTTAAATACTGTTTAAAGTTTCCTTAGCTCAAAAGCCACCCAAGGCCACCTGTATTTGACTTGTTTAAACAAATTCCCACAGATTTCTTCCTAAAGCATATCTTAAAGTGCAACACAGTTGTAGTAATCTGGAAGTAAATTTTATTTTAAGAAGGTGTTTCAATTTTGAGTTTACCATCCTACAGTATTAGCTCTATTTCAAAGAATTAAATGTGATGGCCCTACCTTTTTCTGAGCAAACAATGATTTACTGAACACATTCTGGCACAGCACAGTGGTGCTGTTTCATGCTCATGCAACCTTTTTTCTTCCCTATTCAAGCAGATTTCTCAACTTCACCTCTGTGGTGCTCGTCCCTGATCCATGAGCAGATATTATATATTCCTTGCACTGTATGCGTGGTCCCTAACTATAGACATTGGATTTATTTTAACTTTTTATTATTTGAAAATTTCTGATTTGCTGTCCATTTTTAAGGTCAGCCTTACAAAACATGCATTCTCTACCTTTGCTTGATTTAGCTTGTTAAATATTTTATTTTATTTGTATTTTTATTAGCTGGATACAGCCCTCCGGGGCACCCTTATGAAGGATGCTTTTGAAATGTAAATGTGATTGATTTGATATTACAGCTTATATTATTCTACTTGCATAGTGCCTTTGGGAACAAGAGAATGTTCTTTTTTTTTTTTAACTGATGAAAAGGTCCTATGGTAGGTATTTTCCTCTCTTCTCTGCATAAAAAGCCTACTAATTTCTAAAATAAACAAACAAAAACTTTAAATGAAAGGTGTTTGCTTGCTCACCAACTTTTAGTGCTTCCTCCATTTTCTGGACTATTTTGGATCGTAAAAACAGCAATTTTGATTCTTCCATTTAAGAGGCAAAGTTAAAATTCACACGTGATGCAGACACTTCGTGTTTAATAGGCAGAAGAGTGTAAATCAGACATTATTACCACAGTTGCTAATGAGAACTGAGTTAAGCACAATTAAGCCATCTTAGCCAAGAGAAAAGGTGCAACAGGAAAGGAAAAATTTTCAAAGCCCTGTGATGACTCAGTCATGTTTTGAGAGTGATTCAACCGTCTTTATAAGATAAATAAATAAATGGTTGATTCCTTTATGTAACAGCACTTCCTTTAAGAAGAGCACAAACCAGGAGAATATTCAAACATCTGGAAATGACGGGTTAGCACATCCCCACTTGAAATATTTTGTTCCACCTTCCCCCTCTGTCTCCATGAGAACCTTGAAGGAAAGAAATAGAGAAAGAATGAATGAAAAGAACAGAGCAAATACATTTCATTGTAATTCTGCAAGGAAATCTGGTGTTTTCAAAGGAAGCGTATTTGAATGACTTCTACAACCATTCAAATCTCAGCAATTTAGTTGAAATATTTTTGACTGTAATGAACAGTGGAAATCATTTCAAAATAGCCGCGTATTGTCCAGGGAGATACTAAAAGCAAAATAAGTAACTAAGAAGCTATCTGCATTTCACACACACAATATTAAAATACACCCACAAGAACAAAAGGCATTTGTGTAAAATTTAAGCAATATTAAGCATGCAGTTTTTCCAGTGAATTGGTGAAGCTCAGAAGACATAACTAATTAGAACAGAAGGCTGCAACAGTTAGACTATTTCAGAAAGAATAGTTAAGGTACGTTGCCATATGGTTCTGAAACCTCATTTAATGCAATCCAAATAGAAGAACATGTGCACGTACCCCTGTGAGTTGCCCAAGCATTAATACTGCCTTTTAACTCAGCCATTTAGTGCAGGCACAACTGTTACTGAGTTTCATGACTTTAGACAGTGAAAGTAAAATGAAATTGATAAAAGCTTACAGGAGCTGTGAAAACAGCATAAACTGAAAGACAAATTAAATATTCACTTATGTGAATTCTGTGATGTGTTATCTGACATAAGATTACCCATTCTGTTGAGCAAGACAGCAATGTACAGTAAGAATCTTTAACTTTAAAGCAGTGCCTGTACCTTTGCACTCAGTCAATGTCATGCAGTGGATTCTGCAGTAATGGGCATAATCTATATAGCATCAAAGTTGCAGAGTTACATGCCAAAAATACAGTCACAGCTAAAGTCACTTAATAGGAAAGGCCTTCATCTTTGAGAGTATTAGATACCATCTGTTCCTACCCAAGTGCACTGTGAAGAAAAAAAAAAAAAAATCAGTAAGATATTTGAGTTTTAGAAAGAAGTTGATGTGTCATTTACAAAACTAAGAAGAAAAGAAAAGTTAAAACAACATTCAAGACCTAGACAAACAAAATTTGGCTGTCATTCACTTCTGGCAAAAATACAGGTGGGTTTTTTAAAACTAATGAAAAAATAGCACTGTTGAACATTTGTCTTGCCTTTAATTAGGATATCATGCTATTGATGCAATCCAGAAACAACACCAAATCCAGAACTTTGGCTCTTCCTCTGTCAAACTTGGTGAGTAATGAACCTCATTTAAGTGCCAAGGCTTAATTCACTACCTAAGAAAATACATCACAGTACCGTGGAAGAGAAATTCTACAACAAGAATGAGTAGTTTGAAAGCCTTTTTTTTTTTCCTTCTGCTATTCTTCTTCACCTCAACAAAACATGTTGTCATACAAGGTCTTTGACATTTTTTTATTTTAACCATGGCACTCAGCAAGTTTGGGGTATCAAATAATACATAAAATAAATCCTTTATTGAATCTAAAAGAGGAATGGAAGTCTGGTTTTGCCATTGTTTATCAATGCAAATACCTTATCCCATAATCCTTAGCTCACCCATTAGGAGGCAGAATGTAACCCCTGAGAGAGTCCAGTAATACGGGAACTGTGCTTCAGCTCTGGAACCAGCAACTATCATCCACTAGTTACGTGCTGACACAAAGATGCCATGCACAGAGATTGATCGCCTGCTCACACAGTTGGTGACAGGATAACAGATCTGTGATTGTACTTCTTCCAATTCCCAAATCTCAATTTTCTGGGTGTTGGAGACACTCCTTTAATTGTGTATATTTTACAGCTAGTCGATGCAAAATAAATTATTAACTCTCCCATTCCTCCAAAAGACATTTTAAAAGATTTTTAGACCTATACGTTTTTAAAAAGCATCCTCTGTTGATCTACATCTCTGCCATAGATTTGTCTGCTGCTTTCTGTTCTCCTCAATCTGAGTTCTGAAAAGAAAGTACCGTCTCTGAATCCCAATGCCTAAACGTATTCATTGACATTTAGTAATGTGTTTTACTACTCTGGCCTTTGAATGTGTTGTATTGCAACTGCCTGGTCATCCCACAGCTTCCCCACAGGTCAGTGATACTTCTAAGGAGGGAATAAGCAAAATCCCATTTGAGCTGATGATATCACCTCCTTATTGCAGAGCCTTTGAATTAAAGGTTGTGAATAACAGTTGCAATGCCAGACAGCTCATTGCTTTTTGTATCAGCTGCCTTCAGAAACTACCTCATTGCTATCAGCGAGAGCCATACTCGTAACAATGGGCTACAGAAGAAAGCTCGCTAGCATGCTTTTAAGATGACAATAGATTTTGCTGAAAGTTAATTCTGAAAATAATGTGGCTGTAGACGAGATTTTCTGAAATTTGCAGCACTTATTTTGAAGAAATCTAAGTGAGACAGGATACACAGAGAAACTGCACAGAGCATTCGCTGAAGCATCATTCTTTTTGTTACTACTTTGACTGGCTACATTTATCTAGAGTGAAAAATATCAATTAAAAAAAACACTCAAACATGTAAGACATCATCTGGATATTTCCATATTCCTCAACACTGATTGTACTGGTAGAATTTTGCATAATTGAGAAGTCTTCTATGACAACAGCATAAACATTATACATTAATTTATAATTTATCTTTATCCCAACTGCCTCAGAGACTACAGTCCTACAGCACATTGAAAACCAACCATCTCCGTAAGAGGGAAACTATCCATGCAGCACCAAAACCAGCATGATTTTGTAGATTTTGTAGAAGGTTGATGGAAAAAAACTGCCAAAATAGACTTATCCTAGTAGGAAAAAATAAAAGCATACTTAAAGTGCACACTATGAAATTGCACAATGAGGGCACGCACTAAAGCAAGGCACAAACTTGCTGGTAAGTATTTATAAAGGTATACAGAATGCTTTCTTCAGAACAGCAGAACTATCAGTTTCCAATGCGACTGCACTTTCTTTCCCATGGCTGCATTTCTATAGGAGAGACTAAGAAACAGCTCTTCTCCATCCTTATTGTCCTTTTTATCCCCCTCCACAAGAGAAATCAAGATGTGTTTTTTGTTTTCTTAGAACTACATCACCTGATACTACAACTGACCAATAGCTTTGATTTTTTGGACAGCAATTTCCCACTAAAACGACATGATTTTTATTAATGACAAACACTTCAGACAAATTAGCTGGACTTCAGCTGCCTACTGACATTTCACAAGCCCTGGTCTCCAGCTGACTTTCCTGGAAGGCGTTGCCTCACACCTTCCTGCCAAGTGAGCACCCTTTCTTTTTCTAATAGCATTTTGTGTGCTCAGCAATAACTATGTTAAAGCAACTGAATCTCACACCTATTTAATGTTTTTTCCTAATTCAACACCTGGTTGAGGAGAGATGAAGAGGAATCTCAGAGCTTTAGCTACTTTTATATACAGTTAAATTGTAACGTTGTTTTAAAGGACAGATTTCCCTAAGACCATATCAAGTCCATAGATTCAAGAGAGATGTATCCTATAAATTCACTACACACTTCTATTTACGTATAAGCCATTGGTATTTTGTAACAGTATGTGTTTATTACTACGTTATTTCATACTGTTTCACAGTTATGGAAGACAGAATCAACAAGGAATCCACAGGGGGCTAGTGAAACCAAGTAAATGTTTTGCTATTCAAATTCTAGCATGAAAGCAGGATTCTTCATCAAAAGTGCTGGTATAGATTTTTCAAAGTCTCTTTAAAATACTTCTCCTATAAACTCTGTCACAGTGCATAATAATGTTCTCACTTCATTTTCAATCATGAAATCCATCACTGAATTACTTAATGATTTCTAAGAAAAAAATAAAGATGGTTAGTACATTTTTTCTATAGCTGATTTGCCTTTGTAAGTTAGTTTTGTAAGTGATTGCAAGGAAAATGATTTATATATATATATACACACACATATATACAAACACACACGCATTACTTAGCAAAAAGAAATAAGTATAACCAACCATCACTTTCTGCTGGCTGGAAAACCACTGTCACAGGTTACAACTGTTTTACTGGAAGTTGAAGTTCGGATGACAATATTCAAAGCACAGTAACTGACAGAGAAAAGATGGATAAAATTGAAAAGAAGGGAAAACAAAGTGCCTGAGAAGGAGAAGTGAGAAGGGTCTCTATCTACTGTTGAGAAGGAAAATCTGCAGTTATTCAAAATTTTAATGTGTATTTATGCTAAACACCAAGTTGCAATTTGTCATACGTTGGAGAACCAAAATCCTCCAGTACATTTTTCTAGTGAGAAATGCGTTGGACCATATTTCAACACATTTCAAAGCCTCTATTATTTTAGACTAGGAAAGAAGCCCTGGTTCTTTGTACTACCGTTTTTGGTGCAATTGATTTACTTCCACAGAAATCATTCTTCTATCAGCATGGAAAACATAAATGTCAAAGCAGCTATAATATACGTGCACCAATAAAGTCATCTGTTCTGGTTGGGGGGGGGGGGGGGGGGGGGGGGGGGGGGGGCGGGG